>OW052220.1:127168703-127724948 GCA_932526605.1 Nephrotoma flavescens
TATAAATCTTCTTGGTTACTAGATTGTAAAATCAACATTCACCAAATAATTTTGAACGAAACTCACAGTAAATGTTTTTTAAAACTTATTTGGCTGTTTTAGTTTGAAAAAAAAAATCTTTTTATTCATTAAATGCATCAAAATTTCAAGTGTAGAAATTGTCGTTTGAAGTGATATCAGTCGCAAGGAAATATTTATAAAGCAGCATACTAAGATTTAAAAAACAGCCTCAACAAGTTTTGTAAGGAATGGTTTTGTAAGTTTCGATTTAACAATCTAGTAACCAAGAAGATGAGTAGTCACGTCGCATGAAGTGTCGCGACTAAGGGAATACGAGTGTTAAGGTTTTTTCAAATAAGAAGTAATTTTTACTAGTTACAATCGAATTTTCATATGCAGGCCTAAGATTGGCAAATGTTGTGTGCCATTGTCTATGATACCCCGTATTTTACGATTTTGTTTTGAATTTCTTATCTAAAGTAAAAATGTATTTATTCCAATCTGTCGAAACCATGCATGTTTTTTGGTTAGCAGCATAGAGATATGGAATCGCTTTTACATTTTTAAAAGCACGTGGTTTTGCTGATTTTACAATAAAAAGTACTGGTAACTTCTCTGAACCATTTGAGTTTGCCCCCAAAAAAAATCATACAATCTTTGTTCAGTTTTCCTCCACGACAAGGTTCGTTTTTAAAAGCTATCGTTGCAGAGCAAGCATTAATTTGTAGAAAAGAGTGGTTTCATCTAAATTGGACAGTCTCGAGGTTCATAACCCTCTAAATTCGCCTAATTGCCATAAATCTCTGGTGGCACAAATGAACTTTTATCCATTATGTCCTTAAATGAAATGGAATTCCGTTTTTTGAAACGATCTAGCCTTGAAACGATCTAGCACTAAAATTATTTAATTTCATTTTCTTACCCTATTCTTGAGAATTTTCTTTAAAGATCGCACCACTAATACACATTCCAGCATGTCTTTTAATTTTTTATCCATATAAATAATGCCTTATCTAAATCTGGAAGAAGTTCTGGAATATGACCACCTGGAACGAAACTCAGCCATTTCTTAAACGATTATGAAGGGATGTGAAGTATGTTTGATAAAAATTGGATTATAAAATGATTTTTTGAAGAGTTTCGGAAACATCGATATCTGCGACGGAACTCGGCCATTCTTTAGCCGATTAATATGGGATTGGGTATATTGGATGGAAATACGATTTCGAAATGATTTTTGAAAGATTTTATATAATAATGATACCTGTGATGGAACTCGGGCATTTCTTAACCATATGTTGGTTGGGTGGAAGTCGATGATGAACTGCTGTACTCGTCGGTGGACGAGAAAGCCGAATCCTAATTTTCCTCCGCCACCCCCATGCAGTCATGCAATTAGTAAAGAACTAAATATTAATCACAAAACAGTTTTAAACCATTTGAAAATGGCTGGATACAAAAAAGCTTGACGTTTGGATACCACGTGAATTAACAGTTAAAAATTTAATGAACCGGATTTCTATCTGCGAAACGCTGCTGAAACGGAACGAAATCGAGCCATTTTTAAAGCGAACAGGTGATAAAAAGTGGATAAGATACGACAAAGTTGTGCGAAAAAGAGCATGTACGAAACAAGGCGAAGCTTTTCAAACGGTATAAAAGGATTCACGCCAAGAAAGGTACTGCTGTGGGTGGGATTGGAGAGGAATCGTGCATTATGAGGTGCTGCCATCTAGCCAAACAATTGATGTTAATCTTTACTGTCAGCAACTAACACGTTTAAGACAAGCAAATCAGTTAAAATGGCCACAAATGATCAGCAGGAAGGGCGTTGTTGTCTATCATGATAACCGAGACAGCTTGGCTGGGAAGTTTTGATGTACCCACTATATAGTCCTGACCTTGCATCATCAGACTACTATTTGTTCCGGCAGAACCATCTTAATGGTTTTATATTAAATTCAAAAGAGGCCTGCGAAAATGAGTTGTCTAGATTTTTCGCCTGTAAACCACAAAAGTTCTACAGTGATGGAATCATGGCTTTACAGTGATGGGATGGGATCATGATTCTACAGTGATGGGATCATGGTTCTGAATGGCAAAAGGTCATCAAAATGGCACATATTTGGTTTAATAAAGTTCAATTGAAATAAGAAAATTCTTTGTTTCAATGTCACCCAAAAAAGGCAACGTACTATTTCCCCTTCATATTATTTTTCCTAATTAGGAAAACAAATCCTGTTTCCTAAAGACACCAGAATCGACCCACAGGGGTTACAATGATGTGGTAACATCACTTTCCATTCTTTTTCAAAAGTAGGTACATACTTATGTATTTCTGTCAATTGTTTCAAGTATAAAATTGTACACTAGCTATGTACAATTTCGCTTTTGCAATTATGCGTTGCCTACTGCTATCTTGGCATACTCGAGTAAATTTGCGTACTATGAACTCCTTTTCCTCATTTCGATAAACGTAATCGCTCGATATCAAGATTGTTGAATTAAAGTAGAAATAGAACGATGTTTTATTCGAGTAAGGTTAGATCGCAATAACAACTTCATAATTGATACGGCGAAATACATAGTGCAACATTTTGTTCTTGAAAAAAAGGATGCAAATATGCACATCAAAGATGAATAGAAAGTGATGTTATGTTATAAACCCACCCCAGATACGAACTACATTTATTTTAAATAATTTACGTACATGTACATACATGTGAAATTCAAAGTAATCCTGACTGTTTGTTATATCAGGATTATTTCACACTGAAACGAACAAAAAAACGTAAAAAAGTGATTGTTATAGTGGTATAACCGAAGTTTTTTATACCCGAAGTTTATATCATGGATTGTGTACTGAAATATCAAGAGACCAGTCGTGTTGGTTGTTATAAACGAATGTTTGTTATAAACGGTGATTGTTATAACGGGATTATATATATATATATATATATATATATATATATATATATATATATATATATATATATATATATATATATATATATATATATGTATATATATATATATATATATATATATATATATATATATATATATATATATATATATATATATATATATATATATATATATATATATATATATATATATATATATATATATATATATATATATATATATATATATATATATATATATATATATATACATATACATATACATATATATATATATATATATCATACTTACATTCAGTTTTTCGAGGAATCCAGAGCAAATAATGTTATCGTTCTCCAAGTTCTTTAAAAATCCTTCCAAATCTTCGAATTGGGTTCTCAATCGATTATACTTATAGTATAATTGCTTCTTACTTTTGCGCATTTTGTCGAGGCCTACCATGCATTTAACGGGTGCTTACCTGGTCGTGCGTGGTGTATAGTTAATGGATAAATCTATATCACCAGAGTATCGGAATTTTTTACGAATACCACTACTTGCGGTTGATGATGCATTTTCATCATTTTCCAGTCTTGTGCTGGGTGAAACTGTTGAATGCGAATGCAGTTCGATTAGTGGACATTCATGCCTTTCTCCTGGTTGTATGCAATTTTCGGACATTAAAGGCATCGTGGTATTACTTGTCTGAGCTACTTCTGCAGTAGAAAAAGAATGCTCCTTTCTTTCGTCTGTTTCCATTTCAATTTGGATTTCGCTATTACCGTGCACTGGAGAATTAGGTGCAGATTTCAATTCTATTATACACCTGTAACGAAAATAAATATTTATTTTATACATACATATATTCGTATATAAAACAAAACATGTTATTACCATCGATTATCCAATAAAAATTTAGATGGTACTGCGTCTCTTGTAAGTCGATTACAAGTGGTTAAAAAATACTTCTCGTCGAAATGGAGGGAGCAAAGTCTAAATTGAGCAGTCACATCAGATGCTGTTATATTTGGAATTATTTGCAGCCATTTTCCTCGTAATGCTGCAGGCAATCTAGAGAAAATTAAGGTTAAAGTAATGTGTACATAGATTTTTAGAAATTAGGATTTTACTTACGTATGCAAATTAGTCTTGGATGAACAATTGAAACACATTCGAGGCATGTTCAATTTATTTTTGTTGAAATTAATAACAACCAATTTAATAGTATTCACTATATTGATTTTATTTAACATACAAATTGTTTTGCAAAATTTTCACACATAAAATATTAAATTTAAAATGCACTCAATATTTAACTTAGTTTTGAAAAAACTGTTCTTTTTTCTAATTTTTATAAACACGAAACACAACAATCGAAAACACTATGACTTTGTACATATAATGACAAATGGCGAACAAGTAAAAATACAAAAAACGTTTCGTTAACATTTAAAATTTGACGAATGGCGGATTGGTGCGACATCTCTATAATTACCCAGTAACCTTTTAACGAAAAAAAATACGACAATATGTCGGTTCGCCATTTTACTATGGAAAGTATGAACAATCGCCCTTATAGTTCTTTTAGTTATATGATACTTACCCGGGTATGTCGGTTGTACAGAAGAAGAATAAAGAATTGGTTGTACACATAAAGGTTAAACATTTGAAATTATTTATCTCGGCCCCTACAGATTGCACAGAGGTGGTCGAAGTGGCCTTGAACTAATACTTGATGTGAGAAAGAAATTTTATTTATCCACATGCTCGGAAATTTCTGACATTTTTTTGATATTCGCGAGAGAACATCATTGAGTGTAATATGGAAATTCTTAAACATTTGAAATTATTTATCTCGACCACTATGGATTGCACAGGGTTGGTCATAGTGGTTCTGAACTAGTACTTGATGTAAAAAACAAATCTTATTTATCCACATGCTCGGAAATCTCTGTGATATTTGTTAAACGAGAGAAAACAACATTGAGTGTAATACAAAAATTCTTAAACATTTGAAATTATTTATCTCGGCCCCTACGGATTGCATAGAAATGGTCAAAGTGGGTTTTGAACAAGTACTTGATGTGAGAAACAAATCTTATTTATCCACATGCTCAGGAATTTCTGAAATTTTTTTGATATTCGCAAGAGAACATCATTGAGTGTAATATATTTATATATCTTAAACATTTGAAATTATTTATCTTGGCCCCTATGGATTACACAGAGATGATCGAAGTGGTTCTGAGCTAGTACTTGATGTAAGAAAAAAAAATTATTTATCCACATGCTCGGAAATCTCTGAGACGTTTGTTATTCCAGAGAAAACATCATTGAGTGTAATATAAAAATTCTTAAACATTTAAAATTATTTATCTCGGCCCCTACGGATTACTCAGAGGTGATCAAAGTGGTTCTGAATTAGTATTTGATGTAAAAAACAAATTTTATTTATCCACATGCTCGGAAATTTCTGGGATTTTTGTAATTCGCAAGAGAACATTATTGAGTGTAATATGGAAATTCTTAAGCATTTGAAATTATTTATCTCGGCCCCTACGGATTGCACAGAGATGGTCAAAGTGATTCTGAACTAGTACTTGATGTAAAAAACAAATCTTGTTAGTACTTGATGTAAGAAACAGATCTTATTTATCCACATGCTCATAAATCTGTAAGATATTTGTTTTTTGAGAGAGACCATCATTGAGTATAATATGAAAATTCTTAAACATTTGAAATTATTTATCTCGGCCGCTACGGATTGCATTGCTATGAGATGTTTGTTATTCGGGGAGAGAACATCAATGAGTTTAATAGAAACTTCTTAAGCATTTTTAATTCAGCCCCTATGGATCGGACAGAGGTATTGTGGTTCTGAAGCCATTTGTGACAATTGTTAGCGCAACATCAGGCCTGTCTTGTATTTTTTCTGATATTAAAAAACCAAAGGGATTTTCCCGTTACATGTATAACAGTAATTGATGTGTAAACATCTCTTTTACTCGCGCCTACCAAAATTTTTTGTATTAGAGTAAACATGTAAACAAAATAAACGACGAATGACGTTCGTTTAAAAAAAGAAACAAAAACAATAAAACAATTTTATACTATACATGGCCTGCTTGTATAATCGTAGAGAAAACAAGAAAATCTAATTTAACGAGATAGCATACTCTTATGATAAAAAACACGGTCACGAACTTGCCTACGTTGCTTTATCATGAGTAACGAGTCTCGAAGTGCTGCTCATCACGTCGGTTATCAATCATCATGTCTTCTCAGGAAGTAAAAATACAACCTCAATGGGTGCTCTTCAAAATGAGCAAAGCGCCTCACCACATCACGGCTAAGTACAGCTCAGGCTGTAATGGCGAATTTTGGGGGTTATACGAGACGAAGGTCTCTTGCTTTCCGCGACCTGGCTAAGTAATGACGAGCATGTTAATATTCCTAATTAAGAATGCTGCGTTTATTTCAAGAGAGATGGTCAACGGGCTGACGGAGTAGCAGTGCCGTCAAAAGATCCTGGCGAATGGAACTATGAGCTCTCTGAGTTATATCGAATAGAGCCATCCTGACGAGGACAACGATAATGATGAAAACGTCAACAGTAAAAACGTCAAACGACTCTGGGTGGATTTCGGCACAAATTCACAAGTTGGCAAGAGGGTCAGGCGGCTTAAAGCTGGATGGGCACGGAAAAAGAGTATCGACCGATATTTGGTGCTAGAGAAAGCTCAATTACTGTTTATCAAAACAACAATCGGATAATTAATTTTAGCCATGAAGTGGCGGAGCAGCTTAGGGGTAGCAAACTCTAAGTATGGTTTTTGCTACTCAACCAATGTGTTGTACGTGTGTGTGAATGTATGTTTGAATTGTATGTGTGTGTGTGTGAATTTTCTGATTTCCAAACTCCTCCAAGATGTTGATATCATGAATTTTGAAAATTCTGAATTTAAATAACTTTATAATTCAAAAATTACTCGAACTCTTTTTTAGCAAGATGAGATCACTTAAAATTATAAAATCAATAAAATATCAAAAAACTTTCTAAAATGATTGGTTTCAAATCAGAAAAATCAAATCAACCGAAAGAATTTTCGTATTACACTCAATGATATTCTCTCTCGAATAACAAAAATCTCAGAAATGTTCGAGCCTGTGGATAAATAAGACTGTATTTCAATCGCAATATTTATCAAACAATTAATAATTTTGATTTTTAACCTACGCTTGTAACCATAAAATAAGGGTAATTTTGGTAGATTCCAGATATGCAGGTGCCTCTCACGACTACTTTCTTGGAGTTTGAATTCTTACCGACAACATCTGCAACAACATCGTGATCCAAATAATTATAATTATTGGCTACTAAGTAATTACAAAATCTGGGTTAGAATTACTTTTAGTTTAATACTAACTTCTTAAACCGTGGCTTTTAACGCCGTTCAGAGCGGCTGCCAAAGGTAGTAAGGAGGAGTCATTTAATATGCTCCATTCCAAAACGAAGAACATTATTGAGCGCTGTGTTGGGCTATTAAAAGCTAGATTTAGATATCTAATGGGAGCTCGCGAGCTGCACTATAGCCCAAAAAAGCCTCACATATTATTAATGTTAGCACAACCTTCCATAATATATGCCTATATTTTAATATACCACTTAAATTTCCAAATCAACCAGAAGAAACGGATTTACATGATAATACGACAACTGAAGCAGAAAATGCAATGGTCACGATCATTCGCCAAAATATTCTGAATTGAATAACATAAACTTTAATTTTTAAATCACATTTATTTCATATCAAAAATAATTACTTATTATTATTATTTATATATAAAATACTATTTTTTAATAAATTAAATTTATCATTCTTATTTCTTTAATTCATTTCGTTATGTATTTTATTGTAATACGTAAGTATTAGTTTAATTTGCTAAAATAAAATTATTTGATAAACAAAACTTTAACCTACTTATCACAAGACCTTCAGATGCTGGTAAGCAGGATTATTACATCGAAACTGGGGGAGGCCACCATTAGAAGGCGGGTGGTTAGAGGAACCCCCCAAGGAGGTGTAATGTCCCCCTTTCTTTGGAGTGTTGTAATGAATGGATTGCTCTTGCAACTGGAGGGAGAGGGGATAGGGGTTGTAGCGTATGCGGATGATGTAGTATAGCTGTCTCAGGCAAATATCTGGATACGATTAGGGATGTTATGCAGAATGCACTCCTAATCGTTACGAAATCGGCCAGCAAATGTGGATTAGGGATTAACCCCTCCAAGACAGAGCTGGTACTATTTACTAAGAAATATAAAATTCCGGTAGTTAGTCCTCGTACCGTGAACGGCACTAGACTGGCTTTTGCTGACAGAGCGAGATTTCTGGGCATAATCTTGGACAGTAAGCTAAGCTGGAAGCCTAACATTGTAGAAAGGGTGAATAAGGCTAATGTAGCCATTTACTCGTGTAAGAAAGCCATAGGGAAGAGATGGGGTCTAAAACCAGAGCTGGTACACTGGCTCTATATCGCTGTGGTAAGACCTGTGCTGATGTACGAGGTGGGTGTGTGGTGGCCAGCTCTGGAGAAGGTAACATATAGGAAGATGTTGGAGAAGGTGCAAAGAACGGCCTGCATGATTATAAGCGGGGCGCTTAGGTCAACACCTACACGCGCTTTAGAGGTTATGTTCCACCTTATTCCAATCGAATTTTTTGGTAAGCAGATGGCAGCCAATGTGGCTACAAGGCTCTCGGCTGTCTCTCAGTGGAAGTGTCTTCAGGCGGGACACTCAACGATAGTTAGATCGCTAAGGAAAGAACTGGCGAATCTAGATTATATTAAACCAACATTGTGCTTTGATAAAGTTTTCCGGACCATCTGTCCTTCGAGAGAATCCTGGAGGAACGGATCAATACTGGAAAACGAGGCACTGCAATTTTTCACGGACGGTTCTAAGCTAGACGGCAAAGTAGGAGCCGGAGTCTTCTGTGAAAAGCTTAATGTTCATATTTCCGTTCGTCTCCCTGACTACTGCAGCGTGTACCAGGCTGAAGTGGTGGCGATAGGCGAAGTCGGGACATGGTTGAAGCATAATGTGGTATCCGTTAGGGATATCGCGATTTATGTGGACAGTCAGGCGGCGGTCAGATCGCTAGAGGCGGTTTGTCTGAAGTCACGGGTGGCGCTGGATTGCCGATCATGTCTTAAGGAGATGAGCGAGTATTTCAGTATCCAGATAACCTGGGTCCCTGGTCACTCGGACATCACGGGAAACTGCAGAGCGGACGAATTAGCTAGGTACGGTACGACTCTCCAGATGCAACCGAAAAGGGCAGGTCTGGGGAGGCCTATAGCAGCGCTTAGATCGGCGCTCAGTAAAAATGCAATCGCCTTGACAAATGAGAGGTGGACCAACACCTTCACGTGCAGGGTAGCAAAACTGGTTTGGCGAAAACTGGACTTGCGACGCTCCAAAGCACTAGTATCCCTGGGACAACGAGAGTTAGGATTGGTCGTAGGGATACTGACAGGACACTGCCTTTTTGGGGAACATGCAAGAAGGCTGGGTCTACAGGCGAATGACTTTTGTAGAAGTTGTTTAGACAAAGAGGAGGAAGAGACGCTAGATCACTTCCTATGCTCGTGTCCGTACTATCATACAGAAGGCATAAGTATTTAGGTGTTTACGGTATGGACAGCCTTTCGGAACTCGCGGACTGTGAAATACGAGATATTTTACGCTACATAAGTAGCTCTGGATGGTTTCAGCAGGAGTAAAGGGGAGTTTAGATCCTGTGGTATCACAATGGGCCAATACTGGCCTAAGTGTGCGATAGCAGCCACTCTAACCTAACCTATCACAAGACCTTCCGAACTGCAATCACATTTTGTTTATTAAGGTACGATAATTAAAATAAGTAAAATGCTGTGCATCTTTAGATAATACTTCAAGAAATTGAATTTCAAGTTTTTTCCTTTTAATTTCTAAATCTTCCACTTTTAATTTCCGCATTTCTAAACTGTCCATTTCCTTCAAATTTGTCTTCTTTTTCCGCAATTCCAATTCCCGTTCTTTTAAATTAATTTCTTTATTTTTAAGTCTATTGACTTTTCTTTCAGCCGAACCAGCCGCTTCATCGAATCGTTGGTTACCGTCGCACTGTTAATTAGAGATTTTTCCGCTGATTTCTGTTGCTCTGTATTTATATGTGGTAGTGAAAACCTACGATTTCCAATGTTTGGTCATTATCTGAAGACGTTGGATTTGAATCTTCAATAAAAGTGGGTACTTCCAAATTGCTGTCACCAAGCGATAGTGTACCAGCGGTCCCATCGACAGCACTATTAAGGTTATTACAGCTTCTTCTGTAGTCGAAAATGACTGAATCTTTGACGCACCTCCACCTGAACCCGAAATGCTGAGTTTATTTAATTTTAGTTTTTTTTATATGGAATTTAAAATCTGGCTTTTTTATAGGAGGTCCGTGTATATTGAGGCCGGAGCTAATTTTTCCCCACAACGATTTCGACTATTTTCGACTATAACAATGGATGTTCCTCCATAAACGATACCACTAACTCGTATTGTTTGTTTGTTGTTATTTTTGCACTAAAATATACATAAAACTTATTTCAAAAAGTGAAACGATATTTTGCTAGAGTTATTATTGCTATATTTTTTCTAAAATTAACAAAAAGCAAACATTTTGTAATTTTATTTATTTGTAAAAGTAAACATTTTAACTACTTGAAATATTTTAAAATTTAAAAATATTTTATTTTCGTTGTTGTAATTTTAGCATCGTTAACTTAATTGGCATCGAACACAAACTTGTTCATGCACGTATAAAAACTGTTCGAATTCGAATTGCGAAAATTTTTGAACGTGTCATTCATATACGAACTCGTATAAGATTTACACGTATTCCTATTCAGGAATACCAATGATACGAACTCGTACATTTTCCATTCGTATTCGGAATAGGGCCCCAAAATCGAGCTGCTGGAGTTATAAATAAACTCCAGTTTTTACTAGTAACCTATAGCTACGTTTTCTTTTAAACAGTCGGTTTGAGTTCGTGATAGCTTTTCCAAATTTTTCCAATTAAAAAAAATATTTTTTTTTATATATATATATTATTAAATTAACAGTAATCTAAGTATTTATAACAAAAAAATCCATCATAAACATTGTATAGTTTTCTTTAATATCGATGGTGTAGCAGTTTTCTTTAACACTAAATGTTTAAAAAAAACGTTTCAGACTCTCCTGTTGGTCTTGCAGCACGTCTCAGCCGGCTAGCAACAGTGGTTGAGGGGTGGTTCTTCCTGGTCCACAAGAGAGCTGGAATTACTGCAGATTGTAGGTTAGACGTTCCCTTTACAATTAACGTGTGCCACATTTTCATCTCCAGTGCGGAAGCACAAAAAAAATTACTTACACACTTGATTGTATCGCACTAAACAAGAAAAAAAACTTATAGAATAGACTGTTTCATGAAAGTGAAATAAAATTGATCCGGTAAAATTCAAACCGGACCATTTTGTAATAATTTATTATTATATAATAAAAAACCGAAACCATTAAATGTAGGATGTCACAATGATATTTCCAAGTTCTTTATTCGCCGGCCTAGCAGCACTAATACTAACTAGTGATTAGTACCTTTCTATTAAAAATAGAAAAAAAGAAGAAAATTATATAAACAAATATTTTATATATACACTCGAACCTGCTAATTGGACATCTTTCTAATCAGACCAATTTCTATAGGACCAATCACAAAATACGACTTACAAAACGTTTTTCATCGAAATTACTCTGTGTAATCGGTCCACCTCTAAATCGGACCTATGGCCCACTTATTTAGTTTGATTTTGAACAGGATCTTTAAAAATACATACATGTATGTATATATGAAACAATAAAACAAAACTATATGTGTGCACTGTGCAGACATATAGTTTTTTTTTATTGTTGATCGGTACTATAACGATATTTTTATTAATTTGTTTTTTATGCAAAAATTTTGATGGCTTATTCAGTGTATTTGCATCAAGATACAGGTCATTAAAGTTCTAATTTACCTAAATTTTCATTAGTGTTGATATATTTTCATACATAGTGTTTTAATACGTGAGGAAATGAGTAAGCGATCGTACACCGAAGTAGACCTGTCAGCGAAAATAGCTTTAATCGAATGTGCTGAAAATGATAAACGATCGCAAAGGAAACAAGCCGATAAATTCAAAATTAGCAAATCTCAAGTGCAAAGAATTTTGGGTAATAAATCGATAATCCTTCAGACCGTCGATACTTTTGGTTTATTTAAACGAAAACCGGTTGGATCATGCAACATATATGGTGAACTTGATGATCTTTTGTTTAAATGGTTTACAATGGTCCGTTCTAAAAATTTGCCTTTGTCTTGCGCTTTACTACAAGAGAACGCTTTAAAATTAGGCGAGCCTCTAAAATTGTCGCGATTCACCGCATCAAATAGTTGGCTGCAAACTTTCAAAGAGCACACATGCTTCAATTGATTTCGCTTTCCGGGAACCACTGCACTACTTCGTACCAAGGTTACAATGTATTATGCCCATGATTTCGATATTTGCACATGTTTGGTACTGCTCGAGCATTTTATAAATTGATGTGTTTTGAAGTTGGAGAATAATGATGGTCGTTACTGGTTTATACCGTGGAATTTGTTTTGTAGTGGGATAATCCGTTGTATAGGGTAGTAAAGTGTATATAAATGAACAAATTGAAACGCTGGGGAGGACAGTCTAATAATTATAATATTTTTAATTTAGTCGAGTGTGAATTTGCAATAAAGTAAAATGACGGGAATTGCAATTTAAAGTAAAGTGTTATTTTTTTGTTCACGGAAATTAATCCATATTGTGATTAATATAACATAAAAGTGGTGATAATCACCTAAAACGATATAATATTTTTCTTTAAAAATTGTACAGTGAATATGTAAATTATCTATTATATAGTAATTAAGTACAAAACTTGTCGTGAACTTAAACGTAGCTTAAGTTGTGAATGCCATTGTTGCCTAATGAACACTTTATTATACGTACGCTTAAAAAACTTAAAATCTAAATAATTAACTAAACATATAACATTCATAATAATTTAAACAATATATGCTCCTAATAAATATCATTCAAACAACTAATAATTACAAATTTTAATATTGTGGTGACATAACAAAAAGGGACTGATTACGCTACTGTAAAACACAGTATGCTTTTGCTGAAGAAGGTAAAATATTTGGGCTACGTGGTAGGAGATGGTTGTCTTCGGACCGACAGTGAAAAAGTCAAAGCAATTGTGGATTACCCTGTACCCAAGACCACTAAGCAAGTTCGGAGTTTTCTCGATATGTGTGGCTGGTACCGCCGTTGCATCCGAAACTTTGCCACCTTACTGTTATAGAATACTGAAAAAATTGTTTTTGGTGGTTCAATAATTATCAGTATGTAAGTTTTGTATAAAAATGTGCCGATAAGAAGTTTTTTTTTGTATGACAAATGGGTGTGCGCCTTAATGACTTACTTAAGTTTAGATTTTCAATTAATAAATCCCGAAAATTACGATCTTAAATTGCAAGTACTTATTTATAAAAATAATAAATGAATAAACAACAGAAAATCGTATATGAAATAATATACATTTATTATAACATAATAGTTAAATAGAAATCTAATAAATATATTAATGAATGATATTACATATATTATACTTTATCAAATATATCATAAATTTAATCGATTATTAATACCAATTAATGAATACAACAATTAATGAATAAAATAATATAAAAAAATACGGGAAAGGTTCGGAACCGAACTCAATAACGTCGGCGAGAAATTCAGAATGAGTATGTCCAAAATCGTAAATTTTAAAGACACAGTTGAAACGTCCTTACTCTCTTCTTTGCAATTAAATAATTTATTTTTTTAATAGAAATTTTATTAAAATCTAGCCTGTTTTAAGAAAATTTTTATCAAAAAATAAATTATTTAATTGCAAAGATGAGAGTAAGGACGTTTCAACTGTGTCTTTAAAATTTACGATTTTGAACTTACTCATTCTGAATTTCTCGCCGACGATAAGCATTTTTGTTGCCTATAAAATATAAGAAAATAGCTTTTCCACAAAAATAAACACAAACCACCACACCTAAACATTATTATCACCCCCACCCACTATCCAATTGAAACCTCCAAAACAAATCTCACCCGCACCACCCTATACCACACCACCCATATCTTCACCCTTTAACACCTCTATACCCACTTCCACACACACACACCACCCACACAAACTCTCATCCATCAAATCCCAAATTCCCACACAAACCCAAAACACCTCATCTCACCCTCTTCCACCTCTCATATCACCACTCCTACCACCCCCATAACCACACACAAACCCACATCCACACGAGTTATATTTTTATTTCACATTCACTATGAAACCAAAATTTTAAGTAGGGGGGTTAACAAACCCTACATATCTCCGAACACCCTAAACACAGAAATGTCCAAATCAATAAGGATCATTCTCATGAATTGCTTGAACTTTTAGTCAATAAATTAAGTTGATATCTCTACCCGTTCTCAAGTTATCGTGCACACAGACGGCAAACTGAAACCATATAGCATTTTTGATGTGTAAACATTTTACGCGCGTCTACCAAATTTTTTTGTATTAGAGTAAACTTGTAAATGAAACGAACGGAAATGACGTATACCTACTTCGTTTGAAAAAAAAGCAAGAAACTCAACAAAAACAATTTTTACTATACATGGCATGCTTTTATGTATATGTATAATAGTAGGGAAAATGAAAAAATTAATTTAATGAATGAAATAGAAACCATCGACATTTCCATCGATCAGAAAAATCAAAAAAAAATTACGATACGAAATACGAATTACGATTACGAAATTGCATACTCATACGATGAAAAACACAGTCAACAACTGCTGTATATTGCTTTATCACGAGTGACGAATCTCTAGGCGCTGTTCATCACGTCGGCTATCAATGATCATGTCTTCTACTGAATGGGGTTATAATGACATCTCGTTTTTAACACTGAACTGCCAGAGTCTCAGGTCACAGTCACGCAGGTATGCTCAATTCATTTGGTTTTCGAGACCTGGCTGCGCAATGACGAACTTGTTAATATTCCTACGTTTGAATGCTGTTTTCAGTTCAATAGAGATGGTCAGTGGGCTGCCGGAGCAGCAATTCCGTCAAAAGATCCATAAAATGAGCATAGTGG
The DNA here is from genome assembly GCA_932526605.1 of Nephrotoma flavescens. NCBI lineage: Eukaryota > Metazoa > Arthropoda > Insecta > Diptera > Tipulidae > Nephrotoma > Nephrotoma flavescens. The sequence continues at coordinate 127,183,931 of OW052220.1, forward strand.
ACACAAATAATTTGCCGTACTTTTTCAAAACCAATATTGACGTAACAAATGGCATGGCGAATGGAACTATAGGCTGTCTAAAGTATATCGAATGCATAGGCATCCTAACCAGGACAACGAGAACGATGAAAACGTCGACAGTAAAAAATGTCAAACGACTCTGGATGGATTTCGGTTCAAATTCACAAGTTGGCAAGAAGGTCAGGTGGCTTGAAGCTGGATGGGCGCAGAAAACGAATATCGACCGATGATTGGTGCTCATTTCTAGAAAAACCTCAACTATTAATCGAAACAACAATTAATGTTAAGCATAAACAACAATTAATGTAAAGCGTCGTACCTTCATGTGCCACCACAATTCATGCATCACAGGGTGGTACCTATAACCAGTGTTGTGCATTTACGCGTAAAAAATAATTAATTACATTTTTTACGTAAATAATGTAAAAAATTAGTAATTAATGTAAAAAATTGTAATAAATGTAAAAAATGTAATTAATTGCGACATCTACCTTAAAATAATTAAACTAGTAAAAAATTTATTATTTTCTAGTCGATAATACAACCATTACATGCAACTACATCTATTGAAATTTTTATAATTAATAAATTACACTGATTATTCTGAGCCTGACATCTGCTAATTAATGGCACTACTACAATATTTTAAGGTGGAAATTATTACGTAAATATTTATTTGTATCGATAATTTAAATAAATATCAATGTACTTTTCTAACGTTGCATACTGTATGATAAAAAAGCGTAATTCACTTCACGTATAAATCTGAAAATGTAATTCATTTTTTCTCTTCCACAGTTTGAAGTTTCTGCTCATTTTTTGATTTCGCGTGCACTAGTAGCACATATACTTTCTTTATGTATGTGTGGTGGCTGGTGGCTGTCAATTTGTTTAGTTTGGGGAAAATTGGTTCATTTTGAGAAAATGCTTCTTCGATTCTTTTCCGGGACAGATATGAATGCAGCGTATGTGGATGTAAATCGATATGCGGCGCTGGTTTGCAAATTAGTACACGAATTATTTATCTGGTTAGAAATTAAATGCGATGTGACGTGATGTGATTACGTAAAGTAAAAGTTAAATGAAATTTTGCTCCAAGTTGTATTTTGTATGTGTATTGCATTGCGATGCTCAGAGACAAGTTAAAGAGCTGATAACGTTTCAATATGAAAAGACTGATTTAGGATAGCTGCTATCAGTATTATAGAAAGTGTTTGTAAGTAGACATTCTGGATTCACGTCATTCTAATTCAGCACTGCCGCAAAACCAACAGACTAAACGAATTAAAACGAGAGCTCAACAAATGGGCTTATGTTTTGAGTATGGATAATCAAATATATCCTCATTACTTGTAAGCGGGCACGACAGAGCATCATCTGATTTTGTGTCATTCTCAAACCGACCAATCTGCCCGAAGCCGAAGATAATCCGGCCGATTACACATATTTCTTCATGTATTCGATCCGCGGATTCCATTTCTGTAGCTCGAGTTGTTTAGTTTATAAATTTTATTGCAGTTGGCTGAATTCAGAACCGCCGATATAATTCTTTGATCGAATCCCACCGTGCATTGTAAAAGTGTCTTTGATTAAATGTCCTCTCACAAATTTATTAGTTTTGTTTTTGTTTTTCTAGTTATTGCTAGCCGAAGACGAAATACCACGTGTACGAGTATGTGCACTCGATACATTAATCGCCTAGATGAATTGCCACGCAGCGATATTAACGATTTCCCAGAATATGGTTTACCTTCAATAGCGCCTATAGCAACGGACGCTTCAACAATTGAAAAAGTGGCATGTGCTAAAAATTTTTGCGACGCTTGCTGAAACTGCCATACGGTCTTCAGAACAGTCGCAAATCAAGAATCGATCCGACATGTTACCCCAACGGTACGAACTCGAATTAAGCACGTTGATTAAGATGCTGCAACAAATAATTTCTAATTACTTATTAACCGACCAACAACAACAATTGATTGTCATTGCCAAGCAAACGCTTATGGAATCGGATATTACTAAACTGTATTTTTTGATTGCATCGTTGGTGTAGTCTCGTCTCATACGTCGGTCGTCGGGCGGCATTGTGTTAGTGTTTTAGTTCCATAGCTGCAACAGACTCATAGTCATCACTATAACCGACCGAATTGATTACAAAATCAATTACATCTATGAATTATTTCATTGAAGTAAGTATTTGAATAATGTAATAATAACAGAAGATAAATATTAATTCGATTTTTATTGTTTCTTAGCTAAAATATTGCCCGGTAATAACAGATGAAATAATAAAACTTACGCCACTAATGAAATTTCTTATCGAGATTATTAATTTGATTAACAGCCGCAAAACCATCAAACTAAACGAATTAAAACGAGAGCTCAATATACAAATGGGCTTATGTTTTGAATATGGATAATCAAATATATCCTCATTACTTGTAAGGGGGCACGTCATCTGTTTTATCATCTGATTTTGCGTCATTCACAAACCGACCAATCTGCCCGAAGATAATCCGGCCGAGACAAACAATTCAAATAATGTATTTGGAAGTCTCTTTGCGACAGAGCTATGCTCACAAAATTCAAGACAATCAAAAACTGTTTCCGATAACACACTATTTGTTGGACTGTTGAAACCATCTTCGGTGCTCGTTCAGACCGCACTCCCGCATCGTAGTGTTGCGCCAATGTCAACAAGTGATGTCTCAACTGTTGAAACTCTCTCACCTGAATGTCAAACTGACGAAATAAAAGCAGAACAACAAAATAATACAGAAAATCGGGTTAAAATTCTGTGTGTTGCAGATACAGTATTACTCCAGTCGCCAACAATGACACGGCTCTTGGAATCGTTATCGCATTAAATGCGTCATTTGTTATATGGTTGCGTCCTCGATGTATTCGATCAATAACGTCGAGACGTATAACAGTATAAGTGAACTGCAAAGTGTAGACTATACTGAATTTTAACTTTTACTCTTGCTATTAACAAAGCTAAACGGCCTATGCTAATTGTTAAGCCGCTATATTTCTTCTTAGCCACATCAACCGTTGGAATGACTTGCATCAAATAAAAATTCGCCCTACCTGAAATTGCGACTAGTATAGTGATTCGACCATATCGACCTTTCGATAGTTCTAACATTGGACTGACTGAAAAATCCCGATTCTGGGCACAACCACATCCGGAGACAATAATTATAATATAATTCCGTCTAAAAGTACAACGGTTGGTGAATTTTCGAATGCAGACGATTCTATAGCTAAATCAAGTCTAGGGTGGTTACGTATTTTGGCACAATGTTTTAGTGTCGCCACGCCACCTATAAATCGAAGAAGGATGAGCGGTTTCCAATAAAGTGATACAATCGGCAACAGATGTGCCGGGATTTTTGAAGCATGCTGCTCTTTATTAGACGTTAGTGTTACACATTCTTATCCTAATACAATAAATAGGACCTCGGTGCCACGGCCACCACATTCCTTAGCATTTGGATTATTTTTGAGACTGCCTGCGTATTCAGATATCCTGCTACGGGATAAGATTAAGACACAATGTTTGTTGCGCTTAGTACTGGGAGTTACTGGAGATGGAGAAGGTAATGAAATTTATAGTTTATCGTTAGCCTCGTCGCTCTCAACGCTGCCATTTGAAATTTTTCGATAATTATTGGATTATTCACCGCTGACGGCGGATACTGGTGTCTTATTAAGAAGACTGGTGGGTGATTGAAGTCGGTGCAATACATCTAGTTCTGAATTATTTGAGCGTGTTCACACATCATTCTCAAACTACACAAATGAGCGGATTATAGAACGAGCTTCCAGCGACTTTAAAAACTACAACGAACGGCACCGGGAAGCAAATAATATCGTACGATAAATGTCATGTATATTGGGCAAAAGGTACTGGTTTTTGAGCAGGCTCCATTCAACAATCATGGAATGTTGAACATGCACTTCTGCGACAAAAAAAGTGAAGATGAACATTTCACCTCGAGCAATATCAAACATTTAAATCCGGATGATAAAATTCCGTCCAATATGAATATGGAAGAAATTATTTATATTGAAATTAATGACGAATCACTTAAGTTGCCAATTTGCCATCTTCTTATATTTATTACAGAACGATTCGGTTCTCGATATAACTACAGATTCCGATTCCCTTGTATCGTGCCATTTTAAAATTACTTCGTGCTATTGTGCTATTAGGTCAATAATATGCTGCGTTATTGAGTATTGAACAGAAATAAACTTCAATTCCAAGTTGGTGGTAAAATCCCTCTTGACTGAATTGAACGACACGGCTCTGGAGAATATACTCGGTAATCGGTATGGTACTTCATTCCAAATATAGGAAAGTTTCTAGAAAATTTATATAAAAAGGGTGTAATTGTTGGAATGACTGACACCAATTTTGTGTGATTCGCCGTTAATGTTTACTTCTCGCACATCGTGATTGTATTGCAAATTAAAACTCAAAGTGGTACATTTATTTGTTTTATTTTTATTTTTATAATACAATAAACAATTGTTACAAATAATTCGATTTGTTTAAATTCAGTTGCACTTGCAGTTCCGACCATAGGTAGCTAAAAAAATATATTTTCAGTTTTCTTCTTCTTCGTCATTTTCACTATCGATATCCAGTGAGCAATAGTTCAACAGTTCTTATTGGAGTATGTATTATACCCCAATTGGAGAAAACTCTTTCTATCTGTCCAGATGAAGCTGGTAAATTTAGAACCTTCAAAGCAATTTCCGACAATAGAGGATAATGGATTGCAGCTGTTCTCCAAAATGTACCCGGTTTTTCAATATCTTTCCCGAACAGAATGTGGAAAGCTCCGCTTTTAGTATTAAACTGATCAAGTTCTTCTAATCCTTCACCACTCAATTTCTGCATTAAGAAACGATTAACTTGACCCTGGTAATCGTCATTTAATTTATTATTGTGATATCTCGGATGTAAATAATAAGCGGTTAGTGCATATACATTTAATGCCATTGTGAGACGATATTGTAATGACCTTTGATGAGATGTCGATTCAAAATTAAGCGACAGCCACAAGTTAACCGCATCCGCAAGTGAAGCATCCGATTTCTGGCAAAAATTAATTAGCTCACAAATCGGATCTAGAACGATTATATCTGCTTTAATTTGTTCAATAAATTGTTCGTTAAAAATTAACTTCGATACATTCGGTTTTATTTTTCGCGGGTGCTCGCTAATCATAACCTCCTTCATGAATTGCATGAAAGTTACAAAACCGACAGCAACAAAGAAGAGAATGGCCAAAATTTATAAACTGTTCAAAATCATTTAATCATCCTTGGAGGATGCAACAACATCTAGGTAGGTTTATACATGAAGCGTCGAAATTTACGCGTTATTTTGTAAATTGCTGGAAGACATTAAGGACACGCGACTCACTTAAACGACATCCTCTAAATCTAAAGTATCACGGCAGCGAGACATTAGTTATCTTCCATTCTAGCAACCATTCTAAATGAGACCAACCACTATCTTTTTGAGGTTTGTTCTCTGGTGCGCTAAAAAATCAATAATTATACAACTTACCTAATATAATTACATTTTAGTCCATGGATGGGGGGGGATACAAAGTCGAGAGATCGAAACATTACTAGTTGTGCAAAAGTTAAGAAACCGAGAGGAATACTTCTTGGAATTTTGATACAATAGCAGTCACTTATAATAAATTGAAATCATTTTACGATGATGAGGAGGGAAAAGTACATCCAATGCAGAAATAGAAAATAGAAAAATAAATTTACTTTTTAAAAATAAAATATTTATTTTGTATAATTAGTGATTTACAATTCTTTTCAACTTCTGGTTTGTACCAAACGATTGACTGTGCCGCCCGGCTTTCAAAACGATAGTTCTTGTCACCATATTGGTAATCGCCTTTGCATGATCCCGTAAAAATGATTATTTTTGTTCTTTCTCAATAGACTCTTTAAAATATTAATTTCAATAATAATCCAATTTAGATTATTCTGGATCATCGTTAGACTAGCATTTTTTTACATAGCCTTTCACCAACCTATCCAAAATGATGTTGCAATACTACCCTTTATCTAGAGAACCATCGGCTGCGTACCAAACTCGTTGCAATAAATCTCGACTTACACATCGACCATTATTTTATGAGATTCAATTGTTAATTCGAAACAATAAAATGATATTCCACTTAATAGCTAGCTTAGATACACGGCAGATTGTAGATAATGTACGTACGTTTTATAGGTGGCAACAGTTTGCAGTACTTTATTGCAACAATATACATACATATGATTAGTTATGATTATTAAGCCACGTGTGTTCAGCAAACGAGAAATACATGTCTCGCTCAACATTTCTAGTTGGTGATCATTACAATGCGCATTACTCGGCTCATTTCGACCACGGCTTGCTTGCATGCGGGAAAAGGCCCTTTCAATATCTACGTCAATTAAATTTTTATTCGATGTTGGCATCATTAAGAAATTCACACCCGTAGACGCGCTCTTCTAACAAACGTAATCGTTGATACATAAATTCGGTAAGGAATGGAGTAAATGGAGCCATCATTTTAACCATATGTATATGTTAATACTCGATAAAGCGCTTTCAATGATGAAAGAGTCCTTGACACCAAATTCACCCTTTACACGACGACGATTTACACGTACATACCAATTTAGAAGCTGATTAATAAACTTCGTTAACCGCGGAACAACCGTATACAGTCGATAAGCACACATGCATACCTTTAAAATCCACCACAGAATCCATAAATCAACCGCTTTCGTTCACGGGACATACAATTTCCATATCCCGTTTTATAACACCAGCTGCTAGACAAACTCGGAAATCGTCTTCTCCAAAATATTAGTTTTTTTTTGGAATAAATTTTACATTTAAAAATTGTTGTAAAGGAACCATTGCCAAGTTCATATCACTTTACAGAATGTCTTAATTGCATTTAGAACGAAAGTTATTTTGATTTTTGGTGATGTTCAGTAATAACAATACATATACTATATAGGAATAAAAACAAAATTGACTATAGTAATAGGAGCAGTTACATAACTCAGATGGAATCGATATTTGACAGTTGTAAATAGGTTGAATCTTCACCCAACGTCATAACAGTTAAATTTCATTATCAATTATCAGTTAGGTAATATAAATTCTAAGTTCTTTATATTCGACGATTTCAGATTTTCCGTATATAGGTCAATGCCCTATTTATATCACAACATCCAAATTTAGGTCACACGGCATCAGCTGATTGAAATAAACACTATTCCATTGTGTATAGTGTATAGTCTCCTTGCTCTGACTAATGGCATGTGCAATGCAACAGTTCATCCTTTTCAATTATTTAGAATTTTTTTTATATAGCACACCAGAATCTACTTTAATATTTAAGTAGATTCTGAGCACACACATGACACACACATATATAGAGTAAATAGTAAAAATGTCATGTAGAAAATATATAAACAATAGCACGTGCACGGTGCATTTTATAAAAAAATAAAAACTAGCCGATCATCTATTTAAAATTATACGATTCAGATACGAATACGATTCGATTTTAATGAAATTTATCAAAACCAACAACAATGTAGCATGGGTCAGAATCTACTTAAATTAAAGTAGATTCTGCATGGTTTTATATTGTTGTTGGTTTTGAATTTATGCATGCACATAAATATACATGCATACATAAATATGTATTTATTTTATTTTTTAGCGTCACGTCATCTAAGCGCATGGGCATTGTATTTTTGTGTGCATATGATATATAAAAAAACAACGTGCGCTTATGTATTGTTATTATGTATTGTTTTTTTTAACATGTTCCCGCGCAAACGACTGCTATAGATTGAAATGTGTGCGTCAATGTGTTAGATAAAAATTGTTGTAATATTTTCGTTTTGTTTTATACATATAAATATGGTTTTAGAGTTTTTTTTTCCAAAAGAAAACTGTGTACATAATATTTTTGTTTTGTTGTTGTTTTGTTTATGAAAACAATAATAATCAAATGTTTTACGTTTTGCGTGTTTACGAATTCCAAATATGTACATACGTCAAGCAAAAGTGTGTACACAATTATGTATTTTTTTTTTTTTTGATAGGATTTGATGTGCATTAAAGTTATGATGATTTCTGGTGATTTTCAGTAATACCAATACTCTATACGAATAAAAACAAAATTGACTCGTTATAGAAAAAGCTGACAAAATAGGTTGAATCTTCACTAAACATCATATACATATATAAAAGTTAAATTTCATTATCAAGTAGCAGATAGGTAAAATATATTCTGTCCTTTATATTAAACGATTTCCGATTTTCTGTATATAGGTCAATGCCCTATTTATTTCGTAATATCCAAATTTAGGTCACACGGCATCAGCTGATTGAAATAAACACTATTCTATTGTGTATAGTCTCCTTGCTCCGACTAATGGCATGGACAACAGTTTATCCTTTTCTATTATTTAGAACATTTTTATGTAGCACACACAGCACACACACACATATTAGAGTATATAGTAAAAATTTCATGGAGAAAATAATTTGATTTTTTCAGTGTGTTGTTGCAATCTAGTATGTGCATTTTATAAAAACAAATCAAAACTAGCCGATCATCTATTTCAAATCATATGATTCGGATACGATTCGATTCTAATGAAATTTGTAATAAAATAAAAATACATACATAAATATGAATGTATACATATTTTATTTCTGTAGCGTCACTATGCGCATGTGCATAGTATTTTTGTGTGTAATTGGGATTTGGGATAAAAAACGTGTCGTCGTATGTATTGTTAATTGTTATTGTTTTTTTGTAACATCTTCGCGCGCAAATGAGCCTGCTATGATTTAAATGAGTGTTCTTATTTTTGTATTTTTGTTTTGTTTCCGAAAACAAAAATAATAAAATGTGTTTGGTTTTGCGTCAAGCAAAAGTGTGTACAAAATTATGCAATTTTTTTGTAATAGGATTTAATGTGCATTAAAGTTATGATGATTTCTGGTGATTTTCAGTTTAAGTAGATTCTGGTGTGCTACATAAAAATGTTCTAAATAATGGAAAAGGATGAACTGTTGTGCATGCCATTAGTCGGAGCAAGGAGACTATACACAATAGAATAGTGTTCATTTTATTTCAATCAGCTGATGCAGTATGACCTAAATTTGGATATTACGAAATAAATAGGGCATTGACCTATATACAGAAAATCTGAAATCGTTTAATATAAAGAATATAATTTATTTTACCTATCTGCTACTTGATAATGAAATTTAACTTTTATACATATATGATATAAATAAATTTCGCACTTTGTGTAAAACTGTAAACGCAGAGTTGATTTTTATCAAAATAAGTGAAAAGAGCTCGGGAAAATTATATATTCTACATATAATGCAGGACCGATTAGAAGCTACTTTCAAGGCTGATACATATGAGATTATATAAAAATTTCCCGGATAGAATTCAAAAGATTTAAAATATGAACCATTATTTCTATATTTTGCATGTTATCGGGAAAAGACGGACGAATTTGGATATGTTACAGCTGAATCGGGTATTTACGTTGCATTGTAGTGTAACCAAACACTCTGTAGTTTTTTTTGAATAGAAATCTGACAATGAGAGGAGAGGAGATAGCACGATATACATATTTATGTATGTATTTACGTGCATGTCAAATTTCACTAAAATCGAATCGTATCTGAATCCAGTGCCCTATGTATAACAGTGCCTTACATAACTCAGATCGGATCGACACTTATAGAAGTTATGATGATTTCTGGTGATTTCAAGTAATAACAATACTCTGTAGGAATAAACGCAAAATTGACTCGTAATAGAAACACTTAATAACTCAGATCGGGTCGACACTTATGAAAGTTGTAAAGGATGCATTGACAAGTTCAAATTACTTTACAGAATGTCTTAATTGCATTTAGAACGGAAGTTATGATGATTTCTGGTGATTTCAAGTAATAACAATACTCTGTAGGAATAAACGCAAAATTGACTCGTAATAGAAACACTTACATGACTCAGATCAGATCGACACTTATGGAAGTTGTAAAGGATGCATTGACAAGTTCAAATTACTTTACAGAATGTCTTAATTGCATTTAGAATGGAAGTTATGATGATTTCTGGTGATTTCAAGTAATAACAATACTCTGTAGGAATAAACGCAAAATTGACTCGTAATAGAAACACTTAATAACTCAGATCGGGTCGGCACTTATGAAAGTTGTAAAGGATGCATTGACAAGTTCAAATTACTTTACAGAATGTCTTAATTGCATTTAGAACGGAAGTTATGATGATTTCTGGTGATTTCAAGTAATAACAATACTCTGTAGGAATAAACGCAAAATTGACTCGTAATAGAAACACTTACATGACTCAGATCAGATCGACACTTATGGAAGTTGTAAAGGATGCATTGACAAGTTCAAATTACTTTACAGAATGTCTTAATTGCATTTAGAATGGAAGTTATGATGATTTCTGGTGATTTCAAGTAATAACAATACTCTGTAGGAATAAACGCAAAATTGACTCGTAATAGAAACACTTACATAACTCAGATCGGGTCGACACTTATGAAAGTTGTAAAGGATGCATTGACAAGTTCAAATTACTTTACAGAATGTCTTAATTGCATTTAGAATGGAAGTTATGATTATTTCTGGTGATTTCAAGTAATAACAATACTCTGTAGGAATAAACGCAAAATTGACTCGTAATAGAAACACTTACATAACTCAGATCGGGTCGACACTTATGAAAGTTGTAAAGGATGCATTGACAAGTTCAAATTACTTTACAGAATGTCTTAATTGCATTTAGAACGGAAGTTATGATGATTTCTGGTGATTTCAAGTAATAACAATACTCTGTAGGAATAAACGCAAAATTGACTCGTAATAGAAACACTTACATAACTCAGATCGGGTCGACACTTATGAAAGTTGTAAAGGATGCATTGACAAGTTCAAATTACTTTACAGAATGTCTTAATTGCATTTAGAACGGAAGTTATGATGATTTCTGGTGATTTCAAGTAATAACAATACTCTGTAGGAATAAACGCAAAATTGACTCGTAATAGAAACACCTACATAACTAGATCGGATCGACACGTATGGAAGTTGTAAAGGATGCATTGACAAGTTCAAATTACTTTACAGAATGTCTTAATTGCATTTAGAATGGAAGTTATGATGATTTCTGGTGATTTCAAGTAATAACAATACTCTGTAGGAATAAACGCAAAATTGACTCGTAATAGAAACACTTACATGACTCAGATCAGATCGACACTTATGGAAGTTGTAAAGGATGCATTGACAAGTTCAAATTACTTTACAGAATGTCTTAATTGCATTTAGAATGGAAGTTATGATGATTTCTGGTGATTTCAAGTAATAACAATACTCTGTAGGAATAAACGCAAAATTGACTCGTAATAGAAACACCTACATAACTAGATCGGATCGACACGTATGGAAGTTGTAAATAGTTTGAATCTTCTCTGAACATTATATATATAACAGTTAAATTTCATTAGCATTTATCACATAGGTAAAATAAATTCTAACTTCTTTATATTCAACGATTTCAGATTTTCCGTATACATATAGGTCAATGCTCTATTTATTTCATAATATCCAAATTTAGGTCACAAGGCATCAGCTGATTGAAATAAACATTATTCTATTTTCCATTGTGTATAGTCTCTTTTCTCTGACTAATGGCATGCGCACCAGTTCATCCTTTTCTATTAGAACATTTTTTATATAGCACACACACACACACACACACACATATATAATTGATATTAGCTTAAATAGTAAAAACTTCATATAGAAAATAATTTGATTTTTTCAGCATTGTTGTTGTAATCTAGCACGTGCATTTAATAAAAAAAATAAAAACTAGCCGATCTTCTATTTAAAATCTTACGATTCCGATACGATTCGATTTTAATGAAATTAGACATGCACATAAAAACATACATAAATATGTACATATATAATATTTTATTTCATTAGCGTCGTCTAGCGCATGCGCTTTGTATTTTTGCGTGTGTATGGGATAAAAAAATAACATGGGCTTATGTATTGTTATTATTATTTTTTTTTACATGTTGGCGCGCAAACGACTGCTGCAAAAAATTGTGCATAATATTTTTCTTTTGTTGTTGTTTTGTTTACGAAAACAAAAATAATCAAATGTTTTTGGTTTTGCGTGGTTTACGAATTCCAAATACATACGTGAAGCAAAAATGTTACATATGTACATAATTATGTAATTTTTTCTTTGATATGATTTAAAGTGCATTAAAGTTATGATGATTTCTGGTGTTTTTCTAGAAACACTTACATAACTCAGATCGGGTCGACACTTATGAAAGTTGTAAAGGAAGCATTGACAAGTTCAAATTACTTTACAGAATGTGCTAATTGCATTTAGAACGGAAGTTATGATGATTTCTGGTGATTTCAAGTAATAACAATACTCTGTAGGAATAAACGCAAAATTGACTCGTAATAGAAACACTTACATAACTCAGGTCGGGCCGACACTTATGAAAGTTGTAAAGGATGCATTGACAAGTTCAAATTACTTTACAGAATGTCTTAATTGCATTTAGAACGGAAGTTATGATGATTTCTGGTGATTTCAAGTAATAACAATACTCTGTAGGAATAAAGGCAAAATTGACTCAAAATTGACAATCGCAGTTAAAGTAAGGCTAAGAACAAGAAGGCTGTACTCGTTAGAGCAGTTGGACAAATTTGTAGATCGAAAAGATCAGATCCATCTTACGATGAATTCCCTAATTCAGCACTCTTGTTATTCGAAAGAGGAACATTGTAGAACAGTATTTTTGGCTATATTTTTCATTCGTCATGAACAAGTTAAGTTTGATGAATTGAAAGTGGCAGCGATGTGCCTTATCTTCAAGAAGGAAGACCGCTTGAAATGTGAACTATCGCACTATCGATATGGGTGGCTCAAGCTGAAGTAAAAATGTTCACGGCGTCTCTATTTATTTATTGCAGAACGTACTTTTTAGCAACAGTATAGATTTGTAGGCCTAGGGCATCGTATCGTAATTTGATTGTGCTTGAGGCATACAGGAAACTCAGGTTGAATTTGTAATGTATTAGTGGACCCTAATGCTTAATAGCCAAACAATCATCAATTTGGTTTATTCCGAATTCAACAACAATTTAACTTGGTATTAAGTATTAAAATTAATACGGGCAATGCTAGTGCATTATCATTGTCATACGGCCAACTTATAACAAACGCCATTCCTTATTTTAATGTACAATAATACTAATGTATGTACTTGTATTATAAAATACATGTACAAACATAAACCAATGTAATATTCTACAATTATCTACCAATTATCGACATTCTCGACATATTCTACGCCAATTGTCTACATTGTCGACGCCAAAAGCTACAATTCGTTTGCTTGTTTAATATTCCTTCAGTGTTAATTTCAATCAATGACTCAATGTTACTCTTAGTGGTTTGCTTAGCTTTGCCAATTGCATATCCGTAATATCCGCACAAGAAACCCGAAGGTTCGAGCATATAATATAGAGCTCAACTCCTTGAGCCGACCACGATGATGACATAACGGAAGCACCGGTCGAACAGCACTGAATAAACGATCATTCAGCGACGTCGACTAAAGCACGGCCATTGGATATAACCCCGGCAAAAGTCTAATATAAAAAGCTAACAAGACAATTGTTAATAAAGGCGGATCTAAAATGAAACTAGAGTGTGAGACTAGATGGTGCTCTCATCGAAATGCTTATCAAAATTTAATTTCCAATCTGCAATTCATGAAGGAGGTTATGATTAACGAGCACCCGCGAAAAATAAAACCGAATGTATCGAACTTAATTTTTAACGAACAATTTATTGAACAAATTAAAGCAGATATAATCCTTCTAGACCCGATTTGTAAGCTAATTAATTTTTGTCAGAAATCGGATGCTTCACTTGCGGATGCGGTTAACTTGTGGCTGTCGCTTAATTTTGAATCTACATCTCATCAAAGGTCATTACAATATCGTCTCACAATGGCATTGAATGTATTTGCACTAATCGCTTATTATTTACATCCGAGATATGACAATAATAAATTAAATGACGATTACCAGGGTCAAGTTAATTGTTTCTTAATGCAGAAATTGTGTGGTGAAGGATTAGAAGAACTTGATCAGTTTAATACTAAAAGCGGAGTTTTCCACATTCTGTTCGGGAAAGATATTGAAAACCCGGGTACATTTTGGAGAACAGCTGCAATCCATTATCCTCTATTGTCGAAAATTGCTTTGAAGGTTCTAAATTTACCAGCTTCATCTGGACAGATAGAAAGAGTTTTCTCCAATTGGGGCATAGTACATACTCCAATAAGAAATCGTTTAACATTCGAACGCTCAAAAAAACTGCTCCACATTTATTTCTCGCTGAATAATAAAGAACTGTTGAACTATTGCTCAGTCGATAGTGATCATGACGAAGAAGATGAAAACTGAAAATATATTTTTTTTAGCTACCTATGGTCGGAACTGCAAGAGCAACTGAATTAAAACAAATCGAATTATTTGTAACAATTGTTTATTGTATTATAAAAATAAAAATAATATTAAAACAAATAAATGTACCACTTTGAGTTTTAATTTGCAATACAATCACGATGTGCGAGAAGTAAATATTAACGGCGAATCACACAAAATTTGTGTCAGTCATTCCAACAGTTACACCCTTTCTATATAAATTTTCTGGAAACTTTCCTATATTTGGAATGAAGTACCATACCGATTACTGAGTATATTCTCCAGAGCCGTGTCGTTCAATTCAGTCAAGAGGGGTTACCGCCAACTTGGAATTGAATTTTATTTCTGTTCAATACTCAATAACGCAGCATATTGACCTAATAGCACAATAGCACGAAGTAATTTTAAAATGGCACGATACAAGGGAATCGGAATGTGTCGTTATATCGAGAACCGAATCGTTCTGTAGTAAATATAAGAAGATGGCAAATTGGCAATTTAAGTGATTCGTCATTAATTTCAATATAAATAATTTCTTCCATATTCATATTGGACGGAATTTTATCACCCGGATTTAAATGTTTGATATTGCTCGAGCTGAAATGTTCATCTTCACTTTTTTTGTCGCAGAAGTGCATGTTCAACATTCCATGATTGTTGAATGGAGCCTGTTCAAAAACCAGTACCTTTTGCCCAATATACATGACATTTATCGTACGATATTATTTGCTTCCCGGTGCCGTTCGTTGTAGTTTTTAAAGTCGCTGGAAGCTCGTTCTATAATCCGCTCATTTGTGTAGTTTGAGAATGATGTGTGAACACGCTCAAATAATTCAGAACTAGATGTATTGCACCGACTTCAATCACCCACCAGTCTTCTTAATAAGACACCAGTATCCGCCGTCAGCGGTGAATAATCCAATAATTATCGAAAAATTTCAAATGGCAGCGTTGAGAGCGACGAGGCTAACGATAAACTATAAATTTCATTACCTTCTCCATCTCCAGTAACTCCCAGTACTAAGCGCAACAAACATTGTGTCTTAATCTTATCCCGTAGCAGGATATCTGAATACGCAGGCAGTCTCAAAAATAATCCAAATGCTAAGGAATGTGGTGGCCGTGGCACCGAGGTCCTATTTATTGTATTAGGATAAGAATGTGTAACACTAACGTCTAATAAAGAGCAGCATGCTTCAAAAATCCCGGCACATCTGTTGCCGATTGTATCACTTTATTGGAAACCGCTCATCCTTCTTCGATTTATAGGTGGCGTGGCGACACTAAAACATTGTGCCAAAATACGTAACCACCCTAGACTTGATTTAGCTATAGAATCGTCTGCATTCGAAAATTCACCAACCGTTGTACTTTTAGACGGAATTATATTATAATTATTGTCTCCGGATGTGGTTGTGCCCAGAATCGGGATTTTTCAGTCAGTCCAATGTTAGAACTATCGAAAGGTCGATATGGTCGAATCACTATACTAGTCGCAATTTCAGGTAGGGCGAATTTTTATTTGATGCAAGTCATTCCAACGGTTGATGTGGCTAAGAAGAAATATAGCGGCTTAACAATTAGCATAGGCCGTTTAGCTTTGTTAATAGCAAGAGTAAAAGTTAAAATTCAGTATAGTCTACACTTTGCAGTTCACTTATACTGTTATACGTCTCGACGTTATTGATCGAATACATCGAGGACGCAACCATATAACAAATGACGCATTTAATGCGATAACGATTCCAAGAGCCGTGTCATTGTTGGCGACTGGAGTAATACTGTATCTGCAACACACAGAATTTTAACCCGATTTTCTGTATTATTTTGTTGTTCTGCTTTTATTTCGTCAGTTTGACTTTCAGGTGAGAGAGTTTCAACAGTTGAGACATCACTTGTTGACATTGGCGCAACACTACGACGCGGGAGTGCGGTCTGAACGAGCACCGAAGATGGTTTCAACAGTCCAACAAATAGTGTGTTATCGGAAACAGTTTTTGATTGTCTTGAATTTTGTGAGCATAGCTCTGTCGCACAGAGACTTCCAAATACATTATTTGAATTGTTTGTCTCGGCCGGATTATCTTCGGGCAGATTGGTCGGTTTGTGAATGACGCAAAATCAGATGATAAAACAGATGACGTGCCCCCTTACAAGTAATGAGGATATATTTGATTATCCATATTCAAAACATAAGCCCATTTGTATATTGAGCTCTCGTTTTAATTCGTTTAGTTTGATGGTTTTGCGGCTGTTAATCAAATTAATAATCTCGATAAGAAATTTCATTAGTGGCGTAAGTTTTATTATTTCATCTGTTATTACCGGGCAATATTTTAGCTAAGAAACAATAAAAATCGAATTAATATTTATCTTCTGTTATTATTACATTATTCAAATACTTACTTCAATGAAATAATTCATAGATGTAATTGATTTTGTAATCAATTCGGTCGTTTATAGTGATGACTATGAGTCTGTTGCAGCTATGGAACTAAAACACTAACACAATGCCGCCCGACGACCGACGTATGAGACGAGACTACACCAACGATGCAATCAAAAAATACAGTTTAGTAATATCCGATTCCATAAGCGTTTGCTTGACAATGACAATCAATTGTTGTTGTTGGTCGGTTAATAAGTAATTAGAAATTATTTGTTGCAGCATCTTAATCAACGTGCTTAATTCGAGTTCGTACCGTTGGGGTACCATGTCGGATCTATTCTTGATTTGCGACTGTTCTGAAGACCGTATGGCAGTTTCAGCAAGCGTCGCAAAAATTTTTAGCACATGCTACTTTTTCAATTGTTGAAGCTTCCGTTGCTATAGGCGCTATTGAAGGTAAACCATATTCTGGGAAATCGTTAATATCGCTGCGTGGCAATTCATCTAGGCGATTAATGTATCGAGTGCACATACTCGTACAAGTGGTATTTCGTCTTCGGCTAGCAATAACTAGAAAAACAAAAACAAAACTAATAAATTTGTGAGAGGACATTTAATCAAAGACACTTTTACAATGCACGGTGGGATTCGATCAAAGAATTATATCGGCGGTTCTGAATTCAGCCAACTGCAATAAAATTTATAAACTAAACAACTCGAGCTACAGAAATGGAATCCGTGGATCGAATACATGAAGAAATATGTGTAATCGGCCGGATTATCTTCGGCTTCGGGCAGATTGGTCGGTTTGAGAATGACGCAAAATCAGATGATGCTCTGTCGTGCCCGCTTACAAGTAATGAGGATATATTTGATTATCCATACTCAAAACATAAGCCCATTTGTTGAGCTCTCGTTTTAATTCGTTTAGTCTGTTGGTTTTGCGGCAGTGCTGAATTAGAATGACGTGAATCCAGAATGTCTACTTACAAACACTTTCTATAATACTGATAGCAGCTATCCTAAATCATACTGGGTTTACACCAGAGCTACTTTAATAGTATAATACTTTTTTTGCTAATAAAGTATAATACCCGGCCAGGTTACATCGCAAGCGGTGTAAACCCATACTATAATACTATATTACTTTTTTTGTTGACAAATATAATTTTTTTTGTTTAATATCACAAATGGAAATGTATATCGAAATAAAAAATGTCTTTACCGGCCCCTTGAAAAAAATAATAAACCAAATTAAGTATTATAACATTAAAGTAGAGTTTAAACCACGCCTATAATACCAATATTTTTTTGATAGCTATTATACTTTAATAGCAAAATAGTACGTGATAAAGTATTAAAGTATTTTAGTTTGAGTTTACACCAACATACTTTTTTGCTACATACTTTTATTCTACTGGTGTAAACGGGGTATCAGTCTTTTCATATTGAAACGTTATCAGCTCTTTAACTTGTCTCTGAGCATCGCAATGCAATACACATACAAAATACAACTTGGAGCAAAATTTCATTTAACTTTTACTTTACGTAATCACATCACATGTCACATCGCATTTAATTTCTAACCAGATAAATAATTCGTGTACTAATTTGCAAATCAGCGTCGCATATCGATTTACATCCACATACGCTGCATTCATATCTGTCCCGGAAAAGAATCGAAGAAGCATTTTCTCAAAATGAACCAATTTTCCCCAAACTAAACAAATTGACAGCCACCAGCCACCACACATACATAAAGAAAGTATATGTGCTACTAGTGCACGCGAAATCAAAAAATGAGCAGAAACTTCAAACTGTGGAAGAGAAAAAATGAATTACATTTTCAGATTTATACGTGAAGTGAATTACGCTTTTTTATCATACAGTATGCAACGTTAGAAAAGTACATTGATATTTATTTAAATTATCGATACAAATAAATATTTACGTAATAATTTCCACCTTAAAATATTGTAGTAGCGCCATTAATTAGCAGATGTCAGGCTCACAAAACAATCTGTTGTAATACATTAGTTTTAAAAAATTTCAATAGATGTATAAGCATGTAATGGTTGTATTATCGACTAGAAAATAATGTATTTTAAATTTTTTACTAATTTAATTTTTTTCAGGTAGATGTCGCAATTAATTACATTTTTTACGTTACGTAACGTAAAAAATTCGCGTAATTAATACAATTATTTACGCGTAAATAATAGCGTATGTAATGTAACGTAATGTATCTGCACAACACTGCCTATAACGAGATAGTCAGTATATACTCTTACGATAAAAGACACAGTTAATAAATTGTGTATATTGCTTTAGCACGAGCAACGAGTCTCGAAGGACTGTTCATTACGTCGGCTATCGATGATCATGTCGTCTACCATGGACGTAAAATGCTACCTCAATGGGTCTTCTTCAAAATTAGCTATCGCGCCTCACTACAAATCCGCTTTATCCGTTGTAATGGCGAATTTTGTACGAGATAATAATGACGTCTGGTTTTTAACATTGAACTGTCAGAGTCTTAGGTCATACACATCACCTCGACCTAACTGACACAATCACGCAAGGATGCTCAATTTTCTTGCTTTTCCAGATCTGCGTTCAGTTCAAGAGAGACGGTGAGTGAGCTGCCGGAGTAACAATATATAAAAATTCAAATAGAATACTCATACCATACAGTCACCTCGCATAAAGAAATTATCGTTGGACAAACAACTGGTATGAGCGTAACAACACAACTCATTGATGATATATATACGGCCGAACTTCAGCTTCTCAAAGGGAATAAGATGCTTTCTGTAGTTGTATTCACCTCGCCGAAAAAATCTTTCGAAGACATAATGAAGTTCATACATTTCGTCCTTGCCCCATATCCTAAAGAATTTCAAAAATTCTCCAAGGAGACTATTAGGCGACTAGTCTTTTGCCGGTGATTATGAGCGGAGATTTCAATATTAATGTTGCTGTTCCTCAAGCTGAACCACTTATAAACTTCCTGCGAGACGAATTCGATTTGCACATGAACTCAGATCGAAATATATTTACTACTAGATATGGGACGACCATATTGTGCAGTTTTTCAATGAAAATTTTTAAAGTTAGAGTCGACAGTATATAATATATCTTATTTTAGCTACCAAAATCCAATTGCGTCGATTATACCGAAAGAGTAATAGACCATAATTAAACGATAATAAACAAATGAAAAACTCTGGTTAGTAAAATTGCATTCCTTCTTCCTTCAAAGTAAACTGTACCCACGTACTGTACAGATGCCATGTTTACACATCTCCTTGAGAGTACTAATGGACTCACTCATTTTTTTTTAACAAAAATGCTTAAAAAGCAACCAGTATGCTTCATGCAGTGCACCTAGAATACTACAGGCCACACCGCTTGCTATGTCATTAAATTTATGTCTACAGTTTTTTCTTTGAACTGTAGACGGCAGTCTGCATATGTTCATAAAACGAGAACAAACAGAAAAAAAATTATACGAGTGCTAAAAGTAAGGTTATGTCTTCTCGTGAATTGAACAAAATGTGTACACATTTAGACGTGTTTACATATTTAATAAAATTTAGCATGCATAATTTTATAATATTATGAATTAATACTTAATAATACCTAATACCAATACCATTTTATTAAATTTTAAAATACATTTTAAAAATATTGTTCTTGTTGCTTGTTTACAATTTTTTTCTTAACAATGTGAGTTTAAAAACATTAAACATTCTTTTAATTTTAGTGCTGCCTACTCGTATAATAGCCCAAAGAAAGAACTGACGACATAAATTGAGCCATATAGCAAAATTTTTGAAGCAGTGCGGCCTGTAGTATTCTAGGTGTACTGTTTCACGCAACTTATTCTTCAATCAACACCATTTAACGGCCGGATTTTTTGTTATCATGCAACAGTCATACAACCTTCAACCGAACCGTAAGGATTTACAACATATAATACTTTGTTCTTAAATTTTAAATATTTTCTTCTTGCTTTTTTATAACCTATTATCTTTAAATTAAATTATACATTTTCTTTCTTATATGAATTTTTTTTTTTTTGGGGTTAGTTAATATCTTATTTCCTTATATGTATAATGATTTGGTGGTGGTTAGTTAAGACGTAGTTAAGTCCTGTTAGTTTAGGTAGTAGCTAGTTAGGTTAAAAACTCTATTACAAATTAAATTTTTAAATAAACGAATTTTTGCTTATATTTTTTTATCCTTTTGATTAATAAATTATTTAATGTTCGGTTATATGGAATTTAGTGCGTTATCATTTTAATATCAATGAGATAATCAGTATATGGATTTTGTCTCGAAATGTGTGAAACGAAATGAGTGTAACCGGAAAGATATAGTAGTAGCATTTGTGTTTGTGTTAGTTTCGTGCGTATGATTGTTTTACTGCATATTCAAGCCACGTGTCATTCTTTTTTTGTTTATTCATATTAACCCTTTGAGTGCCAACATGACTTTGGCTAGGGTATTGAGGAGCACGATCGCGCTTTTTGGCACTCAACGAGTTAACCATTGTAAACGCCATATTTTTGTGTTTATGATTTTCAATTTTTTTTATAGTTAACATTTTATTTTTAAAATTTATGAATTTTAAAATAAATTTACTTATAAAATGTTATTAAAACATATAAAATTAATTTATGATAAAAAAAGTTAAATATAAAATATATTAGTATGTTAAATAATGACACTCCACAGCTCGAGAGTAGACGTAATGTGCTGAGAAAAGGAAATAAGCACCATAACAATTAAACCGATTCGCCCGGATCGCGTTATTTTGATACTGTTCATTATACAAATGACACAAATACGAACAAAAGAAAAATACAAAGACATAATTGTGTATTATACACAGTGTACGAATTCGATTTTTTTGCTTCACTCATTTTGAATGAGTAACTCACGAGACAAAATCGATATACAGATTTTTAGATTTGAGGATGGATTGGGGTGAGTGCCGGGAATGAAGGTAATTAGTATTTTCTAATTTATAGCGGTTAAACCTGGCCTACTCACATTCTTAACCCCACCCCACTCCCTGACGCCTAGCCGCGCAACAACTGCTTGAGTCCCTGAGTAGGTCAAATCTATAGCGAGCACGTTGACGGTATTTTTTTCTTTTCCATTTTTTTATTTACTAGAATTTTCATTTTATTTTTATTTTTTTTTGTTTCGATGAATTTTTTTTTTTTAAGTTTTTTCTTATTGGATACGATACCGTTCACATCATGCTACATGGAGGTTTACCAAAAAAGTGTGGATGACATCAGTGATTTTTGAAAAATGGATTGAAAAAACTAAAAAAATGCGTATGATCAGGATCAACAGAATTCCGTAGATGCATGTTTCGTAAAAAGTAGATAAATGGTGATATTTTGTCGTAATGATCGGTAATTTTTTTATACGTTATCCATGTTAGATTTGCGATTGCATATAATTACTGTAGATGCAATTTAATTTATTTAACAATCAAATTCTTTTTTCACAGCTTGATCCCTCCGCTGCCATCATATGTTGTTGTGATGATGTACTCGATATAGATGTGGTTAGCGTTGGGTGTAGATGATCATGATTAAATTGTCGAAAAAAATCATCAATCTCTTCTACACTAGCTGTTGTTGAATCACCTGGCGTAAAATTCGACTCCTTTAAATTGTCGAATTCACAAAAGATGTCATATAATCTCGATCATTTCATCCAACCCCGTTATACCGAAATCAATCGGTAAGTCATTGTTCTATGTTGTGGATTACCGGAGCGTAGTAGTTTGGTGGAGCTGTTAAAAAAGAAAATTTCTTTAACAGTGCTCTACTCCATAGCCATTGTTATCCAACAGGAAGAGTGAATCATCGATTGTTATAAAAAAAAACATCAAACACTTAATAGATCTCAAAATATAAGAGGAATTTATGGAAATAGTTACCTTAAAAGTATTTATAAATAGCAATAAAGAATATCGTCAATTTAATATTTATTGCATTTGGATCAAGTTTCATAATCAGTGGTGATTTCAATGCAAAAAATACCTACCTAATATAGTAGGTATTTTTTGCATTGAAATCACCACTGATCCGGTAGGGATAAGGAGTAACCTGTTAAAAAGAAAGAGAGCTGTTTGCAGCAGGGGGACTATGCTTCCATTCTGGAGATCAACCAACTTGTTGGCAAACATATAGAAACAAAATACCCGATATCATAAACTTCTTTATCACCAAAGATATAGACGAAAACTACATATGTATACACGTAAAGCAGCGAGAGGATTATGTCGGATCACACGCCTGTTATTATGACAATAAGTGCAACGATTGTTAAGAAAACTAATCCACCTTGGCTAACTAGTAACAAAACCTGCTGGGAGAAATTGCAGACACTAGTTGAGAATCAAAATAATCTTCAGGTGCCAATTAAAAATCCGATATAGCTAGAAGAAAAACTAAACCAACTCAACAACAGTATACAAGAAGCGGCGTGGGGTCCTGACAGAGGTATGTTAAAGAAGTCGAGCTCCGGAATATAAAAAAAACTCTAAATTTTTGGTCCAATAAACTAAAGTTGCTAATTAAAGAAATCAAGAACGAATTCCTTAACAAATACCTAAGCGACCTTACTGGGGAAAACGATACCAAATATTCTCTGTGGAACTCTCTTCCATCCGTTAAAAATTAAGATGGAACATCAGCTATAAGTGCAAAACATAATGCTCCGTTGTTTGCAAGCCACCTCGAGAACAAGATCTAGCTTCTACCTAGACCAACTGCAGAGGAAAATATACCACCAATTAATAAAATGGATAACTGCAATATATTTCATGTCACATTACAAGAATTAAAAGAGGAAATCAATCTTAACCTATAATATCACCAGAAGTACCACAAGTTACCATTTGCGTTCTGGAGCCAACTTTATTTGTTCTATATACCTCGGACCTGCCAACGGTAGACTAGACTAACATAACAACGATTGCGGATCATACGGCCATTTTAGCAGTCGTTGATAGCATAGAAGAATTCACAAGCAAATTGCAAAGAGATATTGAATAACATTGTCAGTACCTGGACGAAAGATGGCGAATACAACTTAATGAAACAAAATCTGTTCACGTAAACGTCACCAACAGAAAGTTCAACTAGATACCGGCAGAACTGAACCCTCATCAAACTCCCAATTCAAACACGGCATAATATCTAGGCATGACTCTAGACCGAAACTAAAATGGAAAAAACCTCATTATCCGTTTTTGCAAGCATTATTTTGAAAAGTATATAGCATTTACGAAAACACGATTAAAATTTAAAAAACTTTGTAAATTAAATTTCAAACAAAATCAGTTCTGGGGCTATATTCTTGTACTAACCTAAAATTTTTGTAACACTTTTCGTAATCGTAATGAGGAAATCATAAATTGGTATTCTAGAAACAAATTCAAGAATATCTTGCGCTCTATTCTTGAAAAAAATCTTGGGCTCTATTCTTGAACCAGAAAAGCAAATGTAATCATAAACAAAAGTAGTTCCAATATTTTTCGGAAAGGGGGTTTTCAGAAATTCGTAGAGTTAAAACTAAAAAGTAGATGTCCCAACTTTTTAGGTCGTGTATTCTCATCTTATTATTAAAAATTCTTTGGTAGGACTTTAAAAAATTATACGAACTCATTAATAAATCTCTGGTATCTAAAACATGTAATAAATCATATTAAGTAAATGGCGTGTCATACAAATTTCTAAACTTGTTAGTTACCTACAGGCACTAGATAACAAAATCTTATGTACATAACTGTAAATAGTAAAGTAACGAGAAAAGGTCAGGTCAGGTATCACAACTAGGTGCGTTACTTTTTACGAATTAACGTTTAATTTTTATAATAATTAAATATTTTCGTAGCTTTTTGTAAGTATTAAAACAAAATTTATCGGTTTATGTCAAAAACGTTAATAGCGTAAACAAACTCGACGCGCGCAAAACTTTATGAGGTGAATACAATCTCGACGCGTGTTTTTGACATTTTCCTCATACAATATAACCTATTCAGTTTAATTTGATTTCAAATTGGTTATCTCGGAAAAGCAAAAAAGTATTTCTAAATTTTAATAAAATTATTAATTAACCATTATTACTCCTATATAATATATAATTAATCATTATTAATATTCACATTATGGCAGAAACATAATCTGCCACACTTTTAAAAAAAATGACACTTACTTGCGATTAATAGCAAAAATATGGAATCAAACCCTATATTTATGCGCGTCCAGTACATATATTCGTTCAGAAAATTTCATTTTAGCGTCGAGTTTGTTTAGGCTATGGCCATAAAAACCATAAAAAGGTTTTTTAACATTTTTTAAAAACAAATCTACCCAACAAAATACGATCCTACTCCGATTTTCACCATAAATTTACAGCTCAATTTGTGCTTGAACATTATATAAGATATTAAGAAATTGTAAAATCACGAATTTGTATTATAACAAAAATTTAAAAATGTAATTAATTAAAAATATAGTAGAGTATTATTTGAAATTGAAATAAATAATGAAATCAATAATAATAAGTGTTTATGCATATTCTGTAGAAAGACTAAATGATATTCTTTTCAAAATATTTGCAAATACGAAAAAGCTTCACAATCTGCTTACGGCCGATTTAAACAAATTTAATCGAATCTCCAAATTTCTCATATAAGCTTACATCTCAACTAAATTTCTCTCCGATCCGTCGCTCTAATTGATCTGTAACAAGGTCACATGGTAATGGCAAATTTGTAAAAATCTTAAGGTAGAAAATTTTCTGGACTAATATACTTTAGTTGTTCCTACGTAAAAGTGTTCTCGTAAAAGGAAGCTATCCCTCTGGAGTCTCAAATAGGGAAGTAACAAAGAAAGTTAAAAACAGGTTTTCTTACGACTATTTTGACCAACCTCAATTTTTAAATTGATACTTGTCTACTCGAACGTTATGTAATCTATGTATGTAGAATTGTACATAATTTGATTGATATTATTATTGCCAAAAATTAATTTTGTGTGACCTTGAATTATTCAAGGTTTCTTATACTGATCTGCATTTTGATTAATCTCAGCATGTCCGTTCAAGATCACCGTTCGTAGGTAATTCTAATTTTTATTGTTCTTTTATATTCGTTGCAAACAATAATCAAGATTCTTCATTAGTATTGTATTGTTACCAAATTATCTGTTTACGTTTATCTCTTGCCAAACACAAGTATTTTGAAATACAAACATTTTTTTTTTAAAAGTTTCTGTTCTACATTTTATTTAGAAAATTTGCGTATTTTATAATAAGTGTTATCAGTAAAAAACCGGTTTGTTTTAGAAAATAAATTATCTAACAAACAGTGATACAACGTAGATTTCGTTAGCAAAATTATTTTTCTGTGTAACAAAATTTGTTGAAACATTCCAGATAATAATATGTTTCTATATAATTAGAAGCATAACAAACTTAAGTAAGTAAGCCAGTGCGAGCATTGATTATGAGGCGATCCTCTACAATTAGTCCAATAATCGAATACTTGATTAAGGTGTGCTTATGCTTACTCGTAACATACAGATTCTATTAAATAAAAATGATGCGCGATTTATTAATTAATCATGTTGCACAAATTATTGTTTTGCTTTTAGACGATAAATTGAAAAATCATTGTCAAATGCAGTTAACCTTGGGGTTAGCATTTAAATAAAAATAGCGTTTGAATTAAACGTATACGTATCAAATTATTTATATATTATTATCAATCACATTTGGATTGGAATTTGATGGTATTCCCTAAAAGGTAAGTAGTTTAACTAAACTTGGCATTGTGACATTAAAATATTATGTAACATTTTCTATTTTTTGAGGTTATACTCGAAACAGTGCCAGTTTGATTTTTGAAAATAAAATCGAAAACAATTGGATGCGATAATAAGTATAGTGTGCTTGCTTGGATTATCTTACAGTGTGCAGTAGATCCCTGTATAGTAATATCCGCTGTCATTATCCGCTGGCGGATGAGCGTCGAATGCGGATTTAATAATCTCATCCGCACATATACACATCCGCACGCATAACAATTTCAAATTGTTTTTTCTGTGTATTACCTTGCAATGACAAAACATTGTAGCATTGTACTAACAAAACAGTGAGAGCGAAATAAAAAAATTATTTTTCGTTTTCAGAACGCCTATTTTGATCCAGAATTGGGAGACGAAACCACAAATTTGTGTATACGTATACGACGTATAATACACAATTTTGAATAAGTGTGCTGCATTTGTTACGCGTATTATACGTCGTATACGTATACACAAATTTGTGGTTTCGTCTCCCAATTCTGGATCAAAATAGGTGTTCAGTTTCCTTACTAAGGCAAAGTATGCTCGCTTGACGTGTATGGTGAAATGGTTATTTAAAATTAAGCAATCGGTTCCTAAAAAACTGAGGCCGCGAGTGCATATGCGGATACATTTATATTTTCTTCGGTGGATGCGGATCGGATTCGGATACGAAAAAACGTATCCGCGGCGTTTCCTAGTGTGCACCGATAAATAAAAACGATTAGATAAATATCACAAGAGATACGTTTAAAAACAATTGTTTCTTATTAAGTCTAGAACGTTTTATTAAAGACTGTTTTTTTATTTCGCAAAAATTAGATTTTTGAATATTTTAATTGAAAAATTTGTTCAAAAAGTTTAAAAAATCACTCGGTCGTTTTCGACTTGTCAGGTCATCATCAGGAGTATCTACTGATTTGTAAAAGTAAATTTTTTTTATTGTATTGTAGCAGGAAAAAGCAAAAAAAATAAATAAAAGAAGGAGGGAGAAAAAGTAGGCAATAAAAATTAATCTAATAACTCTTTTTATTTTTTTTTTTTTATTCATTCTCATTCAATAACAACGGCGGATTATCCAGTGAGTTTAATCAATTCTACCGAGTAAGCCGAAAAGAAATTAGTATGATAATTGAAAAAAATTATGAAACCGTTACATAGCTTGTAGGCAGGAGCATTGCGACTATTGGTCTAATCGGAATGCTCTCCTTATGGATTTTTTGTAAACCATAAAGACGTCGACATTCCATTAAATTCAAAACTAGTTTCGTTTGACGTTGCCAGTCTTTTCACTTCTATTCCGATTAACACTTTGTACCAAATAGTTTGTAATTATGTACTTAGATAGGGATTTGTAGATGAGGGCTTACGTTGTGAACTGAAGTTAGTGTTTGAGACTTGTATTAAACAAAATTATTTCTGTTTTGATAATACATATTTCAAATTCGCAGATGGTCTACTCAGCTCATCTCTGTCACCTTTGTTGGCTGAAACTTTCATGAATTTCTTCGAACAAATGATCATATCAAATAACAATCCTTATTTTCGTCATATAATCTTTTAGTATAGATATGTTCATGACATACTATGTCTATGGAGTGGAACTGATAGACTGTTAGACTCATTTCTTACTTGGTTAAATTCTCAATATCCCACCATTGATTTTACGTTGGAAAAAGAAGAAAATAAATGTATTAATCTTCTGGATATAACAATAACCAGGATAGATTCTTCTTTAGATTTAGTTTGTGAAATGGATTTTTCAATGAAATCAATGATATCCACAACGACATGGCACCATGTGTTATCAGGTGACAACGCAACGGATATAGCTTTACGCGGCTCTTCACCCTTCGCCCTAATAAATTGTGGTGGAAAGGGCCAGATTTTCTACAGCAAATTATATATATCTCGTTGGAAAGAGGTCAACTGTTGTATGTCAACTAATATACAGGGTGGCTGATGAAAGCTGGTACCAAAAAAAAAATTATAACTTTTTTCTATGTAATTAATCTGTTCCAATTGTGTTTTATTTAATAGATTGATTTTTAAATTTAACGAAAATGTCGCTATCACGGATTGGAATCCGTAATTTCGGTACACTACTGTGACTTCGGTACAATATTGTTAAAGGGGCTGTGGTACAATTTTTTTCAAAAATTTAAATTTTTTTACGAGAATGAGTTTTAGAAAGGGGTTATATGAAATAAAAGACACGTTCGAATTCCGGGGGTCCGCCCCTGGATCAAAAATTCATTTTTACATGTAAAGATACAATTATTTGATTGTTCTAAAATAACGCCTTAACCGCTTTACCGATCGCCATGAAATTTTTACCATGTATATGTTGCATGTTCAGGACCAAGCCCACGACGATACTTTTAAAGGGGCTGGACCCTGGGGTCTAGGGGCTGTGGTACAAATTTTTTATCAAATTTCAATTTTTTTAAGATTTTTTGACGGGAATGACTTTAGGAAAGGGGTCATATGAAATTAGTGACATGCTCCAATCCGGAAGTCTGCCCTGGATCAAGAATTCATTTTTACATGTATAGATACAATTATTTACATGTTCCGAAATAGCGCCTTAGCCGCAAATTTAGACACCAAAAAGGATATCATACCTATACTATAATTGATTTAATTATTCAAATTAATTTTATTAATTTAAATTTAAAACAATCTTTCATCACTTTAACTGAAGACAAATCTCTGAACACTTATATTATCTATACTAATAATCCATTTTTACTGCTTTGACATGTACTGTTTAATGATATCCTATTTATCATATCCTGTTTTGAAATATACCATAGTCAGCGAGTTCTAATTTCCACATAACTTCAGAAATAATTAACATTCTATTTTAATCTATCTAACTATTGCAACCGGCGGCTTTTAATGAAAATAGTAGTTTCATACTAAACGCCATAGTTTATTACTTTATTTAGTTTATTATACTTAAATAATCAATGATTGTTTCATAAAATCAATTCTAGGAAAGGTACTAAAAATATTGTGCGTATAAACTGATTTACTTTGAAAAGTACTAGCGTTTTATATTTGAAAATAGCATCTTCTACAAGAAACATTCTTGGATTCAAATTATTCTACGTGTAAAATTGCCTTAGTTTGAAAAAACTTCTTTTGTTTTTCGAAATGTCATTTTCAACCACAGTTCGCGGTAAAACGTATCGAAGTGGACGTAGTTTTAATCGTTTTGAATAAATTAATATTAATTTGTGTTTCGGATGCCGTTGTTCTTTTTATTTTCCAGGTATTAAATATTATTTCAAGTGAATATACCATTCTTATTAGATTTAAGTTTTCAGTTTATAAACGTGTTAATCTATGATTACTTTTTGATTGTAGATAACATTTGATTTTGCTTAAAAAATATCTGTAAAGACATTTTCAAACACAGTTCGCAGTGAAACGTATCGAAGGGAACATTAAAATCGTTTTGATAAATTAATACTAATTTTTGTTTTGAATGCCCGTCATTCCTGATTACTTAGCTACACGTTTCATTTTTGCTTAAAAATGCCACCGAAAAAAAGATCAATTGGGTAAGTAACTGCAAAGTCGAAGAAGATTAGAGCCGCAAGGGTGGCTGAATCAAGCGAACAGCTTGAAGCACGACTTGCAAACGTTCGAAGCAGGATGTCTTCTTCAAGAACTGATGAAACAACTGAACAGCGCGAAACACGACTTGCAAACGTTCGAAGCAGGATGTCTTTTTCAAGAGCTGATGAAACAACTGAACAGCGCGGAACACGTCTTGCAAACGTTCGAAGCAGGATGTCTTCTTCAAGAGCTGACGAAACAACTGAACAGCGCGAAACACGACTTGAAAATGTTCGAAGCAGGATGTCTTCTTCTAGAGCTACTGAAACCATTGAACATCGTGAGGCTCGGCTGGAAGTCGATCGGTTACGATATGGACGATTAATAGAAACTTTTAGAGTTGATTTAAAGTTAGCAGCATTGAATTACAAGAAAGACTATGATTACAATGTTTCAATTGGGCAAATGGAAAACATTTTTTTGTATTGTCATGCTTCAAAGTTTCACAATGAATCGCCTGGAATGTGTTGTTCAAATGGAAAAGTGAACTTGCCTCCTCTGGATGATCCACCTGAACCTCTTCTAGCTTACATCTCCGGAACTACAGAGTTATCCAGACATTTTCTGCAAAATATTCGAAAATACAACTCTTGCTTTCAAATGACATCTTTTGGAGCAACTCAAATTGTTAAGGATGGAGGTTTTATGTCCACGTTTAAAGTACAAGGACAAATTTATCATAAAATTGGATCACTTCTTCCTCTCTCTAACAACGACTCCAAGTTTTTACAAATTTACTTCATGGGCAACGAGGAGGCGGAGACTGATCAACGTTGTGCTATTAGTCCCGGAACAAAACGTGAAATAATATCAAGTTTACAGATTTTATTCCATGAACGCAATCATCTGGTAAATTTATTCAAATCTGCATTGGAGCAAATGCCATCAGATGACCACAGAGTAGTTATTCGAGCAGTCAAAACACCGAAAGACGATTCAATGCTCCAACAATCAACGAAGTTGCTATTGTTATGGTCGGAACGGATTTCAACCGACGTGATATTATTATCCATAGACAAAATGAAAGCCTACAGCATGTTACTGAAACACATAGATCGTATGATGCTCTTCAGTATCCAATACTGTTTTGGCAAGGAGAAGATGGGTATCATTTCAACGTGATGCAAACAACCCCAACAACAAGTGCTGCGATGACGAAAAGGGTTTCCTGCATGGATTTTTATGCGTATCGTATTATGATTAGAGCACAACAATCAAACCACATCCTGAAGTGCCGTCAACTTTTTCACCAATTCATTGTTGATATGTATGCTAAAATCGAAAGTGAACGACTTCTTTTCATTCGCTTAAATCAGAAAAAACTTCGTTCCGAGGAATATATTCACTTGCGCGATACAATTGCAAATGATGGAAACGTTGCTGACTCCTGATGATGACCTAACAAGTCGAAATCGATCGAGTGATTTTTTAAACTTTTTGAAAAATATTCAAAATATTCTGCGAAACAAAAAACAAGTGATTAATAAAAATGTGTTTATTAAGTATGTGTGTTTCGCCAAGTGCCTACGGCAAATAGCGTAAGCAGTAAAAAAAAAGACATTAACAGCCTTTTTTCAATTGTGCGGAACAGATTCATTCGTTAAAACGTTGTTGTATCATGAAGTTTCAAAATATTCTACATGGAACACGTCGAAGAAGCAGTTTTTCAGAAGAAAGCAAGGCACAATTATTCGGGAGTACCCTGGAATACGTGGTTCTGATGCCTTGGGTTGAGTTTATAACGTTCATCCTAACAATACGGAGTGTTATTTCTGAGAATGCTGCTTCATGAAGTAAGAGGACCAACGTCTTTTCAAGCACTGAGAACTGTAAATGGCGAAGTATGTCAAACGTACAGAGAGGCTTGTCTTAAACTGGGCTTACTTGAAAATGATGAACACTGGGATAGAACACTGACCGAAGCATGTCTTATGTGTCGTCCAGCACAAATACGTAAGCTCTTTGCAATCATATTAACAACATGCACACCTTCCGATCCTAAAGGTCTTTGGGAAAAGCACAAAGAAAGCCTTAGTGAAGATATACTTTGGCAAGCACGTAGAACAATTCCCGATATGGAAATACAGTTTTCAGCAGACATATTTAATGAAGCACTTATATTACTAGAGGATGCATGCTTATACATTAATAACAAAGTCATTTCCCAACTTGGGTTGCCAGCACCGACACGCCCTGGAAACATTGTTCGTGATAGAGATCTATTACGAGAACAAAATTACGACTTTTAAAAAATTAAGAACGAAAATTAAGACTTTTTTGTCTCAGCGAAAACTCGTAACAGACCAAGAGTTTTCGCTGAGACAAAAAAGTCTCTTAGTGGATGATCAAAGACAGGCATACACTAGAGTGATGCAATACATAGCAAACGGTAACGGAGGAATTATTTTTCTTGATGCGGAGGAGCTGGAAAAACATTTCTTCTTAATTTGATACTTGCTGAAGTAAGACAGCAGAATACAATCGGCCTCGCTGTTGCATCATCTGGAATTGCATCTACTTTACTCGATGGAGGACGCACAGCACATTCAACGTTTAAACTACCATTGAATTTGAATCAAGCGGATAATTTTTCTTGCAATATAACACAATTCGGGAATTGCCACGTTATTAAAAACATGTAAAATCATTATTTGGGATGAATGTACTTTGCCACACAAAAAAGCATTTGAAGCGGTTGATCGTACTTTGCGCGATTTGCGACAAAATAACCGACCAATGGGAGGAGCTCTAACACTACTAGCAGGTGATTTTCGTCAAACTTTGCCAGTCATTCCACGATCAACACCCGCTGGTAAACTTAATGCCTGCCTGAAGGCGTCCCATCTTTGGAAACACGTTACGAAAATCACACTATCCACAAACATGCATGTGAATTTACATCACGATGGTACAGCTAAAACATTTGCTAGGCAGCTTTTGGACATGGATAACGGGAAATTGCCAAATGACCCTGTAACATGTGAGATATCGTTCCCGCCTAATTTTTGTCAAATGTTGCCTTCAATAAAGGACGTGGTAATGAAAGTATTCTCAAATCTGCCAAATAACTTCAAAAATCATGATTGGCTGTGCGAACGTGCACTCCTAGCTCCCAAAAATGACGACGTTAATAAATTAAATAATGAAATTCAATCGCAACTACCCGGGCCACTAATGAAACACAAATCTATCGACACGGTTACTGATGTGGATCAATCCGTCAATTATCCAATAGAGTATCTTAATTCCTAGGAGCCACCTGGTACTCCACCATACATACTATTTTTAAAAGAGGGTTCACCAATAATACTGCTCCGAAATTTAGATCCACCGAAATTGTACAACGGAACACGGCTTTGTGTGAAGAAATTGATGCCGAATGTGATTGAAGCAACGATTATTACCTTTAAAAGTAAAGGAGAAGATGTGCTAATTCCGCGCATTCCTATGATTCCCACCGATTTGCCGTTTGAATTCAAGCGACTACAATTCCCATTACGCCTTGCTTTTGCAATGACAATCAACAAAGCCCAGAGGCAATCATTGAAAATAGCTGGTGTTATTTTGGAAAATTCATGCTTTTCACATGGCCAACTGTATGTTGCTTGCTCCAGAGTGGGAACGGCAAAAAATGTATTTATTTACACACCAAATGGAAAAAACATAAATATTGTTTATCAAAAGGCTTTATAATAAAAATTATTAACTAAAATATCTTTATATTTATTATTCACTTTGATCTGGTTGAAGGTTTGTAAAAATGGAGTATAATTATTTGGCAACTGGTAACAAATACCAAACTAAAATTAATTAATTATCCTTACAAACAGGATGTCCAATAATATCATTACAAAAGTTTACTGAACCCTTTACTGAATACAGCTACTTATAATTTTCTTTTCATATGTGATTGCAACTACAGCGATGTAAAGAGAGAATTCTTGCATAACAATCAAGGTATTTGAATTATATACCTCCCGTGCAACGCCGGGTAACTCAGCTAGTTCCCATATAAAATTCAAATAACAAACAAACTCAATGCAGCAGACTTGCCGATTTGCTTGGAAGTTTGCCACAAGATCCTTCAAATGGTGGAAGTGGACGAAAACGTCTTAAACTATCTTTTTATGTCTGACGTTAACGTTAATAAACAAAATTGATGATTCTAACCTTCAGATACTCCAGGAGGCGGAATTGCATCCACTTCGCGTAACAGTGTGGTGTGTAGTTCCATCAAAGTGCTTTGTCGGGCCTTACTTTTTCGAAAAGAACGGTGTAACTGTTATGGTCACTGTAGACCGTTACTTAAAAATGTTGAAAGAATTTTTTTTATCCAGAACTACAATCACTTTCAACTCTGTCTGGTTGCAACAAAATGGTGCAACTCCTCACACTCACGCCCGGCCAGTTATGACAGAATTGCAGCAAAAATTCCCCAATAAGCTGATTTCAAAAAACTTCGTAAGGTCTCCTGGCCTTACTGCGCCTGATTTTTCCTTGTGGGGTTATTGCAAACAGGAAGTTTACAAAACAAAACCAACAAATTTGAATGATTTAAAGGAATCTATTCGAACGATAATTGAGGGCAGTAATCAATAATTTGTTGGCCATTTAAATTCCATTATTTTGAAAACCAATTAAGAAAAGTTAATAAAAATGAATTATCTTTCAAATGTATCAAGAAAAAATAAATTACGTGAATTAATCAAAAAGTTATTTGAGTTTCTTAATGTGGCAATATTGATCAGCCACCCTTTACAAAATCATAAAGAGGAGAAAAATCCAAAATTAATGACAATAAGCAGAGAAAACCTGGTTTTTAGTGAATTATTTGAGCGATGTTCAAACTACCAATTAAAGCGCAGAGTCGCGTACTGCAAAAAATTCATTAACAATACCAAGCATAGAAGTGAGGACGACTGGTACGAGGTTCAAACCGGCACAAACCGGTAAGGTTCAGAACTTCGAAATGTAGAAATAACAATTCTCAAGCTAGCCCAAAAGCAAGATTATGTAATGAAATTAGCTGTCTTAACCAGGCTAAACAAATTCGCAAAAAAGCAAACTTTTATCACTAAATGCAACACTTGACGAAAATCGATTGTTACGACTAAATGGACGATTACAAAATTCGGCGCTATTTAGTTCCAGCAAAAACCTATCATCTTAGATAAGCACAACCTAGTGACGCAAAGAATTTTAGAAGCGGCATAATTATTAACCTTACCTGTGAGTGTACAATGAACGTTGTCACATTTAATAAATAAATATTGGATTATTGACGGTAATCGTGCTGTAAAGCAAGTCATTCAAAATAATAAATGCAATAAATAAATGCTTTCGCCATAAACAACACCTTCCAGAGCAACAAATTGGAATTATACCTTCTGCCAGGGTGCGACCGGAAAGACTGTTCACGAAAACGGGAGTCGAAACAAGAACAACCAAAGGAAGAGGTCATAAAACTTGCAAGGGCTATATCGTCTTATTTATCTGCATGGTAACAAAATCTATACATATTAGAACCGTAAGCGATTTTACAACCGGCTGATTTAATGCTGCATCAACTGATTTACACCGAGGAGAGGCTTATGGACGGCTATTTATTCTAACATTGGGACATATTTCATTGGAGCAAGTAACTTAATCAAAAAAGATCACCATCGTGCAATAACGACATTACCGGACGATATCGCCGCTGTATTAAATTCTATTTAAAACGAATCATAGGAGAAGAAACACTCAAGTTTGAGGAGCTCTATAAAGTAACCATCCAAATAAAAGCATGCCTAAATTTTCGATTGCCCACTCTACTTACCAGTGAACCAACAGATCTGTCAGCATTAACACCAGGGCATTTTTTGATAGAAGATTGTCTTAAGACATTGCCAGCTGCAGATAAAGACCACACATCATTAAAAACAAAGTGGCATACGCTGTGGAGAAAATGGTTCAGGTCTTCTGAAGTGCCAAAAGATTCTGAGGGGGTTTCGATGCAGCACCTCATAGACAAGTAAAAGACCAGGGTAACTTGAATCCTCTGGTGCTACATTGTATATGTTGTTTGGTTATCCATAACCACTCTACAGGCATACAATTTGGATCAATAACCCGACTCGAGGTGGTGGAAATAAATTGCGATTTAATACTGCAACAACTTCAATGGCAGCTTAACAATCTGAATGCGGATACTTAACTATTATGAGAGCAATAAAGAAGTCCGCATATCAAAACGACGATTAGGCGACACAATAGGCTCTAACAGAAAGCCTATTGTGTCGCCTAATGTAACATGTTTCAGATATTTACAGAACGTGAAGCAAGGGAAATCGTTTTTTTTTTTAAGAAATCTTTATTTCTATATAATATTACAACTAATCATATGGATTATCTAGTTATAGTTTTATTAGTATAGTAGAGTCTATTCTGGTGGGATTTCGTCCCAGCTCTGCCAGTTCTTTTGATTCATCCCACTCTGCCAGTCTTTTGATTTAAGCGGCTGAGGGAACCACTAATTCTAAATGCTTTGTTTTTTTTAGCCGCTTCGGTTCATTGGTGCGATCCAGTAGGTTCCGCAGCTCTTCGTTGTCATGATACCGCAGTCGCAGAACAAATGTTGAGCAAATTTTTGTATTTCATCACTGACGTATTCCACATTTAAGTCTCCATGGAGATTGTCATTTCTAATATACCAAGGAGCATTCATAATGCTACGAAGTACTTTGTTTTGAAATGTTTGAATGATCTTTACTGTTGTTTTCCTTGCGCAGCCCCAAAGCTGAATACCATACGTCCAGATAGGTTTCTGGATTTGTTTATATAACAGCAGTTTGTTGTGCGTTGTCAGTTCGGAGTTTCTTCCAATAAACCAGTGCATTTTTCTGAATTTTAAATTCAGTTCTTGCCTTTTCTTTTTAACATGCGCTTTCCACCTGAGTTTAGAGTCTAGCGTCATGCCGAAGCATTACCAGAATATGGAGTTTGTTGCGAATTCAATCTAATTGGAATATATTCTAATTTCCTATTTGTAAAGTTGATATGTGTTGATCTCGATTCTTTAAGTGCTTCATTTTTTTGTCCAGTTATTCACTATATTAACAGCATTTTGTAGTTTCCTTGTGGAGTCAATACTAGATCAGTGGTCATAACAGCTGTGTCATCTGCAAACGTTCTATTCTAGCTTCTTCTATGTTTGGTAGATCATTTGTATACAGGAGGTATAGTACGGGGCCTAGAAAACTAAAGAAAATATTGGCAGGGGTTCAACTGCCTTGTGGAACCCCTGCCAATATTTTCTTTAGTTTTGAGTATTCCCCTTTTTGTCTCACTCTACACCACGGTGCCAAACCTTATCAAATGCTTGGGATATGTCTAAGAATATTACTGAACATACTTCTTTTTTTCCAGTGCCTCCTCCATTGTATCAGTAATCCTATTTACCTGTTCTATCGTTGAGTGCGTTTCTCGAAACCCAAATTGATGTGCTGGTATAAGATTTCTGTTCTTTATAATTGGCAAGGGAACATGAAACTCAATTTGAAGCCATCAACAACGATCAGCATCAATTGGAGACCCTTATAAAGTTTCTACCACCTACAACAGCACAGTCAAACATAATAAAAGCCTAATTCATTTCTCACAATGGGATCATTAAACAAACTGATACAAGATCAGGGCGCTTTAGAAGGGAGAAACAAATTCCAACAAGCCTTACTTGATGTAATCCATAATTTTTTTTTTATTTAATAAATTTATTTATTTATTTATACAATATTACAACTGATACAGTCATCATCTAGTAATTTATCTATCTTAAATTAGTTTCTCGGATTAAGATGAGTAACCTATTGGCTACTCATTTTATAATACTTCCTTATTCTAAATCAAACTGCCTTCAGCGGTTTCTGCCTTTGGAGTCTCCTCACTCCGTTAGTGGTCTCCAACATACGACGGATATCTGCATTTTCGTGTAGAGATAAGCGCTGTACGTGTTTCCTTGCGTGGTTTTTTATTTTTTCGGTGACGTAGTCCATCTTCAAGTCTCTATGGAGGTTGTCATTCCTAATGTACCATGGAGCATTCACGATCCTTCGTAGCACTTTATTTTTGAAGCATTGTATCATTCGTATATTGGTCTTCTACGCACAACCCCAAAGTTGGATACCATAAGTCCATACTGGTTTTAGCATTTGCCTGTATAGAAGCAATTTGTTGTGTATTGAAAGCTCAGTCTTTCTTCCCGGGGGGCAGTACATTTTTCTATATTTGATGTTTAACTCTTCTTTTTTCTTCTTGATGTGTTCTTTCCATCTTAGCTTAGCATCGAGGGTCATGCCAAGGTATTTAGCTGTATTTGCATATGGAATTTGGTTTGAGTTGAGAACCACGGGAATACAGTTTACATTTTGATTGGTAAAGTTGACGTGTACTGATTTGGCTTCATTTAATGAGATACGCCATTTTTTAGTCCAGTTGCTTGCCGTGTTAACCACATTTTGGAGTT
This sequence comes from Nephrotoma flavescens, assembly GCA_932526605.1. Classification (NCBI taxonomy): domain Eukaryota; kingdom Metazoa; phylum Arthropoda; class Insecta; order Diptera; family Tipulidae; genus Nephrotoma; species Nephrotoma flavescens. The sequence goes on from OW052220.1 coordinate 127,223,005, forward strand.
TGCTTGTTGCTTCCGAAATATCTTTTCCAACTGCTAGAATAGCCGTTTGAGTCTCTTCATCTTCTTTTGATATGACTGGAAGTCGTGATATCGGTCTATATGATTTTTTATCATTTACTGGTTTAGGAATCATTATTACTTCGGCCACCTTCCGATGTAATCCATAATGCACACAATAATATATTGCAATCTTCCCTACTCGTGCCATCTCAATTAGAATAGGAGCTCGCACTCATTAGAAGACACATATCAAAGGCCATCATCATACCTGGGCATGGCATTCGTCATCTTGAGTGGCAGTTCCATTATCCTTAGCGCGTCAGAATATTTAGCAGCAGATGCTCGCCGCGAACAGTTTGCGTTACGGACCAAAGAAGAACTGGAGAATTGCCAACTATTCCAAGGAAACAGATTTCTATGTGAAGTATCACCAATACATAACATCATTGCTAATCATCCCAAGCTCAATGTGAATTGGCAATCCAACAAAGAAACATTAATCTTGAAGAGTCATATTCCAGCGGGACCGTAAACGCATTGAATCATTGGATAAAACTCAATCAGTGGTTATATGCAGTTCGTCATAAGAGCAAATCATAGCCATAGGGCAACCTTCGAGGATCAAGTGCAATTCTAGAAGCTAGTCCTCGCACGTCACCTTCTTCACTTCAACGAGAAGAAGCATACACCATAGGTTAAATTATAATTTTAGTGCATAATATTTAGTCAACATTTTTCATAACTGTGTTTAAACTCATGTCGTTGAGTGTAAATTACAATTAAACCGAAATTATTATATTTTACACATTTCGTGTTATCATTTTATGAATTAAACGAAATTTTTTTAATGACTACTCGCAGCAACACGATTAATTTATATTACAATATGAATTTAAATAAATAATTAATTGTTTGATGAATTTAAAAGAAAATATATGTCGATTGTGATCTGTATCGTGATATTATAAGTATGACTTGTGTATTTAAATTTTAAGTAACCGCAATGTATAATTTTCCAATATCTTATCAGCCAAATTTAAATGCAAAGGTCAAGTTTGATTAATTTACCACTGCCAAATTTGTTTTTTATTCGTGAATCTTGTTATAATTTTTTGGTGGTTAATATGTGGTTAAGATATTTGTTGTTATTGTTGTTGTTCTTTTGATTTATACAATCAATCACTTTCATCTACCCTTGTTTCTGTCTGACCAAACACTATACTCTTCTCAGAATTTAGGAGACTCTAAATTGTATCCCATAACTTACATACCTTAAGCCAGGGTTAAGGTTTGCCTTAATTCTTCCGCAGGTACTAAATTAAATTGTCAACTACTTTATCTTCTTGTAGAGTTTGTATCAAAATTACTATGTATCGAAATGCGAATAACAGGTATTATACACTAACAATGTGTATACTAAAATATAGTTTACCGTTATTGTGTTAACACAACTACAAGCATAATATGGAAGTTTTAATGCCGAATTTAAATGCTGAATGACATGAAATAGTAAAAAACATATTTAAATTTCAAGAACATTAAATTTTAGAATCCAGTTTGCGTTACCTCACAAATACCAATATTATTACATAACATATCATCATGTGTGTATGCATACTCTTGTATACGTTTTTGTTTTGCTAATTACGACTTACTAGTGCCAGCGCACATAAATCATTTCACAGTAAACGCGAGGCTATATTTGGTAGCTATAACTAACTATATACTTCTATATGTATTTCAAGCGTATAGTGATGATAGTTTGTCCGACTAAAATTTGGGAGTGGTATCTCTTCTAATAATATTCAATATTAGAATGTTAGTGCGATTACAATACAAATATTCTTCTTTTTTTACTTTTTGAATGAAACACCTCTGCTCACAGTACTATAATTTTATTTCCGACCTACCTACAAAATAACAATGCGTACACATTTAAATTTTGTTTTAACTTATGCTTCTTAAATGACCGCATACCCAAAGCAAAATTATGTAAATAAAAAATAAAATTGGAAACATGTTTTCATTTTATGTATTATTATGCTGTATACATGTGTGATTGTAAGCAACATCTTCTTCCTCAAATACAAACATTTTTTGTTTTAAGTAATAAATACTAAACCAAAACAATATTATGTTGTCTTACCAAAAACAAAACGACCACCAGCGCCAATGAGAATTCGTTTTTTAATTCTACGAACCGTATTAAATACCAATACACACAACCGTTTCGTAAAAAAATGTTATATTTTATATATTTCATCATATAAACTCGACGCGCTAGTTTGATTGTTGTTAGTTTGTAGTGTGATTTCGAGTGTGCAAGTTCTCTCTCTTAAAGAATATATTGTAACAACAACAACAACAACAACAGCAAAAATATATCTTAAAAATGCCTGTACTACAAAAAGGATGCTGTTGCGCCGAGCTTGAAACGTGCGCGGCCATTATCGGGTGGCTTGGTATTATTTTCTCAATATTTAATATTTTTGGATACTTCGTAATGGGATACCATTGGATCGATATCATCATTTATGTGCTTATTGGAGTTGCTTACCTGGTCGCGTCGGCGTTATTGATAAAATCAACTAAAGATGCAAGTTTAAATTTTTGTTTTGTTTTGGGGTGTGGATCATTATAAGTAATTGTGTGTTTTTTTTTAAATTTAGAGAAAAGCAAGCTATGTGGTACCATGGTTAATTATTGCAGCAATCGGAACAATTATCTCGGTTATTCTACAAATTGTTACAATAATTGCAGCGCCTGAAAATACACCCGGAGAAGCAATTGCTGGATCAGCAATAGGAGTTTGTATCGGAATAGCACTCTCAATATACTTTTGGTTGTGTATATACTCGTATTACCAACAACTGTCGAACCAATAAAGTGTTTATAATTTTTTATAAAATTTTGGTGTTTAATATTTGATAATTAAAGTCTTAATTAATGTTAATTTGTTTATGACGCTGCCGCTGATTCTATTTCATACAAACACGCGCGGCCATTGTATGAATTTATGATGTGGGACTATTTGTGACTTAGAAATATATTATGTGAGATAAATCCAAAAATAAAAATCTGAATAATTTTTGTATGTTAGACTTGTGGCGCCTTACTATCTGTCTCATGCTTTAACATTTAGAATTAATAAAATATTATCTTTAATGTAAATTGTTTAAATTGTTTGAATGTCTTCAAAGAAAATGCGAAAGAAGTACAATATAAAAATAAAACGATTTTTTCAAGCAGATAACTTGCACTTATGTTAAGTATGTATGTGTGTGTGCTGGTACAGCATTCAATCCAAAACTAAATGCAACGAAAACTGAAGCGCAATTGGATAACATCCCTTTTACGAGTTAAATGCCAGACAACTAAAAGTCGCTACCATTTAAATTATCATTTTCGAAACAGAGTTTATCGCTCCACTGGACAGCATTTAATTAATTAAACTATTTTTAGTTATGATATCTGTTAAAAATTCGTTTCTTCACCAAATTATTTTCATCCTATACAGTGAAACATCTTGAGTAAACATAATTTGAGTAACGCAAGCGTCGTTTGGCGATTATGTGAAAATTTCTTTAGTTGGATTTATGGCTGATAATAGTGGGTATTAATTAATAGTATTCGAAATAGTATCCCAAAATCGATATCGCGCGTGCCCCGCTATAATCTCAATTTAGAAATATGATGTCATTCATCACATCACAGTATTTTTATAATAATATTTTATTTTATGGATTCTTTTTCGGGGTTCGGCACGTTTTTATCGTGAAAACTATATCGTTCACCCCCTAAACGCCTATAGCTGAAAAAAGGAATGATAAGCACAGGATACAACAAAAAAATAGAGAAATTTCAAATAAAATGATGTCAGCCACATAGAGACAATATTATAATAACGGGTGGTGCGATTAAGCAATTATAATTTTTATGCATAGAGCGTGTAATCCGGAAATGTGTATACACATACTCGTACATTAGATTTTATATCAATTTGGAATTAGTAAACATTAACATATTAATGAAAAATTTGAAGGTGTGTATGTTGTGGCCAACGCCCGACTTCCTTTTATGCACAAAATAAGTTAATGGCAATCGCAATCATACTTTTTTGACGCATCCTATTTTGAATCAAAGTTTATTTTTTTCAAATTTGATAACACACATAGTAAAAGATTTGTAATACCGAAAATTATTCTGCTGTGTGTGTTATTAAATTTATAGCAGTATCGTATTATTTATTAAGTAAGCTAAATGACCCTGAATACTTCTACTAAATCAAGGACGAGTATTATTGTACGTCACCTAATTCCGCAACAAATTATTGAAATAGTATTCGCGCGGTATTATTGGGAAGTATTACCAGTAGTGCTGCACAGATAATGGAGTAAAGGTTGTCTGTATTTGATAAATAAGCTGACAGATTAAAGTCTACTAAGTTAAGACGTTTATGTAATTTTTCGATTTCACTCGATTAATCACAAAAATCAAAACATAGTTTTATTGGCAACAAGACTATTAAGTGGTTGGCAAGGTAAGTATTTGACGTTCAAACCATTAACATCCTATATTGTGCCAACGTCAGATCACAGCTGGAATATGCTGATAACGAGTAATGTTACCAATTACATGTCCAACGTATTGAGAACGTGCAAAAAAGTTTATACGGGTACATACATTAGCTAGATGGATGCGATTTTTATGTTTTATTATATAACTTATTAAATTTTTAAGGTATTATAATTTTCAAGTCAAATTACAAGATGAATGTCTGTGCACACCTAGGTAGCTGCGTCCACGCCGCAGGTGGATACTGCTTCGACAGTTGCAAAGTGGAACCGGGGACCAAATGCCAATGGTATAACTTGGCAAAAAAAAGCAATGACAACAAATACGGAATGTTATACCTCACGTAGTACAGCAGCACGGATGCTGCCAAATCCACACTCTTCGAATGCTGGCCAAACTGATTCTGGGGTAGGCCATTCATTGTTTTACCCATTTGGATGAAGCTCCATATTATCAAAATCACCAAGATCTTCAACAAAAAACATCTTTCAGTACGAGAAGGAAAAAGCCAAACTCCGTGAACAATTAAGAAAAATAAAAGAATTTAGAACAAAATTGATAGAAGAATTTACAATTTTAAAGAAAGACAATGTAAAACTCAAAAACAGTTGAAACAGGGCAACACTTGGGACGACACGACCCTGCAATCGATGATGACATTAAGGAGAATTGGGAAGAGAAACAAATTGGGTGTTTATCCGGAATTAAAGACCAAGTGCGAAAAGGAAAGCTCAGCACTCATCAGGAAATGGCAGAAACTTTAATATCAATTTAAAAAGAGGTTTCTAGAAACCAGTTAATTGGCAAGAACCAACTAATTCTAGAAAAAGAACCAGCTAAACTAAAAGATAAATCACCTCCACCAATAAATGTTGTCGGAATATCAAATTTCTCCACTATACCAATCCTCGTACCTCTAAACAAAGGCATCTGGAAAATTAATGTTGAAGACTCTGAAACCTATAGTGGTTTTGTTACAAAGCTTAATTCCGAAAGGCATCAATGGTTTACCTACGAGAGTAAGAATGATCGTCCAATTAATGTTATGGCCAGAAATCTATAACCAACCTGCCCAAGCGACGAAATTTTTGAGAACCTCAAACAATAGGGTTATCAAATAGAAAATGCTGTAAACATCAGTAAGGAAGAAAAAATCGAAACTGAACAAGGAGTTCAAATCAACAAAAGAGGGTTTCCATTATTTATGCTCGCCATTGAAAAAATAGCGGTCTAATACCGTAGTACAAAAAATTCAAGGTTTTAATCATATGCATAAATATTGCCAAAGTGAGACTAGGTGTATAAATATTGCTTCAAAATGTGTTAATTGCAATAAGCGACATCCCGCCAACACCCGGGGATGTGAAATAGCTAAGGAGCTACAAAGAATAAGAAATAAAACGCGAAAACAAGATCCAGCAACACCGGAAAAAATTAATCAAACTTTCACCAATAAGCAACTTAAACCTCATTCTAGTAAAACGGGAGAACAAAAACTATACTCGCAAGTGGTCACGACAAAACCAGTTAGTACGAAGGGCACTGCCGAAGATAAAATGGAGCATGGGAGCTCTTAACATTCGACTAGCTAAAGAAGAAAAATGCATTGAAGCTCTAAGCAACAAGTTAGATAAGCAAGACACTCTAAATGAAATGTCATCCGTTCTCAACTAAAATGATGCAAATAATCACAAATAAAACATTAATAAGAGTAGTAACCTGGTGTGCAAATCGGCCAATGCAACATATCCCAGAATTAAACATTTTCTTAAATACAGTAAAAATAGATATAAGCCAGGTATCGGAAACCCATTTTACTACCAACTGTTTACACGCCATTCATCCAGCAGGAAGAGCAAGAGGAGTATCAGTGGTTATAAAATAAAACATCAAACACTTTTCTTTTTTTACGCTATTTGCCGTAGGCACTTGGCGAAACACACTAATACTTAATAAACACATTTTATTAAACACTTGTTTTATGTTTCACAGAATCAGATTTTTGACTATTTTAAATAAAAAATTCGTTCAAAAAGTTTAAAAAATCATTCGATCGATTTCGACTTGTTAGGTCATCATCAGGAGTATCTACACTAGAGTAGATACTCCTGACGATGACCTAACAAGTCGAAATCGATCGAGTGATTTTTTAAACTTTTTGAACGAATTTTTTAATTAAAATAGTCAAAAATCTAATTCTGCGAAATATAAAACAAGTGATTAATAAAATGTGTTTATTAAACATCAGACAGTTTATAGATCTTAAAATTGAAGAGGAGTTTATGCTAGTAGTCACCTTAAAAGTGTATATAAATAACAATAAAAAATATAGTGACTCGTTAATATATATTGCCCTCAATATATATTTAGCTATAGCACATTATTTAACTGTTTTTCTACAAAAAAAACAACTTTTGGCTTAATTTAAGTTCAAACCACACAAATGTGTGAGAAAAAAATAATGACGTTTTCGATAAAAATTTTCGCTTGATTTGATGTACAACCATCACAATTGTGTGTATAATTATAGTGTTTTTCGGACGAAAATAAGTTTAAAAGGAATGCACAAATGTGTAAGTTGGTTCAAAACACATACAAAAATAAATTTTTGACATGATTCCTTTGCCATACCCACACAATTGTGTGGACACGCAGTGATATGGTCAAGTATCATATTCGAATTTAATGCAAAAAATACGTAAGAGTAACCTCTAAAGAAGTAAAACAGCTGTTTGCGTAAGAGGCCTATCCAGTGGCGATTTTCATTCTGACGGATAGAAACAAAATACCCGATATCATAGACTCCTTTATCTCAAAAGATATAGACGAAAACTACATATACCTAGAAAGAAGCAAGAGAATTAATCGCGAGTTACACGCTTGTTATTTTGACAATAATTGCAACGATTGCTAAGGAAACAAGTCCTGGCTAACTAATAACAAAATCTGGGAGGAATTCCCGAAACTAGTTGAGGATAATATTGATCTTCAGGTGCCAATTAAAAATCCGATACAACTAGAAAAAGAATTAGAACAACGCAATAGCAGTAAGCGGCGTGGAGTAGTACGTCTCTAAGTTCAAAAGCGCCGAGATATTATATATCCTCTGGAAGTTCGGGAACTGGTTGCAGCAAAATGAACAGTAACAAAGGCCTGGCAAAAAAGTCGAATGCCAGACTATAAAACAACCATAAATTTTTGTCAATAAACTAGTTCTTAATTAAAGAAATCGAGAACGAATCCATTAATAAATATCTAAGAAGGCTGGGAAAAAGATACAGAATATTCCTTTTGGAAAGCGACAAAATATTAAAAACGACCTAAACTTCAAATTCCACCAGATAAAATCTTGATATTCTTTGCTTTGTTGAGACATGGCTCCATGATCGCATTCCTGACGCTTCAATTTGTCTTTCTGGATATAATATTTTACGATTGGACCGAAATTTGGATGCAAAAAAAACGGGGGGTGGAATTTGACTGGTACATGGTCATTGTGCACCTAATTTGGAGGTAATTCTCATAGAACTATTACTAGGAGCTGCTAAGGTGTTGTTGGTTGTTGCAAATAAACCGCCGAATAAACGTTTCCTTGAAGATTTTGGGACCTTCTTGCAAAATTATAGTGTTAACTATAATGATATTGTACTGTGCGGTGACTTCAATTGTGACCTCAAAGAAACTAAATCGTCTACGAACAAATTTAAAAGGGTGCTAACTGAATTTTCTGTCACTCCAGTGAACACCGAGCCAACATATTTCACGTCACACTCTAGTTCATTATTGGACTGTATTATTTCTAATACGGACAAAATTGTATTTCATAACCAAATTTCGGTTGGATTTAGTGATCACGATCTTCTTTACTTTTCCTATGACATTAAACACGAGAGATCTATTCCTAAAATTTCATTTCGCGACTATAATAGCATTAAGTTATCAGATTTGCTTGTTAAATGTAATAATTTAAATTGGAGCATGGTTTACAATTTTAACAATCCTGTTGATAAAGTAGAATACTTTACAGAACTAGTTGTGGACTTGTTTGAGGAATTTGTGCCACTAAGGACTATATCACCCAAACCTAAACAGCCGCCTTGGTTCAATGATGAGATCAGGGATACCATAAATTTCAGGGATTTTATTCTACGTCGATGGAAGCGTACTAGAAAAGTTGAACTGTACCAAGAATATAAAGCCATACGAAATAGGAGTAATAATATTATAAAACGCGCAAAGGAAAAATATTTTTCTTCTATATTGCACCCATCTCTTCCTTCAAAAGTTTTTTGGAAAAATTTGAAATCTGTTGGTTCTTTTCTATCATCCAACGAAAAACCAACTACTCAATTTTCACCAAATGTGTTCAATAATTATTTTTCTCATAATAGTGCACGTTCAACGGGGTTACTAGCTTTAGATGAATTAATGAACTCTAGTTCGATGGAAGATAACTTTAGTTTTAATAACATCGATATCACTGACCTTATGGATGCTTTAGATTCCGTTAAATCAAACGCTGTTGGAGTTGACGAAATACCAATTAAGTTCGTTAAACTTATTTTAACAAAGGTTGATTGCTACTTACTACATATTTTCAATAGCTTAATAACATTTTCTATCTTTCCAGAGAAATGGAAGCAATCAATTATTATTCCCATTCCCAAGAATAAAAATCCCAAATGCTTATCTGATTTTCACCCTATTAGTCTGCTTCCTGCTCTGTCTAAAGTTTTTAAAAAAATACTACAATCACAAATATTAACTTACGTTGAATCGGAAAATTTACTATCAATGTACCAGTCTGCCTACAGACGTCATTTCAGCACTAATGGTGCTTTACTACATATCTATGGCGACATCCGCAGGGCCATAGATAAGGGTTATATTTGTACGCTGGTTCTTCTAGACTTTAGTAAAGCTTTTGATAAAATTGATCATTCGATTTTGGTTAGCAAACTTCGTAACAGTTCTAAATTTTCAATGTCGGCTTGTCGTTTGGTTTTGTCATATCTATCAAATCGATCACAATTGGTTAGAACTAATTCAGGAATCTCAAGCTCTTGTTATACTAATTGCGGTGTTCCTCAGGGATCGGTATTAGGTCCTTTTCTATTCATGATGTATATAAACGACCTACCTGCAGTTATCACTCAATGCAAATATCACCTTTTCGCGGATGACCTGCAAATTTATAGATTTTGTAGGCCCAACGATATAACAAATTCTATCGGAACTGTTAATTTCGATATCAAATTGATTACAAAATGGTCTATAGAAAATAATCTTGAACTTAATGGTTGAAAAACCAAATCTATTATTATATCTTCTACAATTCGTGATACGCACAACCTACCTAAAATCAGCGTACTAGGAGAGGAGGTAGATTTCTCTGATTCCGTGAATAATCTAGGCTTAACTTTTGACAAATGCTTATGCTGGAGTTACCACATCGAGACAGTTTATAATCGAGTAATTTTTTTATTAAGAATGTTATGGGCTACCACGAAGTGCTTTAATACCAATCTTAGACTCCAATTGGTGAAATCTTACATCCTCCCACATTTTTTGTACGGAGATATTGTCTTCTTTGAATTAAAGAAGAAGTACTTTAATGAACTTCGATTGATATTTAATTGTTGTGTGAGATACGTATACGGGCTGAGAAAGTACGACCACATCTCGAATTTTACTAATTCATTACTTGGTTGTTCTCTTGCTGAATTCTATGAGTTTCGAGTTTGTTTATACATTTTTTAAAGTATAAACAGCCTACCTATATTATAGAGAAATTAGTTTCGTCTTCTAATCGTCGCATTCATCTTTTGACTCCGGCTATTAATAAATGTAATCTGATGAATTCATCATTTTTTGTTAGGAGAGTTAGCATGTGTGGAATTCGTTAAGTAATGACGTTAAGAAATCTAAATCCCCTGCTGTGTTTCGGAAAAAATACTTTTCTTCAGCTTAATCATATCAAAATTCTATTTTTCTTTTTTTTTTTTTTTAAATCATTTTTTCACTAATTTCAAGTTAATGAATCACTAGTATGTTGCTACACACCTATAGGTTAATTTTATAAATAAAATTAGAAATAAATTAAAATTAAGTAATTTGCCACTAACGGTATAAGTTCATAAGAACTTCATACATTTATATTAAATAAAATAAATAAATAAAAATGAAGCTGGAACATGAGCTATAAGTGCAAAGCAAAAATTTTCGTTGTTTGCCACCTCGACAACACGTTCCAGTTTTTACCTAGACAAACAGCAAAGGAAAACAACACCAGTAAATAAAATGGACATCCGCAATATATCTCCTGCCACATTACAAGAATTTAAAGAGGAAATAAATCTTAACCTAAATGCAAAGAAATCTTCATGCTCCATTACAAATGTTCACTACGCTCGTGTAGTTATGCTGTTCTTGTGTAAGGTGAAGTTCAAAATTCGATTATATGTTAGTTTTGCGAATTTATGTTATATGTTCTGGGTGATACCGCGTAAAATCCTTTTTTAACCGGTTTAACCAATCCCACGTCGATCAGACCTAAATTGCAAGTTTTCAATCAAGATCAAGTGAAACTGGAGGATACTTCTAAAATAAAGTGGAAGGAAAAAGGTTCTTGATATCCTCCAGTTTCACTTGATCTTGATTGAAAATTTGAAATTTAGGTCCGATAGGCAGTTTTTGGGGTTCATTCAAAACATACATAGATGACATTTTGGGAACGTTACCGTGGTTAATCAATCTGAGGTTAAACGTGTGGTGTAAAGAAGGTACTATATAAAACATGAGATTACGAGAGACTCAGTTGACTTCTATCAAAGCGTTAATGTTTCCGAATACTCTCTGTGGTTGTCCGCTAGCAGTGTGGATGAAAGTTGTTCGGAACCCCGGATTGGATAAAATTTGTTCGGATCCCCAGCCTAGTACACTTTTACTCGCACCGCTCTCGATCAGATCCTTATAAGGCTGGTTGTGTCACTTGGTTCGGGACTAACTAAGTAAAAAGTATTGAGGACCTCATAGTTTTTCGACTGTTCCAATATTTTTTTGACCGGCACAATCTGGAATGGTTAGACTTTCGACGCGTGATTTCGAGATTATTTCCACCCCGGGAGTCACAAATCCCGTTAATATTGGGGCCAGGCGTTTCTCTATCAGAGATCAGATAACTATCGAAAAATTGCCCTGATGTTTAAAGACCTGTTGATGTCATAGACCACGTACTGGGTTTTCTGAACGCCGGGAACATCGGGAATTGATCGGTAGCATAACATACCCGTGAGACTAGACAAATTTTTAAGATGTGGCCGATATCAGAACAGTTATAAAAAATTGTGGTTTGTTCGACTCCTATGGAACCTTTAGTATATTATAATACGCAGTGACTGAATACTTCAAAATGGACGACATCTGCGGGTTGATCTAGCATTTTATTTTCCTCAAGAATTCCGGTCCACAATTTATTGTTCGTGCGTCTTGGGGCCTGCGTGGAAGATCATGTGGAAATTGAATTCGTTTCCAGGGGCCGTATTCTTGAAATCGGTGGAAATTTCCCCAGTCGGAATATAATTTGCTTTGAAATTGACTATATTATTCGAATTTGTCGCCGACTACTTTAATCAATTTTTTAAATTTCTTTTCTTTTTTTAAATTAAGGCTATATGATACTGGAAAACAAATTTCTTTTTCACTGTCGATGATTAAATGTATCATTCGTATGTTATCATTCGTTTATTAAACTTTACTTATATTGTTTATATGTGTAAAATTAATTAAAAATTTACTATTTTTCAATATTTCTTTTCTCAACATTGCATATTATAATAAAATTAATAACCACTTATCTTGGACACAATTTTTATTTCGTGGTTTGCCATCTAGCCAAAAACAATTTTCATTGCGGCGTAAAAACATATAAACTTATCGTTTGACGTAAATTTTCGATCGATAAAAATCGAAATTTTTATAATTTTTAAACTATTTTTTTAATTTTCTACGTAACTTCAAGTCTAATCTTGATAATCATGTATTAATACCTCGATTTTATGTTTTTTAACACATTGATGCAAAAATTTTTCGCTGTTTAGAAGTAAAATATTGAAAAAATTGATTTAATTGATTTGTGCGTTTCAAAAAAACGATAAATTTTAGAACCTAACCGTAAACAAACTAAACATTTTATTGAGATAATCATGTATTAATCGTTCAATTATACGTCTAAGTTCATACTAAAGAAAGAATTAGGTCAATAGACCTGTTTACTTATGTGTCAAATATAAACGTCAAAATTATCTGTAGGCCAAACATTCTTGTAATTAGGTTGTAGTTGCTACATTTTTAAAAATATATTCAATTAAAGTGAAAAATATATTTGTTATTGCATTTTATTTTGTTATAAAATATATTTTGAATTGATTACTAATTTAGTTAAATTTACTAATAATTTAATTTATTTTAATATCACATATGTATATAACTATCACTCGTATAATTAAATTAAATTAAATTTAATTTAATTAAAAAAGCAAAATTCACAAACCGTATACGGTTTTAATAGTTTGTCTGGCCTACAGATAATATTTTATCTGTCAAATTTTTTTAAGTAAACAGGTCAATTGGTAAATATTGTATGGTCAACAACTGATTTTTAGTAAACATCGTTTTTGATACAGCCTTAAGAAACATATATTTTTCGCCTACTAAGGGAAAAATTCCGACTGGGTATTTCCAGGTTTTCCCCAAGCCTTTCAACTTCAAAGCTTTTAGTGAGGTCGTTTAATATAAAAAATGTCTGTCTGCCAGCTTATACTGAAACCGGTATCATAGTGCTCATTAAAATTTGTATATACTCTTCTTCACTATATATGGCGTGCGACATTGCAAAGTCAAGTTCCAAACTTGGTGATAATAATCAACGAAACTCCCACGAGGCTGATGTTTACGGCATTCTACAATTCGTAGGATCTCGTAATTAGTGCCTCGATCTTGGAGTGTATCCGTAAGGACTTGCGTAGGTCCGACCAAGTAGCAAGTGGTTTATGTTTTCTATACGTCCAGTACCACTGTAACGCAGAATCTTTCATTTCAAGATAACGTATAGCTCTAATATTATGTAACAATAACGTTTCAGGCGGTCTCCTATAGAAGATGCCACCGTATCAAAATGGAATAGGAACATATGAACCGTAATCTCCGCCGATGAACCACTGTATGATATGCCGCTTCTAGAGAGAAATGGGCGATGATCATACGTGTAGTCACTTTTTGGGGTTCACTTGATGAGCTAGAGGGGAACGTATTTACTAACAAGGGTATATACCTCATTGACTAACTCAACGCAATCACTAGCGCGATGATGTGGAGCCCCAAAAGTGAAGAAAATGGTGGGAGTCATTATAACAGGTTAATTTAAAATGCGAAGTGGAGGAAAATCAAACCATACTTGAGAAATGGCGACATCTAACGCGGAAGTAAATCTGGCATTTACTGGGCCACAAAAAATCGAAGTTTCTCGAACGCGCAAAAAATTTTAGCTTTATTAGTGGTCGGCGAATTTGACAAATCTTTAAAGGAAGTTATATCACACTGTAATCGAGGTATTTCTATTCGACGGGTATTGGGGTAGATACTCGATTGGTTAGCAAATATTTTCAAAAAGTAGAACAACACAAAAATTTGCTGTTTAATTTTTGAAGCCGTAAATTCATCGCAAAAATAAACAAAAGATTTATGAAAAATGTATTTTGAAATTTAAATTTCCTTGATAAAATCTATTGAGTAGTCAGGATTTCAGCTAGCAAATTGCTTGCGTGCTAGCCAATCGAGTATCCATCCCATTAACCTCAATTTCACGTCTTTTCTCCGGTAACTAATTTTTCTAATAATTCGTTGAGGCCATTCTGCGAGCTTGGAGAAATGCCGCATACTTCGTACTCTACTTCTATTTCGGTTGCCTTTAACCGTATCACATCATTTTCGATATTTTCTATAGACTACTTATTTAGTTTTATTTATTAGTCACTTAACAAGAAACGGTTTACAACTTAAAAATCAGATAAAGACAAAAAAAATGTTGGAAATGAAATTTAAAAAAACAGATCAATGAATTACTCCGGTAACCATTAAACTACCAACAGTCTGACGGCAACGCTTTTAAAGCAGAACTAGTAGTATTGCGATATTAAAATATTATCGGTATTATTCACTAAATGTTATAGAACAAATAAAACTTTTAATCAATAAAAGTTTATATGAAGCTAAAGTCCCGAGATCATGGAAAATTTCAACGGTTATTCCAATTCCGAAAACTTCTAAGCCAACAACACCAGAAGAACTACGCCCGATAAATATGCTACCAACCTACGAAGCTGTGCTAGAACAAGTAGTTAAAAACCAATTAATAAACCACATTAACAAGAATAATATACTAGTCGACCAACAATCTGGATTTCAAGAACACCATTCATGTGAAACTGCATTAAACTTAATGTTGGATAATTGGAAATCTGAAATAGATGACAATAAAGTAGTAGTAGCAGTCTTCCTGAATTTTAAACGAGCTTTTAAAACGATCGATAGACAGATTTTACTAAACAAATTAAGCAAATATGGAATACAAGGTACGGCGTTTGAATGGTTCAATAATTATATTCAAGAACAATATACAAAAGTCGATAACTCTATCACTAAGCCAATACCAAATAATCTCGGAGTACCCCAGGGATCTACTTTAGGACCATTGCTTTTCATTCTGTACATCAATGATATAGTGGAAGTTATAAAAAATTGTAAAGTGAACATGTTTGCTGATGACACCTTGATTACGATTGCAACACCAACCCTTAATGAAGCTTTTCAAAAAATAAACGAAGATTTGGAGAACCTGAGAAAATGGCTGATGTTCCATATGTTGGCACTTAACATCTCTAAAACAAAGTACATGGTGATGTCAATAAAAACAATACTAGAATGTAATCAAAATACAGGGTGGCTGAGACCAAGTGTTACCAAATGAAAACGCTGTAATTTTTTTAATTTTGATTATTTTTTATTGAAATTTCGTGGAATATGTTGAAAACATATTACATTTTATGAAAAACATGTTACTACTCGATATGACCTCCTTTGGCTCTGATTATATTAGTAGATACTGAAGTCATTGAACGTGTGGAACAATATAAATACCTTGGTGTTACCATAGATGAAAACTTAAATTTTAATGATCATTGCTAAGAAAATGAATAAAAAGTTAGGCTTATTTTATAGAATTAAGGATAAAATGCCACGTGAGACAAAAATTTTATTTTGCCAATGCATTGTTGCACCACATATTGATTATTGTTCATCAGTGTTATTCATAATGAATCAATCTCAAATATATCGTCTCCAAAAAATTCAGAACAGATTTATGCAAGGTATTCTAGAAGCAGAATTTAGGACACATATAAGTGAAATGCTTGAAGTACTAGGCTGGAAGTCTATTAAACAAAGAATGCACTACAATGTTTTGAAGTTGATGTTTCGCCTTGAAAACGGAGATCTTCCCAAATACTTGGACTTAATGTTATGCTCTAATAGAGAAGTTCAAAATTATAATACCAGAAATACTCACTATCGATTACCTATGTACGGTAAATCATTTTCGCAGCGATCATTAGGGTATAATGGAGTCATATTATATAATTCTCTGAGCAATTTCTATACGTTGGGAGAATTACGAGAGTTACAATACAATCAGTTTTTGGGACTATTGAATGTATTTATTAAAGAAAGAATTAGTATTTAGCTAGTACATTAAGTATAATAATTATGTATATTTAATTAATTCAAAATAATAATAAGATTAAAAAATGTCATTATTGATAAATAAACAAATAAATAAATAAAAATAACAAAAAAAATATGAAACTGGAAATTAAAATACAACAACCTTGAAAGTTCTAAATCAAAACAGCAAAGAGAGCCAGAATAGGAATTATAAAAATATGTTGATTAAACTTTCTTTTTTAATTTAAGGAGGGAAAGGAAACAAAGACCTAATATCTATAACGTTTGGGTGCCACTGTAACGGATCGTCATATGGCATATAAATTAAAATACCCCGTTACGACGGGTCGTTTACAGAATATCGTTGCAGGGACTTCTGGGGTGGGTGGGTACTTGGTAGCCGACTATATCTTGCGGTGGATTGTGTGTGTTTCAGAAGTTGCACCGACCTAGAATAAACCGCTGGAAGGAGCGCAAAGAATCACCCTCCGACGCGTACGTAACTTACCTTTTATCCAACTTCAACAGTATTTAAACACCTTAATTATTAAGTTTAATAACCAAAACCAAACAAAAAGATCGAATAAACCGATATATGAAAAATTTAAAGGCTAATCAATTAGAAATGTGATTCACATCGAAAGAAAAAATTGTTACCAATTTTGGATAACATGTTTTATATTTCACAAAGAAAATGGAAAAGTATAGAAAAATTTTTTTAACTTAATATAATAATTGACAAAAGCGATCGGGTGCAGTAGCAGATCCCATCTCAGTGTTTTGATGGTTTCCTGGACGTTGGGAGTGGGATGGCATGGAGCGTTGTTGTACTGCAATATCACTCGTTCGTCCCTCGTGTCCTATTCTGGCCGTTTTTGAGCAATGCATGGTTCAGACTGATGAGTTGTTGTCGATAGCATTGTCCTTTGACAGCTTCGCCCTGTTTCAGCAGCTTCACGATTTTGGCCTTTCCAAGAGAGACCATTGTCTTCGGTCCGAAGCGCTTTGGCCGTGCCATCGATGTTGATGCTTCGCCAGGTGAAAGTCACGACTTTTTGCGTTTGGGATTGCGTTTCCACTTGTCATCTCCTGTAACAAGTCAATGCAGGAAGCTCTTTCTTTCATGCCGTGAAAGCATAATTTCGCAAGAGACTCTTCGAATTTCCATCTGTCTCTTAGTCAACTCATGCGGCATCCATTTCCCATCCTTTCGAATTTTTCCCATAGCATGTACACATTTGGAAATACCTTAGCGAATCGTGTTTAATGCCTCCGCAAGTTTATCTTGAGTTTGCATATCACCTTCATCCAATAATACTTGCAGCTCGGTGGCTTCAAATGTTTCTGGACTTCCGAAGCGCTTCTTGCCCTCAATGAAGAAATCGCCACTTTTGTAGTATTTAAACTAATCTTCACAGGTAGTTTTCGATGGTGCATATTTCCCATAGGCCTCCTCAAGCAAATGACGTGCTTCAGGTGTTTTTTTTTCAAGTTGAAGCAGAAAAGCAAAGCTTCCCGCAAATGCTGTTTGTTTGGCACAAAACTCGATATTTTCGTTTATAGAAAAAATGTTTTTGCATTGCGATATGTGCTGATATTACTGGTTATCGTGAACAACTCTCGACGCTATGAACAAAACACAACTTCTGACATAAATGACAACTATATGTGTCGCTAGCACCATCTATTTGAGAAGCCCGAAAGCACATGATCTGTTCGAATATTTAAGTTGAATTGAAGCGATGATCATCGGCAATGACTGTAGTATCCAAAACAGCTAGTGCGATTTTCATAATGCCGGTTTTAGGCATTTGAAAAAAAAATCTGTTGTATATTATAATATGTATGTAGTTGTAACACAAATTAATCATTTATATTTATTTTCTTATATTTAATATTTATAATTTATAAGTTCATTTATATGTATAGGACGACACCACCATTTAATATGAAACTTGTACTTCTTCTTTTATTTAATTTTATTAATAATATTTGTTTATTTTTATTATGGGCACCAAATCAAATTAAATTTTTTCTAAGCGACTCCTACTCCTAGCGACTTAAACTAGATATTAATTAACTGAGAAGTAGTTCAAGCTTTTTTTCTTTGCGCAAAATTTAGTTTTGTGATCAATCACCAATGATCGAAAGTACGTTTCACTCCACAAATTTTTCACGTTGTTTCTTTTAACACTGGATCCTACATCATGATCACCGTCTTTTTTCTTATTTATTTAAAAGAAACCCACAAGGCCATAAATATTATTTATGTAACTCGAGCACAATGATTTGATCCGCGATCGGGGATTCTTACGAACAATATTTCACTTTCAGGTTCGAGCACAAATTAGCTGCGTTTTTTTTAAACAATCGAGTAGAGTTCGCTATAGCTATTTTCAAATTTGTCGAATTCAAAATTAAAAATTTAACTTCTTTTAAATTAAATAATTTAGATATAATAGGAATCTACGTATAACCAAAAAAGTCCATCATAAAAGTTTTATGGTTTTCTTGTAATATCGTTGTTCTGTATAGTTCTGAACTATACTCCGTTATTATACAGAACTATACAGAACAACGATATTACAAGAAACCCATACAACTTTTATGATGGATTTTTTTGGTTATACGTAGATTCCTATTAAATTTAAATTATTTAATTAAAAATAAACAAAATTTAATTTTGAATTGAAGAAGTTTGAAAATAGCTATCGCGAACTCTACTCGATTGTTTAAAAAAAACGCAGCTATTATGCCACGACAAATTTCAGTTTGCCTTAATTTGGTTTGCTAAACAATCAACCAAAAAGATCAAAATAGTCCCCGATTAGAACAATATTTCGCTATTTATAACAACTAGCTGACCTGTGACTGAATAATCAGTCACGTTATTTCATTTTATTGAATTTTTGGTTAAGAAATGATTAAGAAGATTTTTTAAGATGTAAATTTGATGGACAAAAATAAATTCATATTTGCTATTAAATATTTAATAAGAAATGTGCAAAAGGATAATAAAATATGGATTTACATTACAATTTACATGCGCAGAATCTCTACAAAAACAACATTCTTTGTTGTGATGCGCCCGTCCCGATCAGCTGATTGATCAGTCTCAACCATAAACACCTTGAGCCCGTCAAATGAGTAGCATCGTGAAAAGGCCACATACAGCTGACCGTGTGTAAATACAGGGGCCGGCAAATACACTCCTCCCTTCTTCAAGCTTTGGCCCTGACTCTTGTTGATGGTTATGGTGAACGCGAGCTGGACCGGAAATTTGAGGCGAGATATTTTAAATGAGAAGGTGCCTTCCGAGGGTGAGAGCTTCATGCTTGGGATGAGAACGCGCTCGACTTTTGAGAAGCCAGTCAGCAAATCACATTCCAGACTGTAGTTGTTTATTTTTGCGGCTCGCATGCGTGCTCCATTGGTAAGACTTTTGGTAGTGTTTAGATTCCTAATCAAAAGAAGGATCGCGTTTACTTTCAGCGGGATGGCATGGCGTGGAAGTCCGGACCCTTCAATCTTGCTGAGAAACTCGACATGTAGGCGGAGTTCCTCATTCATGTCGTCACTCTCAACTTTATCAACACTAAGTTTGACTTCTTGTCCGCCGGGCAGGAGGACAAGCACCTGCTGATTGATTAGTGCGCATTCATCATTCTTGGGTGCAAGAGTAGCGTTCCTCGATGGTTCCCTCGGTTATTTTTGTGTTGATATCGTTGATATCACCTTGACACGAAATCGATCACACTTTGAGAATTGGAACGGCGTGCCAGAAGTTGGATCGATTCGGTTCGAGCATCGCCGTGTCCAACAGAAAGCAAGTATTGCGCAAACTCGTCCTCACCTTCATCAATGCGCATGTTCTTGGTGAGTGTAAACTTGCTTACCAATTTCCAAAGCGGGTTCAACTTGATGGTTGATTCGCAAGTTCACGCGCGTCCCGCCTTTAGTACTACAGGCAAGCACTTCCGACAGACCACACATGAGGATGATTTTTCCAGCAAATGGAACATCCTCTTCCGGTTTTCCTCTATACAAATCTCGTAATAGTCTGTCTATGATTGTGAGCGCTGCCCCTGGTATGATGCTGGCCTCGTCTATAATGATGAGCCGTGCGCTTTTCAACTTGGCGGCGTTGGAGGAGTTTGGCTTCATTGATGACACTGATGACTCATCCATTGGGACCGTCACTTTGAAAATGTTATGTAGTGTACGCCCACCTTCCATCAAGCTCGCGGTAATTCTAGTGAAGGCGGAGCAAATGGACTCCAAGGCACGCCCCTTGGCAAATGATATGAGTGATTGCAGTACAAATGTCTTGCCACACTCGCCGGGGGCGTCAACGTAAAAGACCTTTGCTGACAGGGTTTCAGATTCGAGTGCGCTTCGGACCTCGTTAATGACGTGCTTCTGGTTTTCATTTGCACTCGTATACAATTTGTCGAAACGCGCCATTTCTAAATATTAAAATCTCAAAAGGGAAAAGCACACAATTTCCGTAGCGCGCAACTTTAATCTAAATATTAAATAAAAAATGTACAAAAGGACCGCTGTATTTGTGTGTTATTTTCATTTGTATATGGATAGTTTTGACGTTTTCCAAAACAAATCTATTAACCAAAACTAATGTACTTATTCGGTATTAACCAAAACTAATGTACTTATGTAGATTATATAGTCGATTTATCACCACCGCAGTACACATCACGCTAGTTCAAGCGTGAAATTAAGAACTTAATAAATTATCCGTCTACGAAATATACTGGGACAAAAATCAACCACATATCGGGACGAAACTTCCCACTTAAGCTTTTCGCATAAGAGATCCCATGATTTTTACCTGAAATCGGACGGAAATGATTATTCCAAACTTTCTATAGATATTATGTTTGTGTAAGTACTAAGGTCGATCTTCACTCGCAAAATTTGGCATGACGATAGAGTGCCATGATAAAATTCTATTTTTACACTCGCACCTCTTGACACCAAAATGTTTGTAGTATATAAATTCATTTTATGTTCTCTGTTTTGTTCTGTATTGTCACGGTGTAATGACGGTTCAGTACAAACATATTTTGTCATGACATTCTAGCGTTGTGATTAATATATAAGATGTACAGTATAGGAAAAACGTTTCTTGGCTTTTACACCTATTTCCCGTGCACGTTCCCTAATAAAACATATAGTCTGCACATATATGAGAAAATACCTTTCACCTGATATATGTTTCATTAAGATATGCGCATGGGAAATAGGTTAAAAAGGGAGTACAAACTAAAAATTAAGCGTATTAATATATAAGATCTTACATCCTAAGCCGAATGTAAAAAAAAATTATTAAACTATAAAGTTAGTAAAAAAAAAATCCCAAAAAATTGGGAAATTTTCGGAACACTTAAGGAGACGCTTGCACCGCTTACACGGTTTAATATCAGTAGAGTAGAAGCACTTGGTGTACACTGTAATTTTGATCAGTATGGCATTGATTTTCTGGGGATCCGTTCATAACTGCATATTTCAAAATTGCATTTCTCAAAACGGCATATTTCAAAACTGCATAAGGTACAAAATTGCATTTTTCAAAACTGCATATTTCAAAACGGCATAAGGTACGAAACGGCATAAGGTACAAAACAGCATTTTTCAAAACTGCATATTTCAAAACGGCATTTTTAAAACGGCATTTTCCAAAATAGCATTTTTAAAACTGCATATTTCAAAACGGCATAGGTACAAAACTGCATTTTTCAAAACGACATTTTTAAAACTGCACAAGACAGAATGAAATATTTTAAAAGATTATGAATCTACCTTCATGGAATTTCATGGAATTATTTGAAGATTTAGTATGCATATAATATTCTCCTTCACCAAAATTTTTCTACCTATGTCGTTTCGAAAAATGAAATTTTGAAAAATGCCGTTTTGAAAAACGTCTTTTTAAAAAATGTCGTTTTAAGAAATGCCGTTTTGAAAAATGCCGTTTTGTACCTATGTCGTTTTGAAACATGCAATTTTGAAAAATTCCGTTTTAAAAAATGCAATTTTGTAAAATGTCTTTTTAAAAAATGCAGTTTAGAAAAATGTAGTTTTGAAAAATTCCGTTTAGAAAAATGCCGTTTTGTACTTATGTCCTTTCCTACCTTATGCCGTTTTAAAATATGCAGTTTTCAAAAATGCAATTTTGTACCTTATGCCGTTTTGTACCTTATGCCGTTTTGAAATATGCTGTTTTAAAAAATGCAATTTTGTACCTTATGCCGTTTTGTACCTTATGCAGTTTTGAAATATGCAGTTTTGAGAAATATCGTTTTTAAAAATGTCATTTTAAAATATGCAATTTCGACCTGGACCCGATTTTCTGTTATCTGAAAAAAATATTTTTTCTCATTTTACCGTTTGCTTTGCCTCTTTCTTTTTTATTTTTTTTTTATCGTTATTGAATTTTGGCCAGGTGTATGAATATTCTTCTTTGTTTTAAGAATTACATATCACCGTTCCATATCATTTTATAATATTGTACTAGAACCTAATATTTTCAACTAAACACCCGCATTCCAAACGACTATAAACCCAATTTAATCACAATCATAATCATACGCGGCTACAAAGTGTATACAATTATACTCGTATTTTCACCCTTAGCGTGACAAAAATAAAAGCAACCCTATCGAATTATAGCATATCAGTATTATTTAGATTGAATTGTTTTGTTAACCCACATGCGACAAACTAAATGAGATAAAAACACGCACCACAAACCATGACGAGAACCCAAATTTTGTTTTTATTTTTTGATAATTATTTATCAAGCCGGTTTGGTTTTACCAAAACGATAAACTTGAGCTAATCTTTAAGGAATTAAAATTAAATTTTAAAAATTTAATAAATTAAAATTACTACACACATTTATTCTGGGTTTTTTCGGGGAACTGGCAAAAAATTTCGCTATTATTACAGATTACAGAAATCCCCAATACTTTACTTCCCGTTCTCAATAGTGTGTTCTGGTAGACAGAGAATAATTTTCAAAAGAACAATTGTTTATCTCGAAATTTGTAATCAAAAATATGTAGCGCAGCTTTAATATAAGTTAAATACTTTATAAGTTTAAATATAAATTTATAAGATTTAACAATTTTTTAAATTTTTATAAAAATTCGGAGTGGGGGAGACGAGCAGAGGAAATTAATATGATTGGGATGTTGTATCATCACTGTTTGCCACATTCGACTTAGTTTATTTTTCATTTTTTACGAGTGAAATGGAAGTCTATTTAACTTCTTAAGTTATGTAATTTTTAATGTGTTCTCAGCTTGCTCGGGTAAAACATCATTCTACTTCTTTTTTCTATTTGTGCTTTTTCTATTTTTTCTATTCGTGCGTCGAACTAACTATTAGAACAAGCGCTTTTAATATTATTGATAGCCAATGTTGGCTTAAATAGATTTTACTTCGCGAGTACTTGAATTGTGTCATTTGTTAAACCACGACTCTAAATGAAAGATTTATTTAAAATAAAATTTTATAAAATAAAATAAAAAATGAACCGAAATCAATCGTATATCAATCATGCAAAACTTGTATTTGTTGTACTCTATACCAGATATAAATACTTGTATTTTTATTGAACCGCTATATTCAGAGTTCAAACGCAACAATGCAAAAGTACAAACGTAGAATCGATGCGACGCGAGGTGGTGATACGTCATCGAATTTTTTAACAATTCAATTGTTACGAAGTCAACTCTAATGGCGCGCCACCAAATCGAATTTGCAACTTAACCTTCTCTCTGTGTATGGTACAGTGGAACATTATCCGTGTATGGGGTAAAAAATACCCCAATGTATTTGACACTTAAAAATTATGTTCCATAATAAAAAATTAATTAATAATTAATAATTTATTTTACTTGCTTGTAATTTATTAAAAATACAAAAACTCAATGTACAAGATAACAAAAGATACCTATATAAATTTTCAAGTGACTTCATAGTAAATTTTTTTTTATTTGTTGTCAAATAAATCCAAAATAAAGAATATACGCACGCAAATTTTTTATTTATTTTTTTTTATCAATTTATATTTTAGATTGTATATAATAATTAAAAATTGTTTATTATTATGAAATAATTATTATTATTTCATCATAAACAACAATCATAAACAATTCACCAAATTGGAGGCAAATCCAGATTTAGCCCGAGGATTCCCAAAAATATCTAATTATTGTTTAGATCAACTAATAATTATTGAAACTAATAAATATATATTTTGGACAAAGCTTTAAAACTGCTTTACAACCGTTGAAACTCAAAACAAAATTTTAGTAATATGTCAAAAATAATGGCATTGCCAACATGAAAATTAATGGAAATTGGTGTTATGACAATTGTTGCATGACTTTTATTAAAGTACAGCGCACAACTCTCACCAAAATAAAAGTGAGAAACATAATACCAAAGTAGTACTCGCACGACTTTTAAATGCCACGGCGAGTTGTCAGTAAGGTGAGAACTATAATTATGTAGTTCGGTATTAGATCAAATGTGAGAAACCGCGGCACCCACCGTGAAAAAAACTTTCTCATGGAAAAATCATGCAAAATAGTTTATCCACTGCCTTTTTTATCTTTAAGATGTCAGCTATCTCACGCAATTCACTATACGGTCTTTTAAAACTATTTTGAGCATTTACCAACTGCCGAATTCGTGTTTGTACGGCCACATTTAAACTCAGCAAATCAACGTTCAACGGTTGTTTTCCATGGAACAGAATCCTTATAACAATTATCAACCCGTTGCTTTTCTTCAACGATA
Source organism: Nephrotoma flavescens (assembly GCA_932526605.1). Taxonomy (NCBI): domain Eukaryota; kingdom Metazoa; phylum Arthropoda; class Insecta; order Diptera; family Tipulidae; genus Nephrotoma; species Nephrotoma flavescens. Next base: position 127,248,187 of record OW052220.1, read on the forward strand.
TTTTTTTATTTGAGCGGTTTCGATATTATAAGCACGATTGCTTCGGTCTCTGCAACAAGCCTAAAAAATTTTGGGCTGCCTCGCAGTGGTTAAGGTTAATTTGTATTATCTTCATCTTCGTTTTGAATTAGTGGTCTCCTATATGCTAAGCATCGGTAACTCCCAATTATGTGCTGTAACGAATCTTCGCTACAATAAGTAATGGGTTGATCACCCCTAATGCAAGTGTTTTGGATTGAACTCCTCTGATGTGATTTAATGATTACGGTTTATATAATTAACTTGATTTTCACAAAATTTCTCCTTGTGAACCGCGCGATCGCTTAGGGTCTGGAGAGAAAAATATAAAGGGCAAAATTTTTGCTATGCGGGGAAGTTTCTGAGTTTGTCTAACACGACGATATTTTACTAAATATCTTCTAAATTAAAAAGATTAATATTTATAAAATTTAAATTAATCTGATGAATGAATATTTTAAAATATATTGAACATTTGTATTGAATATAAAATTATATTGTTAAATAGTGGTTAAATATTGTAAAGTGCTCTAATAATAATAAATTAATAACAAATATATAACTAAATTTAAATCTAAATTTAATCATATAATAAAATTACTATAAACTACCACGGAATATATCCTAGCGAATAATGTAAAGTGTACGAGAACAGCCTTTCACTGTGTAAATGCCTAATGGTGAATTTTGTTATTTGGTGTACATAATCTGTTAACATTAGACGTTGAAAATTTTGGAGTTCAACCATTTCATTCAAAGATTCCAATATTATGGAAGTTGTAGTTTAATAACAATAATCCGTTCATTCTGCGAATGAACTTTTTCCTATGTGAAATAATAAAACAAAAACATTTTTTTTAAATCACAAACATTAATGAAAGGAAATGCATGTCCTATTATTGTGTACTACGAAATTATACAGTGGCTCAGTGTAATAATCATCCAAATACAGACGTTGCGGTGTTGGTTGGGTTATTAGTGATTAAATTATATTTATTAAGTCTTATATTATAATTATAAAATTTAGTGGAGCTCAATCTATTTCGTAATTTGATAAACTTTAATATATTAAAAAAATATTTCGTGAAAAACTATAAACAATACTATCTTGTGGATTTAGTAAAAAAAAACATGGGCGCGCGCATTATTCATATATTGTGTAAATAACGTTAACTTGGCGTCGAACAATAAAGTCATTCAAATTTACGGTTGTTTTAACTTGCTACATACACCGGTGCATCGCGGGAAATTGAAGGTAAAACAATCTACATATAAACTATTATATAAATTTAAACTCTGGTCGACGCCATTTCTGATAATACGTATAATAATAATAAACGCTAATATCAAAATTTAATTTAGTTTAAGCAAAATTTATGTTTATTAATTTCAATTATTGCTGAAGAAAAAAAAACAATAGCTGTGTTGCTTTCAAAAGACTACAACAACAATTGCATTGTATTAAAGCCGATTGTCTTTAATGTTAAGAAAAAAAATTTTAGGATTAGGGGAAATAAAACCAATTTATGGTTATGGTGTTTACCGCCAGGCGTTATTTTTTCTATTTTTTCGAAAAATTAACTTGTAGTAAAATTTGGCATTTCTTATTTGATAGCAAAATACGCGAATTTAATTTGTTATATTTGATAAAATAAAAAAAAACTAAAATAAATATTAATAAAATGAACCAACACAGAAAAATTAAAACGCATTAAAAATTAAAGCCAAAAGTTGTTGCTTTCACATTTCTTAGCTAAGCTAAGCGGATTTGCGAAAGCAACACTACTAATTTTTATTTTTAAGTTTCTTCTATTTAATTGATCTAAATTACCATTTCTAAATTATGTTTTCTTGTTGATAACTATACAATTTATTTTTAGATAAAATCTTTCATTTACCATTTTGTTTAAATAGTAAATCTGTAGTCATTATTTTCGGTGTTATAGATAATGTTTTTATTAGAATTATTCGTCTAAAAATGATTTGCTAACTCTCTTTAGTATTAGTGATATTAGCCATTACTAGTTATAACAAATTTAATTTTCGTTTAAAAATAATTGTTTTTTTTTTCTTAAATTTTTTATTTTTTTTGAATTTGCTGGTTATGTTTAATAAATTTTCTTTTGTATTTAGTTTGTTCAAAACTCAATTTTCCTATTTTCTTAATTTAATTTCTTTTTCTTAAAACTTACTTTAGGTTTTCTCTATGGGTTGTAGCAATCTTATCTCGGCCGTATATGGCATTCTGTGCAAAGTGATTAGTGTAATAAATTAAAATGATATACATTTTTGGCTCAATTGGAGGATGTGACAGAAACAGATAAGTAAACATTGGTGGGTATGTAATGTCTGGTCTATTGCCCTATTCTATCCCTTGTTTTCCTTCCCCTTAAATAAATCCCATCTTTCTGACGGTTAAGCAGGTTTACTATCACTCCAAATTAAAACCCACCCCATCCACTGAGCATTAGCTGGCAGAAGCAACTCGCCTTTGGAGTCTCTTGTAAATGAAGTAACTAAAATCTACAACGTTCCAGTATTCTTCGGAATGGTTTACTGTTTAGGTAAACCGAACCCATTCATACTGCTCAAGGAGCGTTTCAGTGTTTCTGGTTGATCGTTTTTTTTTCTCTGCAAAGCATGCGTTTCTCCTCCGGCTGCCTACGTTTTACTATATGGCCTTCTTCACCACATCTGCAGCAAAGCTTCGATAATCAATAATCAATACACTCTTGTACTTCTTTTTCTAGGCCATTATGGGAAGACTTCTTAGCATTCGTGTGATCTCCTGGTGGATGTTAGACGATTCCTTGCAACTGATCAGTATTAAGTTTCAGTGCTATTACTTATTAATTAAATTTTGATTATTAAAATTTTTAAAAAGAAGAGTCATCAACTTCTTCATGTTGTTCAATTGCATCATCAACTACTTCTAAATTAACGCAATCATCACACACTATTTGACTAATTGCGATTTTTCAAGGGATTGGGAGTGGCAAATCTTGATTTGTATGTCCACCATCTGCAATGCCAATTTCAGAAGTTGTGTTCGTTCTGAAGAAACCGATGAGTCATAGAGATGCTGGTTTGCTAATTTATGCAAATTATACGTGGCAAAACCGGCTGCATCTAACCTGTTGAAGCAGAGTACCATTGACCATCTTCCAATTTTTCGCTTGCATTGAAGGAACAGCGGTATGTTGTACCATCACTTCGAATCGAAAAAAGGCGAATGGTGGTATGTTGTATTATTTTCGAATCGCGATATATGATAAAGTTTCATCATTTAAAACCAAAGTAATAATAAATGTAGCTGGCATTTCATTCTAGAAAAAGTATTGCAAGATTAAAAAACGATAAAAGTCGAAAATGATACAACTTTCACTTTTTCGATTCGACTTTTTTCGAATTGCGACTTTTTTTGATTCGAAGTGATGGTACAACACAGCAGGTACTAGCAACACATCTAGTTGTCACTTATGTCAGAAGTTGTGTTTTGTTCATAGCGTAGACAGTGGTTAATTAACGATAACCAGTTGTTATTCCAGCACATATCGTAACGCAAACATATTTTTTTCTATTAACGAAAATGTCGAGTGTTGTGCCAAACAAACAGCATTTGCGGGAAGGTTTGCTTTTCTGCTTCAACTTGAAAAAAAAAACACCTGAAGCACGTTATTTGCTTGAGGAGGCCTACGGTGAACATGCACCATCGAAAACTACCTGTGAAGGTTAGTTTAAATGCTTCAGAAGTGTCCATTTCGACATTAAGGACAAGAAGCGCTTCGGAAAAACACGAAAGAGTCATATTGCAGCACGCTCCATGCCATCGCACTCCCATCGTTTAGAACGCCATCAAAATGCTGAGATGGGATCTGCTACCTCACTCGCATTATCCTCCAGATCTGGTCCCCTCGGATTGTTCCGGCCGACGGCGTACGGCTTCACAGGGCTACACTTGGGCAGTTCCGAAGAAGTGCAAAATTGGTTTTATGAATTTTTTCGTTTTAAAGACGCATCGTTTTCTCGTCGTGGTATTCATGTATTGCCAGAGAGATGTATAGATAGCGAGAAAAATTTGCAGATAACGAAGGACAATACTTCGAATAAACTTTTTATTATATTTCTATTGAAATTTTCCATTTTTCAAAAAAAAAGACCGGAAATTTTGTTGCACACTTAAAGTAACATAAAAATTCGATAGAGGACGAACGGTATCAGTATAATTTTAGTGTCTTTTGCGTTGTTTTGTACAGATTTTTATATAGACATGGATTTTCTACCCCAGTACACAGAAATGCGGTTAGTTTAATTCTAACGTTACAAAATGCAATAAAATCAATCGATTATAACTCAGATTTTTTATCTGAACGCCTATTTTGATCCAGAATTGGGAGACGAAACCATAAATTTGTGTATACGTATACGACGTATAATACACAATTTTGAATAAGTGTGCTGTCATTTGTTACGCATGTATGTGTGTTGTTTTTGTGACCATAGGCATCAAAATTTATCGAACCGGGTGGAATCGGTTCAAATTGTTGGTGCTTCCACTCCTGTTTTGTAACATTTTCCCATGGTACCTAGATGGGGAATTTGACAAAAGCAAAATGATGCTAAATTTTGAGGAAAGTGAATTTAATTTTTACGTGTCGTTTTATTGAACACGAAATGTTTTACAATTGTTTTTTTTATAAAATTTGTTAATTTACAAAATATAAAATTCTTAACCTAAAATAAAAACATTGCGAATGGTGTGGCGCGACGTCCGAACAAATTTGTTTGTTACTAATACAAAAACACATATATTTTACACTATTGTGTTCCGGTAATTCTTCTCTCCTGTCATTATTTTTGAACCAAAATAGGCGGGTATCGATTTTGTCCCGTGAGCTACTCATTTAAAATGAGTGAAGTAAAAAAAATCGAATACGTACACAGTGTATAATACACAATTATGTCTTTGTATTTTTCTTTTGTTCGTATTTGCGTCATTTTTATGATGGACAGCACCCAAATTAATTTGATCCGGGCGAATCGGTTTAATTGTTATAGTACTTGTTTCCTTTTCTCAACACATTTCGTCTGCTCTCGAGCTGTGGAGTGCCATTAATTAATATGCGAATATATTTTATATGTAATATTTTTTTATCATAAATTAATTTTATATGGATTAATAAAGTTTTATAAATGTTAACTATAAAAAAATCGAAAATACATAAATTATTAATAAAGTAACACGTAAAGGCGGGATTCTTGTGTCGCGTTCTTTCTTTCATTCATTCATTTAAACAATTTTTTCGACCAATATTGCTCCAAAATGACGAAAGTTTTCTTCTACATATTTTCACAAGACATGGTTTACAACACAAAAATATGGAGTTTACAATGGTTAACCCTTTGAATGTCAAGGAACGTGACCATGGTCCTCAATACAGTGGCCGAAATTATGTTAGCAAACAAAAAACAATGACAAGTGACATGCATATGCAGTAAAGCAAAACAATCATACGCACGGCACTAACACAAACACAAATGTTACTACTATAATATCTTTCCGGTTACACTAATTTCGTTTCACACATTTTGGGATAAAATTGATAAATGTACGTGTATATCTAATTGGCTGATTGGCACATTGGGTATCACAGAAACCGTATTTTGCTTCGTTTCTTTCCCCGTTTATCTATAATACAGGTTTCAATTGCGTCTTAAATAAATTTTCGGTGCAACCACACTAAGGCAAACAAATGAAATAAAAAATATTTCAAGGCCTTTTTGACTTATGCCAGCATTTCCCAAAGTGGGTTCCGCGGAACCCGTGGCAATTTTTGGGGGTTCCACGAGCTAGTACCAGATAAAATCCGTGCCATAAGGTTTCATTTCATACATACACACTACATTTCATACATACATACCAAAATTAAACAATAACGATAATAATTGGGTACAAAATCCTTTCAAAAGCAATGAAAAGCCAACGGGACTACTAGCAGTAGAATACGAGCGTTTAATTGAAATTAGTTCGGATACTCGCTAACTTCGAAGAGGTGCCATTAGCAACTTTCTGCTGTAATATATTTGATGAATATAAAAATTTAGCCAAAAAGGCTGTTAGAATTATATTGCCGTTCTTAAACAACACATTTATGCGAAACAGGATTTTCCATGAATAGAGTTCCATGAAATTTGAAGAATTGGAAAAGGGTTCCGTGGCAAAATAAGTTTGGGAACCGCTGACTTATACATTTTAGTTTAAATTTTATTTTCGAGAGAGCAGAATAAAACAAAATAAAAAAAAATTGTAGTTATGTATATACACGGATGAGATGCAGAGATATTCGAAGAGATTTCAATAAATTTTATTTTGTAAATTGTGTTACACAAACATATAGATTATCTATTACGAATAGTTGGCCTTGAACAAAATACCAGATACCAAAAACGGTGTGTGCAATTAGACATTGAAGAAAGCTTATCCAAATGGATTTTCAATAATTCTTAGTAATTATTTTTTTCTTTACAATTTTGTTGGTCTGTGGCACTATTCTGGTAATACCCCGGGAATAGGGAACTGGGGAAAGATTTTACATAGCTTTTATCTATAAATCAGTTTTTTCTGGCATACTGAGAAAAAAAAATTGATGTAAATATTTGTAAATTGGGAATAATTTTTCCATAGCGAAATTATCAGGGAAAGTTATTCCCAATTTTATTTTGTTTTCAAAAAAATTGCCACTAACTTTTTACCTTAGTATGTCAGAAAAAAATTATTTAAATAGAATTTATATGTAAATTCTTTCCCCAGTTCCCTATTCCCGGGGTATTACCAGAATAGTGCCACTGGGGTAGTTTTCTACCCCGGTACACAGAGTGAAGGTTAATGAAAAAAATTTCATGTTTAGATAAACATAATCAACAAACATAAATTGTTTGTGCCAACAGGTTGTGGGTTCCACGATAAAAAAAACAAAATTTGGCACAAAATGAAGGTACAATACTCCTATTATTGAAATATTTCTATTTACAAATACTTTTGCACCACCTTGTAAAGTTTACAATAAACAAAATGTTGAAAATTCAATCAGCCATGCTACACTATAATTTGGTTTTCTGGATTCAAACTATTGCGCAATAGGTTTTAATTTTTAATTTAAAACCCTTATTTTAAATTAAATCATTAAATTTTTTTGTCTTGTTTTATTCTGTTCTCTCGAAAATAAAATTTAAACAAAAATCTACATCTCAAAAATGTCCGTAAATTTTTTTATTTTAATTTCAATTTTTTTCATTTCGGATTCACGGTCAAAATTTTTACGTCGCAGCTGCGTAATAAAATTTTTGTCCGTGAATCCTAAATGAAAAAAATTGAAATGAAAATAAAAAAATTTAAGAACATTTCTAAGATGTAGATTTTTGTTTAAATTTTATTTTCGAGAGAAAAGAATAAAACAAGACAAAAAAATTTAATGATTTAATTTAAAATAAGGGTTTAAAATTAAAAAATAAAATCTATTGCGCAATAGTTTGAATCCATAAACCAAAATTGTGTGTAGCATGGCTGAATAGATTACAAATAGATTAGTGTTCCATTCCACACAAGGTTTTTTGTATTTTGGTATTTTTTTCAAGGCAAACTAGTTTTACTTTGTTTTGTTCTGCTCTCTCTTTAAATTTAAGCTAAAATGAGTCAAAAATGTCCTTGAAATATTTTTTATTTAATTTATGTTCGAGTTGTGTGATTGCACAGAAAATTTGTTTAAGTCGCAATTAAAACTTGTATCATAGGTAAACGGAGAAAGAAACGAGGAAAAATCCGGTATTTTTTTTTACGTGTGCCATCAGCCAATAGTTTTGAAAAATTCTAATTTTAAACTATGGATGATAGGAAAAACATATTTATGTTCTAGAATGATTACAAAAACCGTTTGTGATGATAACTTAATTATGCAATTAAAAAAAAATGTATAGGGGTGCAAAGGATAGACAAAACAGACTTAACGCTATTAACTAATTAGTTTTGAAACTACAATGCATAACACCTGCATGTTAACTGAAATTTATGAAGTAAATTCTTTAACATCACATTCCTATGCTTATTTATAACAAAAATCATTAAAAAAACATACGCATTTTTATGTTACCAATATATTAACTGTAATAAAAGACCCGCTATATTTTTCAGCCCATTCCCGTTGTATTACGGGCGCTTTTAGTAATTTTAGGTGAGTGAAGGATGTTTATTTGAGGTTTGTAACAAAACGCAGGCTTACCTACTCGAAAGAACATAATCTTTACAATCTGCCTTTAACCATTCAACCAGTTCATAATCTTACTACAGTAGTTTGAGATAACGATACTGTGTTGAGTAGAATAGCGCAGAAGCACACATTTTCTTTAATGTCAGTTGCATTGAGAAAATCCTAGCTACAAACAAAACTTTGAATCAGCACTGGCGAATTTGTTATAAATTTACAATATTTTGTAATAAATTGAATTTGTTATAAATTTTGAAGTCAGTAAGCCTAGCCAAATGCCAAATATTAGCCATATGTTGCAAATAAGACTCAATTAACTTCCAAAATTGTAATCTTTATTTTAAAAGTTTCATAGCAATTGAAAACCTTCTAGGCGGGCCAAAAATAAAAACTCTGGCAAATCGTGCAAACCGACAAAAATTAAATAGTGCAGCCTACACCGGATGAATACATCAATAAATTTCCCCGAAATCAGAAACCATCGTAATCAGTTTCTGGTACTCGAAACTCCCCCTCAGTATTTATAAAAACCGTGCGAGCCACAAAATTAATGAAAAGCCGGATCCCACCAGATGACGTCAAATTCGTTTGAGGCAGAAGAAAATGTGAAAAGGAGAACAACGTCAAAACATTTATTTTGATAGCAATTGCTACAAATCTTTATTGTTACTCATAATAACCAACATTTTAACCTTATGTTCACTATATTTCGCTTATGTTCGATCTCAACTGGAATACGCTGGAACGGTCTGGAATCCATACTATGCTGTGCACATAAAAATAATTGAAAGCATTCAAAAGAAGTTCCTGATTTTTTGTTAAAGAAAAGTGACTGGGATTACGACCACAACTTACCATTCCATGAAAATGTGGCTCGCTTACCTCCATACTCAACAAGATGCACGGAATACAAAATATGCACGCTTGAAAATAGACGACTTCTCTTGGGCGCGGCTTTTATTGGTAACATATCAACTCACGTAAACAACGAAAACATATCAATTCACGTGCCATGCAGAACATTTCGAAACCATGAATTTTCAGCACTTGAACACCATTCTACTAACTATGGAGAAAACAACCCCATTAATAGGATGACTAAATCGTTCAACTTAATTGACGACCTATTTGATTTTAACTTATCAAAGAACAACTTTAAAAATATATTGAAGAACTATTTTTTAAATTTTTATTTGTCAAACTAAAATTTGGTTTATATTTTCTATTTTTTTTTTTTAAGTTTTTTGTTTAAAATTACTGTTTTAACTATTGTATAAAATCTGAAATCATACATGTAAATCACAAAATAGATTTCTTTAAATAAATAAATAAATAAATTTCTCCAAAAGATACTATTAGTGTAACCATACAGTGTCACCGTAACGCAACCAACATAACGTATGATATTTGAACATCACACAACATCCCTCAACATTCACGCAACATAACGACACATGGTGCAACATGACAACCTATCTGAATGTCTCTTAAATGAATTATTCAGAAATCATAACTCCTCGTAATCGTTTCCGTGCATTCGAAACGCCATTCCCGCCAAATTCTATCAAAATCGTTCGAACCAAACAAAATGTTAAAAAGAGGTCGCAAGCACACATGACGCAACGTGATGGAACATCACACACCATCTCTCAACAAGAGAGGAAAATCACGCGCAGCATCTCACAACAACACGCAATATCGTCTAAAATGGCGCAAGATTGTGTAACATCGAACAACAACAAAATCAAGCGAACGAAAAAAAAAAATTAAAGAAAGGGACCCGGGCCCCACCGAATGTCAGTCAAAATGAATTTTCCCTAAATTAACACTGATTCGAATCAATGCAATCGTAAAACCTCCTTCACCAACTTTTATAAAACTCATACTGCGTGCAACTGGACGCTCTGGCATTGGAAAGGAAATCCGGAAACGAAAGTGGCACTCCACTAACAATAACCAAAATGTCACTAAAATACAACCCGTAAACGAACAACATGAAATATTTAGAAACAATAAGAAACATTGGAAGAATTAAAAACAATAGCCCCAAAAAGAAATCGATGGTCCAGTCTAGCAGACTCCCTATGCTTCTAAATCGGAGATAATGACAAAAAAATGTGATCTTCCATCTAGATGAAAACCTAGATATTTATGTCTGTGAAGTTAGCACGATATTTGCGATGGCAACACTCTTGGGTTTGAATCTTGAATATTGAATTTTAAGTATAAGATAGCACGAAAAATTGTGAAATTTGATATAAATTTATAAAAGTTAGCACGAAAAAATCCCAATAATTAAATGCTCAAAAATAATTAAGTGAAAAATTTATCAACTTAAAATATGTATACATAATAAAATGTAGCACGAAAAACGGAAAGACTGATAATAATAATTAAAATAAAACATTTGATCAAACTTCATATAATAGTCCCTTCCAAGCATTTATGAGACATGAAATTTATTTTTTATTGTAGAATCCTTAATTAAGAGAGTTTTCTTTAGAACCCTTAATGAACTTCTTAGACAAATTTCAAAGCAATCATATGGGTCAGACGGCAGGACTAATGGTTCGAGCTGGCCTCTTCCAAGCTTTTGTCGGACATGGAATTAATTTTTTATTGTAGAAGAGTCCTTAATGAACATCTTAGACAAATTTCAAAGCAATCGTATGGGTCAGACGGCAGTACTAATGGTTCGAGCTGTCCTCTTCCAAGCGTTTGTCGGACATGAAATTAACTTTTTATTGTACAAGAATCCTTAATGAACATCTTAGACAAATTTCAAAGCAATCGTATGGGTCAGACAGCAGGACTAATGGTTCGAGCTGGCCTCTTCCAAGCGTTTGTCGGACATGAAATTAACTTTTTATTGAACAAGAATCCTTAATGAAATTTTTAGACAAATTTTAAAGCAATCGTATGGGTCAGACGGCAGTACTAATGGTTCGAGCTGGCCTCTTCCAAGCGTTTATCGGACATGAAATTAATTTTTTATTGTAGAAGAATCCTTAATGAACTTCTTAGACAAATTTCAAAGCAATCGTATGGGTCAGACGGCAGTACTAATGGTTCGAGCTGGCCTCTTCCAAGCGTTTGTCGGACATGAAATTAACTTTTTATTGAACAAGAATCCTTAATGAACTTTTTAGACAAATTTTAAAGCAATCGTATGGGTCAGACGGCAGTACTAATGGTTCGAGCTGGCCTATTCTAAACATTTGTCGGACATGGAATTAATTTTTTATTGTAGAAGAATCCTTAATGAACATCTTAGACAAATTTCAAAGCAATCGTATGGGTCAGACGGCAGGACTAATGGTTCGAGCTGGCCTCTTTCAAGCGTTTGTCGGACATGGAATTAATTTTTTATTGTAGAAGAATCCTTAATGAACTTCTTAGACAAATTTGAAAGCAATCGTAATTAAGTTCAACCATTTATGCACAGAGTTAATTTTTTCAAGATTTTCGTGAAATTTCCGAAAATTGTATGATTGATAAGAGTACAAAAGGGGGATTGAACTATTTTTACAATCCAGAGTTTTTAAATCTTTTTTTTTTTAAATATATTACGTATATTGCTCTATGGAGTGGTTTATTGCATGCAGGAAAGCGATACAGCAATTCTCACGTTGAAAATTATTTTGCAATAATTAAACGTAGATGTAGAAATTGCCCCATTATAAAAAGTATACCTACTAAAGCGCTTAGATTTGCAAAAGAGATACATTTACGAAACAGCTCAATATTTAAACAATTAGTTGCAGAAATTCCTAAAATATCCCTCAAACGCCACTACCAAAAAATGTCGCTACAATTACCATCAACACCTGTTGATTTGTCGTTAATCGAATCGAAAAAGGCGAAAGAGACTTGGAAAAGAAAGTTATCACTAAACATAAAAAAATGTGAGTCGAATTTTCAATATAAAAAACTAAAAAAACTTTCTCAGTCAAATGACAAATAACTTCAAAATAAGTCAGTCTCTATTTTGGGGTTAGGCTTAAAACCTACCGAAAAAATGACATCAAACAACCCTAAACCTCACTTAAAATTACCCGAATCATCTAAAACTCAGTCGTGGCCTCATAACTGGCCATTACTTGAAAACGGGAGCCTTAAAAACGATTATTATAAAAATACTTGTGCGTTCGATTCTTTTATTCAATGCGCTTTAAACTCATTTGATGTTAGGGGAATGAAAGAATCAAAATTAAAAGATATTCTTGAGGCTCTTGCACAAAAAGATATCAGTCAAGCCTATCATATCAGAAACGAAATTTTGACCGACATTTATAAACACCAAACCTTCTGTGACTGTAACATTACAAAAATTTCCGATTATTTCTACACACATCATTAGAGATCATATTTAAATTTAGATGTGTTTCAACTAGAAAAAATTGGATTTCAGAATATTGATAGAAGTTTTTCGGAAATTCATAAAAAGCGATGTCAAATTTGCGATATCACTTAGATATTTGCAGAGTTAATTCATTGGGGGTTGTTGCAATACAAACAGAATTCATAAACAAGCAAGCACCAATTCCAATAAATCATATTCAAAACAACATTACCTATCAAAATTCTGAGTATGAAATTAATTCAATAGTGAGTTATGTGCCAGCAACAAGTCAGCCACATTACCTAAGCGTTTGTCGAGTGGAAGAAAGATGGGTGAAATATGATGATTTAAAATCATATGCGCAACAGATAGGAAATTTATCTAAAGAGATGGTCGTACCTCACATATTAATGTATAAAAAAAAAAAATTAAAACCCTAAAAACTATAAAATGGTAAATGAAATAGTCTTCCGTTAGAGCATCTAAAATATAGCAAATCAATATTCAAATATTGCGCTTAAGAAATTTAAATTTGGATTAAATTAATGTGAAGGTTGGGTGCGGAAGCTATTGAAACAACCACGAAAAATTTATTAAAAACTTATACAACAACAACAAATAATAAAAATCCGATGAACCAAAATCATCTTTCTGAAACGACCAGAAAAATTATACTTCTAATAAAAATAAAATTCATGTCGGACAAACTTTGCCCAGCTCGAAACATAAGTATTCCCTACCCTCAAAATAAAAATTAAATTCATGTCCGGCAAATGCTTGTCAGGAATAGGCTCGCATCATTATATCCTCTCTTTAGACCAAAACGATTGCTTTGCAATTTGTCTAAGAAGTTCATTAAGGATTCTTCTACAATAAAAAATTAATTCCAAGTCCGACAAACGCTTGGAAGAGGCCAGCTCGAACCATTAGTACTGCCGTCTGACCCATACGATTGCTTTGAAATTTGTCTAAGAAGTTCATTAAGGGTTCTAAAGAAAACTCTCTTAATTAAGGATTCTACAATAAAAAATAAATTTCATGTCTCATAAATGCTTGGAAGGGACTATTATATGAAGTTTGATCAAATGTTTTATTTTAATTATTATTATCAGTCTTTGCGTTTTTCGTGCTACATTTTATTATGTATACATATTTTAAGTTGATAAATTTTTCACTTAATTATTTTTGAGCATTTAATTATTGGGATTTTTTCGTGCTAACTTTTATAAATTTATATCAAATTTCACAATTTTTCGTGCTATCTTGTACTAAAAATTCAATATTCAAGATTCAAACCCAAGAGTGTTGCCATTGTAAATATCGTGCTAACTTCACAGACATATTTTTCTTGCTTGTGTGTAGTTTTGACCCTAGGTCGTATTATCAGGATTTTAATACCTTAGTTTATCAGAAAGCAAAATGGAGACAGAGTTCGAAACAGAGCAGTATTAAAATATAAATATTAAATATTATCCTCAATTAAATGAATCGAATTGTATTAATTTTTAGAAAAAGCTATGTGACTATCAACACTTGTAAGAATAAAAAGTTAGTGTTAAGGGTTAATAAAATAATAAAAATATTTTAATTGCTGTTTTTTTTATTAGTCTTAATGATGCGAGTCAAACTATATAAACTAGTATTTGTAGATTAATTCATTTCTTACGGAGTCATGACTTCCAAATAGAGCAAGATTTGTTAATCATTTGTGTTTTTCGTATGACTGTATGACATACCATAAGCAATTTATATTTTAAATTTTTTTCATCTAATATTTGTATCCACTATCGCTTTAACATGGTGGTAGTCAATGTTCTAACGGGTGTACAGTAATGGTATACAGTTTGTAGGTGATGAAATTTATATAGAATTAATTTGGTACGCAGATAACAAACAGAAAGTTACTAATATCGGTTATCGTAGAATCTAATTACGTTCGTTTTGTTACATTACAAAAATTAATTTAAAAGTGTATTTTATTGTCCTTAATTACGAGGATAGATTACCGTTTAGGGCAATACTCTTTTTTCAATATCCCTGCCATTGCTTAAACCCTTATAATATTTATCAAACTTTTAAAAATAGACTTCTGTCGCGACTATGACCTCGTTTGAGCTGAGTTCTCCAGGGAACCACGTTTTTATGTCGGGAAATCGAGATTACACAGGAGCCTGGTCGTTCAAGTATGATGGATGCCGCAGCAATTCGTAGTGAATTTTTTTGAAATAGAATATAGTATGGCTTCGTGATCGTACTTCCTATAGCCAAAATGTTTATTACTATTATTTTCTTCGAAATCTCAGAAATCATATCCAGCACCCTTCCGGGGTGGGATCGTCTTTGCCTTCTTTGGTTCGGATTTGCCTGGAAAATCCATTGTTTTGACTGTATCGTGGCCTCTGACCGTCGTGGTCTACCGTGACCATCACGGCATGCATCGGGTCGAAACCTTTTCATTGCCACGTTTTTATGTAAACTGTTTATTGTCGTCCAGCCTCTACTGCTTCGAGCACTTTCGTATTGCGATCAGAAAGAATCATATCATGGCGGTAGATTCTAGTTGACTGACAATTTTTCAAGACCTTGTAAAAATGTTTACTGCTGTCAAATGGTCAATTTAGGTGCAAGATTTGGTCTAATACTTTTTATAGATTGCTACAAAAAATAATCGAGACTAAAAATAAACTAAGTTCAATAAAAATGTCACAAAAAAATACCAATTGATCAGAATCTAGTTCCTACTGGGCTCTCCTCTTATGAATCAACCCAAAACTTTGTGTGGCTTCTCTAAAAAAATGGCGGTACACGATGGTAATACCAATTTGATTGTTGAAAGCCATCTTCTTCAAACACGGTTTGAGTACTTATTGATCCATCCTCGTAATTGCAACAAGCTTGGAAATTGTACGTAAATTAAACTATTATTGGAATTGTAAAAAGCGTAATTTTCGGTTTATATTTAATTACATAATTATTGATGAGTTTGGCTTTCATTAACATTCCGTTGGCATTGCATTTATTGTACAAGAATGTCTTTACAATGAATAAGTTGTTAATAAAATTTGAGCTGATAATTTACTTTTAAAGATAATAGGCCGAGAAACAACACCGATCAGGTCAGGTGTTTTTCAGGTTAGAACAGCTGAAGTTGTGTGGATTCGTATACCGGACTGAGACAGGTAGCTAAATTTAAGTAAATAAAAATTCATCCCGTACAGGTCTCTCACAAAACATAATGTTATATTCGTCAAAACCATGGTCATGCATCCACCGATAGCCTTTTCACAATATTGTCCTAGGGGTCTCTTCCTTCTTACAAATCTTCGGTATTAATTTTTTACAATATTTTCTTTCATTTTACTTTAATTTATTTTACAATAATTTCTTCTTAAAAAATTCGTTCACTTTCAATTTTAGGGTATATATCAACAATGGAAAAGTTTTCGACACTTCAGTATTTGATTTAATTATCGGGCTCTAATCATAATAAGATATACGCTTAGAAATTCATACAGGAAACCGTACTCGAGATCGCCGCACCTGTTGCTGAATTAGTTTGCGCCACCTTAAAATTATATGTCTTCTCCTTACCAAAACAGTATTGGGTATTGACGAGCATCATACGATGTGTGTGCTTCAGTAACACGTTGTAGACTTTCATTTCGTTGGAGCTTTGAAACGTCTTTCATGTCCCAAGGGGTTATTTTGCCTGCTCGAATACTACTCTGTCATCATCTGATGGCTTTTTCTCCAATGCTGTTTTGAAAAAAAATTACTAAATGAATGCGTTCATGGTTTAAAATCTGTAAATTTGATATTATTTCACATTTTGTTCTGCGTCTAATAGCACAACTTTGATTAGTCTCCGTCTCGTCATTGTTTATGAAGAAAATGTTTAAAAACTGGAATCGTTGTCAGGGCAATCTATAGGCTCTTGGCCATAAATGAGACTAAAATTTTTAAATCATGTCTGGTTCATTCAAGATGCACACACAGTTTGAGGAAATTCTCTTGGCAATAGCCAGGTCAAATAAGACAAAAAACACCCCATGTCATATGTTGAATGGAAAATTGTTTATATTTTCGTTCCAGATACCACTTTTCCATAAACCACTATAGACTCTTCACCGTAGATGTGACTTAAATTTTTAGAAGATGCTTGTTACATTTAAGATATGTACATTTTTTTTATTTAAGGTTTATTATTTCATTTTGATCCTGTTTCAGTTTGAAACACCAAGGTAGCACTACGAGGAGATTTGAAAATAGTAACTTGCTACCCACTTTTGTTTTTTTTTATATTTTTTATTTTATTTCTTTTTTTTTATTTTTTTTTATAATTTTTTTATAATTAATGATTTATACTGAAACAAACAAAAATATATAAAAAAAATTAATTCATACAAAAGAAGCAAATGTTCTGATGTAATAATTTATTGTATATTACATTGTTCGTGTATTTTTCGATTACAAATATTGCATGCAGAAAACGTGTCTTCTTGTTTGGATATATCAAAACATATTAAACAATTTTGTATTATTGACTCTAGTGATAGCATTTCTATTCCATATATTATGGGGGGCTCACACTGCCCACAGTTAAAATTATCTCTCTGAGCAGGAAATAAATAAATTGGTTTTGGTCGTAATTTAATGTTCATTTCACACCGAAATTCATCAACAAAGTTTCGCGCTTGTTTCAGAAGTTCAAAATCCGTTTTCCTGGAATATAGAGGGACATAACTAGATATGTAATCTTCCTCCATATTGATAATGATAAGATTCCAATGTATTATTTTGCAAATTAATTCGGGGTTATTAACTGAGACTGCTCAGCTGATGTATTATTAATGAAAATTTTAATTGAATGATACAAATCTAGAGAAACATCTTTTTGTATTCATCGAGACATAATTGTTATCACTAAAGGCAGATTCAGTGTTGCGTTCTTTTGTTCCTCCCTTCATTCTGTTTTTTTTTTAAACCAAGATGGGTTGATAAAAAATTTCACAAGAAAAATAACGTCATTTTTGACCAATGGAATTGATTTTAAAAAATTTCAGAAGGAAGGAAGGAACGAAGAACGGAACACTGAATCCGCTTTAAGCGAGAAAGAACAGAAGCTGCTTAAGCAGTGAAAAAGAGCAGATAGTTACTACTTTTACACAGAAATCTAGCTTTCTTAAATGTTCAATTATATTGATTTCATTCCATTGTGCAAGTTGTTTTTTTGTGGTGTCAACAGTCAACGCCAATTTGCCGATTATTTAGATTTAGGCGTTCGAACTTTTATTGCTCAATTTTCCTCTAAATTAAGTACTCCAAAAAAAAAAATATTGCAAGATGGGAAAGATCCCACCCATCTTGCAATATTTTTTTGGTTTCTTTTGGTGAACTCTATCATCACTGCTTTAAAGGAGCCATGTTTGCAGCGGTTTGAATTTGTGGAGCCTTCTCACGCATTGCATCTATGAAGCGCCCTATGGTCAGAGAACAAATTATTTTTTTAACAAATTGAACCAGTTATCTACTATGATAGCGTTTGAAATTATACGTGTTTTCATTTGTTGACATTTCATTTGTTTTTCCAATAAATTTAATGTTGCAAAATTGCGAAATATCGTTGGTAAAATGGGTTCTCAGAACCATTGCATTCCTCAAACAATTCATTTTCCCTTCTTCATTTAACTTTGGACTAGATTCTAAGCTTCCGTATTGGATGCCAACTATTTTTTTTTTACAGAAACTAGGTATGCAAATCGGAACATATCAGTTTCATACTTTATTAAGATAAACAAATAATACAAAACAGTTCGAATAAATGGCCGATAAATTATATCGGTTGAATCTAAAATAATAAAAAATAAAATCATAATAAAATTTTTGGATTTTGTTTATTTTTATTTGTCTAATAATGATCGCTGTAAAATGGCAGCAACAAAACACACCCACGACATTTTGATTAGTATATTTTTTTGTAATAACATTGTAAGTCAATTGGTTATTGGTGGTATTTTTGCTTTCGAATATTCGATCTAAAACTTTAAATATTTGAAAAAAATTGCAAATGCTGAGGAATCATGCCGGCAGAATATTAATTTCGCTACTGCTACAATTTAGTCGTGAATCTTAATTACGCAAGCGTAATACAAAATTCCTGAATTAGGATGATGCTCGCAGGATTTTGGCTTTTTTGTAAGCCATCAAGTAGCATCTACATGAACGCAGAAAGATCTCCGCCTAAAACGGACAGATATGTTTTTCGCATCAAAATTATGTGCAACGCATTGAATAAACTTTAAATATAGTCAAATAGTTTTCAGATTACGGTACAGTAAAACCGTAAATTGGTATAAGTTTTACAATTTTTTGGATATTACCTTCAATAAAGGTTCATCAATTTCATTAAGTTATTTTAAATAAATTGAGTTAGCAAACTTATATTTCATAACCTGTTTCACTTTTTCACAATGCTCTCCCCTTAGCTGCGTAAACTCCTTAATTCCACCATGACATTTTAAATCATCACCAATAGAAAAAATTTACAAAATATTGCCACCTAAAACTACGAGTTTGTATTTTTCTTTATGATTGGCGTACTTACATTCCACATAAACAACGACATTGTTGTCCTTTAAATTTAACTACATTAATAGTTTTAAAAGATAGTATGCAAGGATTTCCCGATGTAATAAGGGCTTATCGGTGGAGATATTCATAATTCCTCGACTGAACCATTTATTTAATGGTTCCTGTTCAAAGATAATCGGAACGTTTTGTATTTGTCTTTTTTCGATAGTGCCTAATGCATTAACTGAAAGTTCGTGCGCTTCGTTGCATGGTAACGTCCGCAAATACTATTTTTATTCAAATTTGATTGTTTTTCATTGGTGGTTGTTTTTTATTTAATTTTTTATGCTTGGTCATGTCAAAGCAAAACTTCATTGTTATAAATTTAACTTGAACAGCACAAAAAGTTGTCTATGAAATAGTTGTTGGTTTGTTTTTGTTTACTTACCAACTGAGCCCCTTTGGCTTCTATCTTGGTGATTATGTTAAGTTAATCGTTTATGACGAAAATATTATTAATTGGTGCACATAAACAATCATTCACTACCACTACAATATTATTGGAACAAGATGGTATGATATTGCTTGCAATTTGTTCCAAAGTTTCATCAGTCTCTTCATGATGGATGATGTTGTCATCCCAATCCAACATATTATTTGGTGTAGCGATATCGTCTCTAATTTGTAGAGGTAATGAATCGTAGCAGTTTTGTAATTAATTTGCACCCTGATTATTTCTTGTTTCTAAAGATGTTTCGAAGTTTATTTGTCGAAAAACTTGCAAATCCACATCGTTGAAAACACTTAATAATTGTCGACGTTGATACATCTTGCCAAGCACTAGTAATCCATCTAATGGCATCAAGAACATTTACTAATTTGGGAAACTCTTTTCCTGATTCGCACTTGTCTAAGTTGAGCGCAATATATTGTAGGTATTTTTTGCTATAATTTGCTTTGACCGAACGGATTATCCCTTGGTCAAGGGGTTGTACCGGACACGTTAAATTCGGTGGTAAAAGTTTGACTTGTGACATTATCAACCAGCAAAATTATCTTTCTGCTTGCAATTTCCATTTTGCGATTAGTTCTTACCAGCCATTCCTGGAATATGTTGGTTATCCATGCCTTTGGATTATTAAAATAGTCAACGGGTAAATTGTACACATTTATATAATTTGCCTTAAACACTCTTGGATTTTTTGAATGTCCAATTACTAATGGTTTCAACTTTTCGTGCCACTGTGTTGCCAGTTTTCCACCTTTGCACTTTTCTTCTTTTGCGACGTAGGATTTAGTAGGAAGTTGTCGATAAAATAGACAAGTTTCGTCAGCATTGAACCGATTTTCTATCGAATAGTCCTTCAAAATTTGAAGCCAAGATTCTACAACGTCATTATTAATATCTGCCGACTGTCCTGACGAAGATCGGGGAGAGGAATGTTAGGAATGTTTAAGAGGAAGGTTTTTTGATCGACACTTCTTAACTAACTCCAACATGCCTTTATTGATTTTATCGTTTGCCGTATTTTTTAATTTTAGTTTTCTTGATCCCGAAGCATTATTCGCCTATGCATCTAAAATGAAATGTCGACTTTTAAAAATTTTAGAAACTGTCAGCTTTCCAATTTTAAATTTCTCTGCTATTTCTCTATGAGAACTTCCTTTAGCTAATTCAGCAATGACCTGTTTTTTAAATGAATTGTGAGTTCCGTAAAAATATAAAATGTTAAATTACATTTGATATATTTTTATTTATTCGTTTGATTTACTTACTTACCTTAAAAATGTATCATACCATTTGTGTTGCAGTAATATGTAATACTGATTTTTCTCATAGTAAAATGCGTTTAACATACGACACTATAACGGGACACATTAAAATCAGTTTTCAGTTCAAATCAGTGGATTTTTGATTCGTAAATCGTTACCGAGATTGAATGTATTTTTGAGTAAAGAAGGTTAGATGCATACATACAAATTAACTAAAACGAAACTAAAAATATTTAAAACAAAATAATTGAGAATAAAAGAGTGAAAATCTATAAAAAAGTCAATTGAGCGATGGCACACGAGGAAAAAAAATACCGGATTTTTTTTCGTTCCTTTCCCCGTTTACCTATGATACAAGTTTTAATTGCGACTAAACAAATTTTCTGTTCAACCGCACAACTCAAACATAAATGAAATAAAAAATATTTCAAGGACATTTTTGACTCATTTTAGTTAAAATTTTATTTAAGAGAGAGCAGAACAAAACATAATAAAACTAGTTTGGTTTGAAAAAAATGCCAAAATACAAAAAACCCTCGTGTGGAATGGGAGATTGGGATTTATTTATGCATTTATAAACAAATCCACATGCGCTATTTTGCTGTTGTCCAACTTATGGAGATGGATTTACGTTGTCCAACTTACAAGATAGACAGGTGCCCAAGTTAAAAAGGCATCTTTTATGAAAAATTGCAATCGTTCAATATAGTCACTTGACCACTTTAAAAAGGTGTCCAACTTAACAGGTTTGACTGTACATAAATTTATATAGCCGTAATCCTGCCTGCCATCACAATTGTGTGGGTAAGGCAAAATAATGATGTAAACAATTTATTTTTGTATGTATTTTAGACCAACATACACATTTGTGCATTCTACTTAAACTGTTTAATATCTATAATTGTAGTGGTAAAATAATTATTATGTTATCAAAAACAAATAATTAATATGTTAAATAATTTATATGTTATCAAATTATGTTTTTCTCAAAAATAATTCCGATTTAACTAAGATTCGTTAAAATCTGGAAGACATTACAACCTGCCATTTTTTACACTGAAATTTGTGTGGGTTGGACTTAAATAGAATCAATAAAAACAATTGTCTGGTAGGAAAAGGGATATACATATTTATACCTTTTGATTCGGAAACGGCTCGACGATTTTTATGAAAAAAATAAAGAGGATAAGAGTACCAGAAATCAGTTGCGATCGGTTTGGTTTCAGGAAAATACTCGTTTAGGGTATCCTCCGGTGAAGTCTGGTTTCTTTTTCTAATTGTTATCAGCTGAAACTACGGGTGTACTCTGTAAATCTCTGTTTTCAAAATCTCGGTTTTCAAAATCTCAGTTTTCAAAATCTCGTTTTTCAAAATCCCGGTTTTCAAAACCTCGGTTTTCGAAATCCCGGTTTTCAAAATTCCGGGTTCTTTTATTCTAAAAATAGCAATATTTTGTTAGTGCTTTGAAATGCAATAATTGTAGAGGCCGCCGTCTTCGATAACTCTCACGGGCACGCGGGAGGTCACTGCGCCCCCCCCGTTTAGTCATCCGAAGGGCTTTAGATTTGAACTTCGGGGGACGTAGGAGCCGGGATCAGCAAATATATCGCACAGCGTGCCGCACGTAAGAGCGGATTATATACAATCTATTAACGACACCTACTAAAAATAAAAATAATTGCACCATTTTGTTATGCGTGATTTTGTAATTGTAGGACTTTGTACTTGCAACATTTTGTAATTGCAAAATTTTGGAGTTAAAGATTAATAAAAAAACAATATTTTGTTAATTTGTTAAACATTTTGAAATGCAACAACTGTAGACTGACGGCTTCGATATCTCTCACGGGCACTTAGCCCTCCATCCAAATTTCATCCGTATTAGCTATTTTCTAAAACTTTATCGACATGCCAAATTTTAAAAATTCAAACCGGAATTTCCTAAAAATCGGTTTTTTTTTTTGAGATTTTGAAAACCGAGATTTAGAAAAAAACGAAGATTTTGACAAGCCGAGATTTTAAAAGCCGAGATTTCGTTACACACCCTGAAACTGATTGCTGAGGACGATTGCGATGAGCAGTGGTTTCGCAATAGTTGTTTTAGAAAGTTATCGATGGGATTCCATTTTTTATTTTTTATTACTATCGTGATTTCGATAAAAATTGCTTAAGGGCCTTTTTTATTTGTCTTGGTATATGAAATTAACAATTAATACTGAACCTTAAATAAATGTAAATTAATACGCCTATTATGGTTCTCACCTCACTGACAACTCGCCCAAGTATTTAAAGGTCGTGCGACTATTAATTTGGTATTATGTCTCTCGCTTTTTTTTTGGTGAGAATTGTGCGCTGTAGTTTTATGTATTATGACAATTTTCATTAATTTTCATGTTGGCGATACCATTATTTTTAAATTTTAACATAACTGAAATTTTGTTTTGAGTTTGGTCGTAAAGCAATTCCAAAGTTTTATACGAAATTTAAATATGTATTATATACATATATTGATTTGTGTCAATAATTAAATGTTAATAAATACTAGTGTTCGTTAAAATAAATTTGAAGAATTTATAAGCAAACAGATCTATCTATCTAAACCGAAATATAATTGTGGCAAAACTGAGAAAATCATTAAGGGATAAATCTAACCCTTTTACACTTCCAGATAGCAAGTCAGTTTGTGTTGATTTTGATCATCTAATATTTACATATTTCTAATATTAATTTAAAATTATTAGATTTATGAGTATCTTTCGTATCAACAAGGAAATACTTCGGTATTTGTTGGACACATCAATGCCTCCTAAACTACGGGCCGCTTACACCAAATGATGACGACACGCTATGTCGACGCTTTTGTTGCTTTCTCTAGTTGTTTTGTTAGTGTAAATATCTTAACGTTATTATTGCGCAGTTTCGGTTTAGACATAAATTGACGTCATTTGCGAAAAATGAAAGTAGTAAGAGGCCTGTAGTTTAGGAGGCATTGGACAAACTAAGCAATAAGTTTAAACCAGGCATTCATAGTTCGTGTATTCCACCAATTCTAAAACTATATGCGGCTCTACGGTTTTTTGCTTGTGGGAGCTACCAACAGAATATCGGTAATGATTTTAATATTGGAATGGCGCAACCAACTCTCTCTGTAGCAATTAAAGAAGTTGTTATGTTAATGGAGCGGTGCATTTGTGTGAAAAATGGATCAATTTCTCGAGAAACGAAACGGAATTTAAACGCAAAATGAATTTCATGAGCAAACACGGATTTCCTGATGTAATTGGGTGCGTCGATGGAACCCATATTAAGATCATTGCACCAAATAAGAATGAACGGAACCTTTACTACAATAGAAAGGGATATTATAGCTTAAATGCAATGATAGTAACTGATGATTGATTAATACTACTCACAATTTTTATGTATATTTTAGATCTGTGATCACAATTTAATAATACGCTATGTCGATTCACGGCACCCTATGGAGCAAACCATGATTCATTTGTGTGGAACAACAGCCTGGTTAATAAAATTTTAACTAGAAATTATGAAACTGGAGATACTAACAGCTGGATACTTGGTATAAAATAATTATAATAAATATTTAAATTAATAATAATTGTAGCATAAATTATTTTTAGGCGATTCAGGGTATCATTTTTTACCGTTTTGATGACACCTTTTCGAACAGCAGCTGAGGGAAGTCAGCAAGCTAAATTTAATAAAATTCATTCATCAGCGAGGAACATTGTTCAACGGGCTATAGGCTATAGGTGTCCTTAAATCACGTTTTCGCTGTTTGATTGGGGCGAGACAGCACCATTACAGCCTGCTTGTTGTGCATTACAATTAGGGATAGTAAATAAATAAATTTATAATAAATAAAAAAATTAAATTCAAAAATAATTTTTAAAACAGACTTTTTATTTCATAACTTATCAACCCAACAAAATTTCACTTTAAACAATAATTCAGACTTCATGTTTCATATAAAATAATAATAATAATTTCAATAATTCATATTTCATGCTTAACACATTTGACTAGTTAGTTATCTTTATGTTATTCAGTTATCAGAATCGCCAACATACTCTTGTTAATTTTATTTTCTCTAATAAAACAGCTTGTCTTGCTATTTCACTTTTATGTATTTCAAACTGTTTTTTCAAACACTGAAATTTTTGCTCTTTTAATTGAAAGATTTTTTTTGTGTATATTGTGTATTATCAGTATTTTTTTCTATTTTATTTAATATTTTAATCAAATCACTTGCTGTTTGTTGTTCTAGAAGCTTTAACCTTTTGGAATCCGAAGCTTCTCTTGCACGGTTTGTTCTCGTGGGGGTGGTAGTAGGTAACAAATTTGAAATATTTATCTCGTTTTCGATATTGCTTTGGGATAATGTCGCTGTATCATCATCCAATTCCAAATCATTGACACTGGGACCACCAAAACTAACTCCACGGGGAGCACCGGACTTCCTTAAATTTAAAATGGAATCCACTTGTTTTTCGAGTGGAGTAAGCGTGCATTGGGCATTTGCACCACCTCCTGTCGCACAAATCTCATCATTCATGTTGACTATTTTTTGTTTGAGATTCCTTTTGTAATCTTGTCCAAACCTAACGAAAAAATCTTGGTGGTCCAAGGCAATTCAAATCAGTTGCTAATTGCTTGCACAACTCGTTAACTTTACTTTTATTTTTGCCTATATTTAGGAACCCCCGAGCTACATCTGGATTTTCCTCCATAATTTCCACTAGTTTTGTGAACTGTTGGTTATTTGTAATTTTCAATTTTGATCTAAAAATATTATTAAATAATAATAATTATTTCACAATAGTTTTGTAATAAACAATTTTTGATTATTAAAATATAAATTGATTAAAGAAATAAATAAAAAACTTACGTGTCCTCAATTTTTGTTTGTATTTGACAACAAAAATCTTTTTACCATGAAGTCACTTTAAAATTTTAGGTGAACAATTTTGACATTACTCTCACTCACCGCGCTCTCACGGTGAGAGTCATAATACTAAAATTTGAATTTGGCGACTTAAACTCACTGAGCGACTTAAATGTGAGAAGCATAATAGGGGTATAAAAATAGATATTTATTTTAATTTTTTGGATATTTACTTTAAAAAACATAAAAATTGGTTACATCATTTTGGCTGTGACCCACTGTATATCGAAATCCTGTCCACAAAAACATAATATTTACATAACTGAAATGGTATGGTTATAATTATTTCCCAATGAATGTACTTTGAGTTTTAATTCTTAATCTTGTTCAGTGCAAATAACTTATAACTTAAAAATTACTTCCTAAATAGCATTTTTTTTTATTGATAACAATGCGATCTGTCTTGGGGCTCAAGGCTCATCCTGCTCTTCCGCGGTTATGCTTTTTACGTCCTTACTTTACGCCTTCCGGTCAATTCGGAGACGTACGGCTATAGGACCGATTTAAGACCATCTGCACATTGCAAGCTCCATGCCAGCCTATACTGACATGGAAGATGAATGGGTCGGCCCAAGGGTTTTGCACAACGACAGGGGGTCATAGATGTGTTACAGAATTTTTATTTGTTTCGTAAAATATCAAAAAAAATAATATTAATAATGAAAAGGTCATGAAAAATTAAAAAACTGTTATAAGACAACACAGATGAAAAAATATTCCGATCGCCATATTCTCTCATATACGTCATATCTGTAAAAACGTCATGCACAACCTCAAGTAAAAATTGAATGAAGAACAGAAATACAATTTCATTATTATTGTCTATTTATTTTTGTCTTATATATTGCATATATTCAGTTGCATTGGAAAAGAAAGCGGAAACACATTTCATTCAATTTTGTTTTACTTTTGTTAAAATGTCTAGTGGTATAGGTAAATAATATATAAAATATATGTTTTACTCCTTTCTAGCTGCTTTGAATTAATTGGATCTATCTTTGTTCTTCTTAAAACATTAAAGACAAAGCCGAAAGTACTATGGCTGTAAAATCTGAAAATTGGTGAACATACATAAATAACATATGACACGTTAAAAACATCCAGCCACAACATTTTTACTGGTCACCACCAGGAGTCGAACCCGGGACCCCCGAATAGCAGAGCAAGCACTATATTTACTAAGCTAACGAGGGCGACAAAACCTACATAAAGAGTTGTAGTGTTCTTTTGCAATGTGTAAGAAGCAACAAAAAAAATCCCAAGTTTCACCATAAGGCTAAAAATTTGAACATCGAAGATGGGGTTGTAATTTTGCTTAATGCCTAAATAAAAAAGCTGAGAGTACTTGTATTTATATAGTAAAACTAAAAAATAAAAAAGTTTGAACCCAAAAATTGATTTTCGACCAGCATGTTTTGGTTCTCTCGTATTTACTTTATTTTTTGGTTTTTTATTTTTATTGGTAAGGGGTGTTTTTTTATACCCGATAGAACTTGAAATTGTAAAAAAATACCACAAAAAATTTTCAATACATGACATTAATATTTGAAAATGATTTCGGGCATATGCGCACCGTGGTTGTTCTTGGCGAAGCGCGTTTTGGGCCACATTTTCGAGCACTGCTGACCGTATGTCACGAATAACGCGGACAATGCTGGCCTCTAAGGCGTCAATTGTTGCTGGTTTATCAGCATAAACCAGTGGCTTCCTGTAGCCCTACAGGAAATAATCGAGGTGTCGAATAGCACAACCTTGGATGCCAATTGACAGGTCCATTTCTCGAAATCAACTTATCGCCAGATTTTGATTTTAATCCCACCATCGACTGGTTGCGGTCGCCGTATGGTACGTAGCGCTATCCTGTTGAAACCACATCTAGTCCGGATCAATGTAATCCATATTTTCAAACAAAAAATCATTGATCAGGTATCTCCATTGACGTCGTCTATAAGTTGCGCGAATCGACATTCACTATTTCAGTCTATTCATGATGATTTGCCAGAGTATACTGAGATCTGTCAGAGTATATTTTGCATAAAAATTTAATTTCTTTTTTATTTTTTACAATTTTAAGTCCTATGGCTGATGCCACACGAGATTTTTGGTTTTTTGATTATTTTTTCAAGGCCAACTAGTCGTAATAGATAATGTATATATGTATGTGTATTTTATTTTGTTTTGTTCTGCTCTCTCGAAAATAAAATTTAAACTAAAATAAATCAAAAATGTCCTTGAAATGTTTTTTTATCGCCAGATTTTGATTTATGTCGCAATTAAAACCCGTATCATAGATAAACGGGGAAAGAAACGAAGAAAAATACAGTTTCTGTGATACCCTGTGTGGCATCAGTGTATGAGGTTTAAAAAACACCCGTTATATTACGCTTACCAATTGATATCGTAGATGAGAAATATGTGCATAGAGAGAGCACAACACAAAATTGGCACACCAGCTCTTTGGTTCTCTCGTACTTACTTTAATTTTTTATTTTTTTTTCTATATAATATTTTTTCTATATAATGCGATGCCAAAAACATATTCGATGTTAAAAAAATTTGTTGTTGTAATTCGCAGTGGTATTATCTTAGGTCATAAATAATTAATCAATGATAGAACTCAGATTACATGAAAATAAAAATCTAAAATAATACTTTTTACCCTATTTGCCGTAGGCACTTCGCAAAATACACTTACACGCAAAATTTTGCGAAATAAACAAGTGTATACACAATAAAATGTGTTTATTAAGAGAATCTAAAATAAAGCTAAGTGATGTTTGTTTTATTTGACCCTGTTACGTGCCCGTCTTGAATGGACAGCATGATCTTGAAATATTAGTATTATCTATGGCTTGGTTCTAAGAGACTTTTTTTAATTGTGTGTACATTTTGTTTGTACTAAGCATGATCTAAAAATCTTGGTCTCAGTTGATCAGATTTTGCTGAATAATCTGGGAATAAACATTGAATCAATCGATAATCTAGAAGTTGATCTCTTTTTTATAACATTTTCACTAATACTAAGACATATTTTTAGATTTAGGAAAAATTTCATCTTTCTATATGTATAAGCTTATGAAATTTTTGCTAAACTTCTACTAAAGTTTTTTGCATTGTTTTTAGGGTAGATTTAAAAAATAGTTGAAGCGCATTTTATCAACAGCATACAAATTAAAATTGTGATATCCTTTAAAATCACAAAAAACGCTTATATAAGACAATAACTAACAACCACTCCAATTCTTTCATCTTGTTATTAGGTGTGAAAGTAGAAACTTTGCTTTGAAGTTGGTGGCATTCAAATACACATGAATGCCTCCAAATCGCACTCCTCCTGCACTCCGTGTGCATCAATTTTAAGAGAGGGATGTCGATAAGTAACATTTACGTCATTGCATTCTATTCTGTTTTCAAGTGACAAATAATGCTGCTCAAGCTATGGAATTGAATAATTCGCAATTTTAGTCTTAAGGACGATCCACGTCCAGATGCAGTAAAACTATCACTTCGATTGCATCCAATGGGAAAATACAGAAGGAAGGAAAATGGTTCCTCATAAACTGGCCAAAGAAGACGAAAACCGAAGAGTTATTTCTTAATTAAGTGACTTATTTTGAAGAATTAAGGTCTGGAGTAAAGAAGACCGTTTATGTATGGGCGAAGGAAGGAGGAAGATGATATTGTTGCATGACAACGCTCGTCCACATACAGCAAAATCAACCAAGGAACTAATCTTCGTAGGCTGGTACATTTGCTACAGCATGCAGCATACTTAATCAGATCGATGTCATCATATTTGAAAGACAGCGGTTAACAAAAGTTGAAGATGTGCAAAAATGGCTCGATGACTATTTTGCTTCGAAACCACCGAGTTTCTATCGGCATTCATCATCTACGTGATAAATGGCAAAAGACCATAGATAATATTTTCGAATATTTCGACAATTAATCGTTGTAACAATTATATTTTAAATAAAATAGAAATGACATAAAAGCAGAGTTTCTACTTGCACACCTAATAATAAATGTATAATCGATGTTCGAATGAAATCGACGTCTTTCAGTGTTTCTTGCTACCAAAATCAAACTGTATGTATTATTAGATTATAGAATATGAAAATTTGATGACGAACCTTGCGAATAAATCGAAATATTTAAAATTTTAGTTTCCTTAATAATTTAACAAAATCAAAGAAATAAAAGTATTTATCCAAAAA
Source organism: Nephrotoma flavescens (assembly GCA_932526605.1). NCBI lineage: Eukaryota > Metazoa > Arthropoda > Insecta > Diptera > Tipulidae > Nephrotoma > Nephrotoma flavescens. Next base: position 127,278,334 of record OW052220.1, read on the forward strand.
ATGTCAATTGCAGATATTTTTAATGAAAACCTATAAATAATTTTTATTGTTATGTTTTCTTACCTTAATATTTTTCTAAATTTTGTCAAGAGTTTTTGAAAATTTGTGTAGGCATAGAATGGTATAGGCATTGAGGTACTCATACATATGTAAGTATTTTAAAATATATTTATGTTGAGTACATTGCAAAGAGAGTTGGTGGTGCTGTGCTGTGCTGTGCTGTGCCTCCGATATTGATCGACCGAAATTTAAAAATCAATCATTAGCTTTTTCGTACTATTAATATTTATTCAATCTACTTCCATAGTGTAATGTATCTGTTATTTATTAAAGCAATTGTAAGATACCATTTTTTATTCTCTCAAGTTATATAAAATATACACAATATTCTATTGCTGATTATACAGCACATATGTAGATAGTATAGAAGTACACATACATTAGATAGAACTGTCTTGTCTGGCACATACGTGTATAGTGTAAGTAAGCATTATTATTTAAAGTATCCTATTGCAGCAATCAATATAAAAGATATTTTCTAAGTTCTACTACTCGTATGTACTAGCATGTAGGTAACATAGATTTGAAACGAAACAGCACCACCATTCAAAAAGTAATCAAAAATATTGGTAATGGAAGTTTACATTTTTGTGGATTCGTTATTCAGAGAGCGGTGTATGGTATTTCTACTTTGAAATCAATAAAAATCTATTTGAATTTGCTTTTCTTCATACGTGTGAATAGAACCATAAATATTTGTGTGCTTAGTTCACATTGCAAAACACTACACAAGAGAATTTTTGTTGCAGTTTCCCCGCAATCAACCATGTATGTTAGGTAAAAACTATAAATTCTATTCATATCTAAGTTGCTTTTGTGTATTAAATAAGTTTATCATTCCGGTTATGCATACGAGATTAGGTAATACTTGACATTGAGGTTAACTATCGAAGACGAGTCTGGCGAATTGAATCGAATGTTGGGTACCACATTTACATTTTCGCACATTATGACGTCACCAGTTTACTTTAATGCAAAACGATAGGCGGCTTCAAATATTTTGTTTTTGACTTACTGCCAAGTTAGCAAATTGTAATGAAAATGAACATAACGTACTAACGGCGAAGGTTACGAGCAACAAACTGACGTGTCGCGGTCAGTCAACCATGTAGGTACACTTTGTATATAAACTGATAATAATAATTAATTGTTCCGAGCATTAAATAAGTTTCGTTTGTATTTACGTATACATTTTACGTGTGTTAGTGGTTTAAAATACAAAATAAAATTCTCCGTGCTCTATCTGTCTGAATAAAATAATGATAGCTCGTGTTTTTCATCATAATAATATTTATAGCGAAATTTAATGTGAAGAAAACACTCGAAAAAGCAATTATAATAAAATATATTTTAAGAAAATAGTGAATCACGTATGTTTCGATTCAAATTGTAACCCTGGAGAGGTTGGTTATGATGCATTTTCAGTACGAGTTACTCGTACTAGTTTTGAATCAGATTACTTTTAAGTTTTAACAGATTTTCTTCAAATACAATAACATTTAGATGCATATGTCTAAAACTCCTTTTGAAGCATAAAAATGCTATCTGACTTCATTTGCTAGATAATTGAAACCCCACAAAAAAATACGCATGGCCAGTACTATTACGGCAAATGTGTAAATCAAGACTGAAAACTGTCAGTAGACAAAGTCTATAAGGAGCATTTGTAAATCACTACCTAAGTTTGACTTTCGTAGACAAAACGAAGTATGCAAATTCGTCTTATTTTAGACAGCAAACTAACTGAAAACCTAAAACATATTTTACAAATGGTAAGGAAATCCGCTTTAGCGCACATGGTGCACTAGCTCTCCTCTTCAACCATTAGACCAATTCATATTTTCACCTTACTGTCTTGTGGCCGGCTCTAAATGTTCGGTCAAACCTAAACATTTTCTTTTATTTCACACTCTTTAATATCCCAAGAAGACAATATAAATCTCGAGCTCCACAACATGAGAACATATAGAGGAAATATAAGGGCAAATGAGCTCGCTATAAATAGAAAAATAGACTTGGTCTCTCTTCACGTGTCTACTGTTGAAGCTGTGAAAAAATAAAAGAGGAGAGAAGTTCACTTTAAAGGTTTGCACCTGTCCACGTCTAGCATCAAGCGGACACAAACTTCAAGGAGTAGACGTTAAGACATTTTTACGCTTCATTTCGATGGTTTCAATCAATAGGAAAGAAAGTATGTGGTGTGGCTACGAATCAATCGTGTTAAGAACAACCGCCGTTCCCTTATCTAACTTTATCTAAGCTATTTCTCTTAAATCATTTGGTAGGCTACTTTTTCCATCTAATTTTTTCACCTAATCTTTGCGATCTTGGATCAAGAGCAACGATCAGAATATTGGAAAACCACACTTACCTTACTTTTTCACAAAAGAGACGGAAATTTGATTTATGAAAGTGATCGCACGAGCCTCACTTCTCTCGTCGAAATATCATCAGCAACTATCAGTATGCCCTCATCTCAACCGATCATCATTGATCAATTCTTTACAATGATAATGATTCTAATAAAGTATTGGGAAAGAAATATCAACTACCATCAACTCTACATAGATTTCGAATATACACATGACAGAATAAACCCCGAGAACTTATCTTGGAGATACACACGCAACTATGTTGTTTATTCTAACACTCGAATACAAGGGATTATATGATTCGGTGAGTTTTACTCTTTTGCTAGAAGCCTAAAAAATATCACGGAGAGTTTGATCTGGCTGAATTAAATCACAAGACGACGTGGATTTAAGTGTAAAAAGAAAAAAAAACTTTCATTGCTTTCGAACATTAGCACCTATAGCCCAAAAGTTAGTCACTGTAATCCGGGATCATTTATTTCAACTCTATAAAGCATCTAATAATATTGGGACTACTCCAGTATTTTGAAACCGGGGAAGAGATGTTTTACTACTCGAGCCGATAGACCGGATTACATCCATAGGCACTTCATACTATTAATCCGTCCTTAAATTTCTCTAAAGATTTTGAAAGAATCATTAACATATTTATTAGAGATCGCCATTCAGGACTTGTTGGAAGAATTTAAATATTGCTTAATAATAAGTAGTCCCTCATGGGCAGTTTCCTGGACATTGGAGGTGTTTTAGGTAGTATATCACGTTTTGTCTCAGCAGAAGTAGGGTTGTTTTTCCGTTTCCGTTAAACTTTCCAAAAAGTGTTACAAAGAAGTGTTTATAATAAAAAGAGTTTCATTTTCTATTGTGGAAAGTATTTGTACGTTAATCCATCAATAACCAGTTTACTAACCTTGGATGGACGAGGAAAAAATCTTGATAATAATTTATTTCAACTTTCTTGGAAATTTCACGAATTTTTTGAATGGGAGTTTCGAGCATCACAAATAGGGAGTCCTACAAGGGAGCCCAGGTTCCTCTTTCTATTTTTTTTTTCTCATCTCAAACATTATGGATGAAAATTGCAAAAAAGTTAAGACCAAGAATCGATTGCGATGGACATTGATTTCAAGAAAATTTATTTAGGTCCGGGTTTAATTTTTTTTTCAATTCTATTCGCATGATTTTGATAAAAGCCTCTCGGTGGATACTTTCTGAGAACCAGAAAGCGGTTGCAAAGGGCACCGATAAACTAGATTAGATATCGAAAAACGGGATAGTCATGTTGCGTGAAGTTGCATCATGTTTTATCTTAATGCATTATGTTGCGTGGTTTTACGCCATGTTTCATGATCAAGGATCATTTTGCAACATGTTGCACTAGCATGTTGCATAATGTTTCGACATGTCAACGAAGCATCGGGTTTTGTGTTAATTACGAGATGTCTGGCGTTATATTTATTGGTATTTGGAAGTGCTGGAATATTGTTAACTGGGGCGCAACTAGGTCATTTAATAATCTCTATATCAGATTGAAATTTTACAAGGTAGATGGAGATAGTATTTTAAAATTATTTTGGAGAAATCAGGCCATTTGTTAACAGATCATGGTAAATTTGGGTATGGTGTCTAGAAATTGGAAATTAATGATTTTTAGCGGAAGTCCTGGAATATGACCATTACGAGCTAGGCCATTTATTAAAATTGTGTTATTTTTTTGCAGGACAACGAACAACATCGGATTCTTTTCAATAAACGTAACACAAAAACCTTTGTTGAAAAAACGTAATCAAAATTGCAATAATTTAATAAAACCAAGAGTAGTAAAACATTGACTGAGGGTTGATGAAAATCCGAATCCGATCTCTAATTCCATAAATTATAATTGTCACAAGTTTTATTTACTGTACAAAAATGTTTAAACTTCTAATTTTATTTATAGTATTACGTCCTTCATAAAATTACAAATAGTGTTAATAAAATTAATAAAACCGGTTCGTCGCTAATTTTGATATTTTGTTTTTCAAAATTAGCAACAACAAACTAGCCTTGCATATTGGGTTGCCGACGGAATTCCGTTTACATTCGCGTGCAAAAAGCACACTCTTTCTATGGAAAGAACTATGTAAAATACTCGGAAATCCATACTACTCGCCAAAGAAAAGTGTCAGAAAAATTCCAGTGTGGGTTTGACTAAAAAGAGAGAAAATTAAATTAGAAAGAAGATTTTTCCATACTAATTTCATACACTTTTCTGAATGCCACTATGCAGATTTTCATAGTGTTTTTCACGTTGTGGTTTTATTTTGAAATAAAAGAAATTTTTGTTACATTTTATTGCAAAATTTATTTATTTTTAATTTGTAATATAATATATATTTTAATTATTTAATTTAAATGTAATAAATCCCACCTACGCATTTTACATCCACTCGGCATCCATCTTAAAAGAATAAACAAAAGAAAATCGTCCGTATCAAAAGTAAGTTTGAACATGGTGATTGAAATTCATTTTATTACCGATTTCGCCCATTGTTGTTGATCGCTATCTAAATACGATAGAAAACACTTAAAATTAATAAAATTTTACTTTAATAATTAAAATACATTTTCAATAAATACAACATTTCGAAAGTAAAACAAAAAAATGTTTTATAAATAAGAAAAACCGTAACATTGTACAAGTTCATTCGTCGGCATGTCACACGAAACTAAACATACAAAACAAATCTAGTAAAAATATCAAAAAAAATAATTGCGAATTAGAAAGGGAAAAATAATTATTTTTACTCAAAATCGGTTTTTTTGTGTCTTTGATAATTTGTAGTACGGAATGCAGTGTGGAATTGGAGCTGTTTTCCACACATTGGAAAAATTGCATACTGGGTATCTACAACAAACCTAATTGGAATATTCCTCTTGAATATAAAAAAAAGTTTAAATGTTTCAATACAACCCGGACAAGTGTGCAGTGATTAAAGCTTCGGCACTTGGACCGGGAGGTACTGAGTTCGAATTCCAGCAGAAGCAGGATGCAATGCGAATTTTTTCCATCGATTACGATCGATGATGCTTAACAAATACAACTATGACCCTCTGTTGGAGTGTAAAATTCAGCGCAGACTCCATGTCAGTGTACAGGTTGACATAGAGCTTGCAATGTGCAGGTGGTATACTTTAATTGTGTGGATGGGTGGTGTGTGTGTGAATGGAAAGGAAGGCATTAAATGACCTTCAAGGGACAATAATTAAATTCACTGGACATTTAATAAAAAAAACTGGACACTGGACATTTCTTAAAAAAAAAATCTAAAGTTGAATGTTTTCCTAAAATTTTCATTATTATCATTTTCATCAAAACATTTTAAAAAAACCTAGCAAATGCCACAGTGGTTAAAGCTTTGGCATTTTAATCGTGAGGTATCGGGTTCGAATCCCGATAGGGGTAGATATGCAAAAGAGATTCATCATCTGATTACGATCGGCGATGAAATACTATAAATCTCTGCCGAAGTACAGAACCCATTGGGCCAACCCATCTTTCATATCAGTTCTATAGGCTGTCATAGGGCTAAGCAATGCGCAGATGGTTCTATGTAAACACGCCCTCGAATATGCTACTGCGTAAGATAGGACGTGAAAAGCGACTGAGAAAGGGTTAGGAGTATTTCGGTCCCAGAACAGATTGCAAAAATTAAAAACAAACAAACTTTTTAAATGAGGGAAGCTTCTCTTGAAGATAAGCTGTTATCCTGGTTGCCTATATATAATATACTTAAATACTTAGCATGAAGTTTGTTCATGTCTACATGTTCACAGATTTTCCCAAACGATTATCACCTAATTACTTAAAGTCAGATCGTAATTTCTTTGATCCAACAGATATTTAAACTTTAAACAAAATATATATAACTATAATCTTACAATTAGCCACAACAAAGACACCAAGTTTAATTTTAAATAGTTATAACAATTTTAACACTTTATTATTTTTTGTCTATACTTCTCAACGCCCGCAATTTGAATGTCCCTCGTATGTCTTTATTTTCAATTATCCAAAATTGTCAGCCGATATATTTTTTACCGTAATCATGCCACCAACAAGTTTATCCACTCTCTTCTCAAAACATTCAAACACTCAATTTTAAATACTATAAGTAACAGGGTGTTTCTGCAATTCGGCCATCCTGCGAATTCGTCGACTCGACGAATCTGTTTATTTTATTATCTTCAAATTCTTCTGATTATCTTTGTATAATCATCTCACCATGCTTGAATATTAGATACGTATTTTTTGATCTTAGGTAAGTTTAACGTCTAAATTAAATACATTCGTCTTGCTTGGATCCCTTATTTGAGGTAAGTATCTAAAAATTTTTCGTCTTACGATCAAATTTCGTCTATGGTAGCTGGCACATCTTACTTGAACAATTCGTCTTAATTGTTAGTTTCGTCTTAACGGTGGATATATTTTAGATGAAAAGAATCGTTAGGATTTCAAAAGAACTCTTCATCAGTGGCTAGCTTACGGGTAAGTATATGTAATTTTCGTTATTGTTTATCGTCGACTTCGATAACTTCGTCTTCACTCGACTCGTCGCTGAAAAGCAATGGTGGCTTTAAATAACTAAAACATCAAAGGCTTTGGAAATTTGGAGTATACCACGTGCTATATAATGATCGAAATAATTAACATTTAAGATTGTTGTGCGACAATTAAATATGTACAAATACAAGTTTATTAATTAGAATTTTACAAAACTCATGTCCGGTTACGTATTTTCATACTGTGTTTTCATTTGTAATTATCATGTAATTCTATTTTTCAAGTTTGTTTGCAAGTTTTCGATTATTTATTTCTCTACTAAGGGAATAAGGCCGCATCGATTTACCCACTCGGAATTTTTCCCAGGTTATTTTTTTATTGCGGGATAGCGGATACCCTTGTAGAGTGGAATCAATCGCCATCGTTACACCATTTAAAGAGCCCAACTTAAATACCAAAAAACGAAAATTCAATCAAGCGCTACCAGTGTTTGGCGATTAATTTTTCGACGTGCGTTAAATTTTAAAATTGAAAATATTGTAAAGATAGTTGTCGCTTGCTTCACTTTTCATAATATTAACATAATGAGTAATGACTAATGATGATATGCCCCTATTATTAGTCGTAAATTTTGAAGCATTCTCTGAACCTGCCAAGGGGAAAATGACTATAATTTAAACGGAGATTAACAGACGGGGATACAAATAAAGGATCCACTTTTCCAAACGTTATTAAACTCAAGATAAAGAACACATGATTTTGATTTATTTAAATCGAATTAAATATATTGAATTAATAAAACTAATAATTTAAAATATTTTAATAATTTAGTCAGTAATTCACATAGTACAGCACAGGACAGACGATTCCGATTCCGGGGGCGGTTTAAAGAGAATTCCGATAAAATTAGAAAAGTCCCCTAAAAATATTTTGTTTCTTTTTTATCGTTTGCATTCGTTTAGGTATTTCTTGTAAATATCCTGCTTGAGTGGGTTCGTTTCTTTATTCGTGTACTTTCTCTTTGGTAGTTTTTAGCCAATTGGCGGCGACAACTGGTTCTGAATATTGTTGTGGTGCATTTCTAGCCGTTTGATTTTCTTGAATCGGTTCCGATTCTGTCTTTGTCACGGTTGAGGTCTTCAGTGTTGGGGCATTTAATTCGCTATCCCCGGTAAATGTATTGTTCAGATTTTGAACATAAGCACCTCGCTGGCTGCACCATCCTAACGGTGGATTGACATCCTTATTCGTGCATTTTGCCGAAATACTCCAAATTGGCAGCAGTTGGTTCTCCATTTTCAGTTTGAAAACTAGTCCCCCTACAGATAAAAGCTACGGATATTTGTGCATTATTAATAAGATTATTAAATATAGAAAGATAAGCTTACGTCCAATTTTCGTTTGGGCGGTAAAAAAATTTAGTGAACGGATTCTTGTGGTGGAGAACAGGTCCTGAGATATTTTGAAACAACTGATTGCACCGGTCGGATTTCATGATCTTCCCCCAGATTAAGATATAGAGATAAAACAAAGTGTAGATTGCTTTCGTGATAATAAAAACCTATTTAAGCCACACTAAAATTGGTGCAGTCGCTAGCGCTAGTGTGAAAACCGAACCAGACAAACTTTTTAAAAACACTATTAAAATTACTTACCACATAATGAATGTAAAAAATCCAAAACGAGTTATTTATTTGAAAATTACACACAGACACCATTTCTGTTTATATATAGATGTTGCCAACAATTGGGGCTTGAAGTTGCTGATAGATTTAAATTGGTTTCGTTGGAAACGGACGGCATAAAAAATTCACAAATCGGGAGGGGATATGTGCACTAAATATTCTCTGACTGCGGTGCTTGCCCTCGGTGCGGCGGTGCCCTAGTGAAGAGGTAATTTTTATCAAAAAGATAAAGTAATGATTAAAGTGGGTGTAGTTGATGCATGTGAGCCCTCATAGACAGAGCTGCTGCAATGGTAACAAACCAAATAAGGTTATATGAGGCATATAAAGAGATGAATGGCATAATTATTTCTGATAAATATCCGGATACCTCTGATTCCACACATAAAATAATATCTCACCTTACTAGAGAATTAAAGAATAAACATTTTCACTGACTATGCTCGTACGTTTAAAGTATTTTTCATCTATAAATATAAAAACACTGCGCGAATGTATTGGTTAACAACCGGCGTGCATAAATATAACAAACAGTCAAACCTCTTGCTCGAAATCACATGTTTGATAGGAGAAGCAACGTGGTCGCTGTTTCAATTATATTCCGTTATTCGTAGCAATTGATGAGAATGTAAATGTTAAAATTGTATTAAACATTGATTAGAAGATCAGCATGTGTTTGGGTAGTGGCTAGACTCCACAATAAAAATTACAGTACAAAATTTTACTTAAAAATTATTGCTGAAAATGAAAGAAAAATAAAAAACACAATTTTACAGTGTTTTCATTTTCATTGCTTTTAATATTATTCGGTTAACGTTTCTCATTCGTTGCGCGCATTTCGAAATTGAAAAATTAAGTAATAGCGCAAAGCAATAAAGTTATAAATATAAAGCATGTACAACATGTTGATCGTTTTCGTTTATCGAAATAGAATTTCGTAGTTTTAATAATAAACCATCGGTCCATGATTATAAATAATTGTGATAACAACAAAATTTTAAAAAGAGAATTAAATAATTATTTAGGTTCTCTCGGTTACAAAATGAATACATTAAAATTTGCATGTGGTCGTATGGGATAAGATCGAATGAATATGTATTTGATTTTTGAGTTTGTGATGGTCCGATGCCTACATAACACATATTTATATGGCCATGAACTAATTTTAATAGAATTGTGCTAGTAAGAGAATATATTTTTTTTTATGTTTGTGTAGGTTTTTGTATTCATGTTATTGCAGAGGAATTATGTTTTGTTTCGTACACTGAAACTAAATATTTGAAATATTTCATTGAAAAAATATCAAATAGATTAAGGCATTAGGCTATTTATAGATTTAATTATTATGTAGCAGTAAAATGTACTTCTTGTCTAAGATCAAAACGATCATAATTTGTTTGTACACTATCAAGTTCTTTTTTAATTTGCCGAGATGTGGAGGCAATCATTGGCGCTTAAGCAGGAAACAGTCATTGATACTAGTTATAATTATGATCAACAGATTTTATTTGTAGTAACTTGTATGGCAACTCGTAAGCATATTGAAAACGATCCACTGCTAAAATGAAATTAGTTAGGAAAATATAAAGTTTACTGTAAATTTGATGAAATCATCAAGGTTGGGAATTAGAATACAGTAAAGTTAATATATGTATATGAATTTAATTATCAAATGAATGATCTAAACTCAACAAATTAATTAATTCGGTGACAACTGGTAAAAACTTGGAAAGCGTGATTATGAACAAATATTTTCTTAAATTTGTATGTTTTAGATGCAAAAAATTGTGAAATCTAGTGAAATTTCCCCCTCCCTTTCGGGTTTTCAAAAGATCTCAAGGATTTCGTAATTTTTAGTAAACCGGGGATTTCTAAAAAAATGTGGAGATTTTTGGAAAAGATCATCGTAAAATGTGTTTGTTACTCGAATGTATTACATCTTCTACCAGTTCTCTCAATTTTGCTATTGGTATCTTGTAATTGCAAATCGACATAATTATTATCATTATTACGATAGAATTATCGCCCGACCCTCCAACAGATAACCTTTAAATCTAAAAATCCAATTTCGTACTCATCCCAACCAGAACATTAAAAACAATAAAAATCGCCATCTGCATCTAAACTATCTTGGTCATCAACATATTATTGACCAAGACTGAGTCTTGTACCCATTTAATGATTTTTATTGCATAATAAAGCATTTTGATTAGTCAAAAGAATCAAGTGATTATCCCGTTTCATGTAACTCCTCCTTAGATTTTTCGCCACAGTAAGTCTACTGAATTGGTTCTTTGCAGTCTTCTTGTTGGTGTAGTAGTCAGCATACAGCGTATGTCCAGATTTTCATGCTGGTGCAAACGTTGTAGGTGTTTTGCTGCATGATGCTTAATTTCATCTGCGACAAGCTCGATCTTTAGACCTCGATGGAGGTTGTCGTTTCGAATGTACCACGGTGATTTAACAATATACATCGCAGAATTTTATTTTGAACTGTTTGTATGATTTTGATATTTGTCTTCTTTGCACAACCCCAGAGTTGGATTCCATATATCCATATAGGTTTCAGGATTTGTTTGTATAGCAGCAGTTTGTTATGGATCGCTAGTTCAGATTGTCTCCCTAAGAGCCAATGCATTTTTCTAAATTTTATGTTTAGTTCTTCTCTCTTCTTTTTTATGCGTTCCTTCCATCTAAGTTTAAAGTTATGATTTGTAAAGTTCACTTGGATTGATTTTGCTTCATTTAATTTGATTCGCCATTTCTTTGTCCAATTACATATCTGGTTAGTAGACTTCTGTAATTTACTAGTGAAGTCATTGATGTTCTTTACTGTTGCAAGTATTGCGGTGTCATCGGCAAAAGTTGCCATTGTTGCTTCTGTAGTTGGTATATCTCTATATATAGGAGATAGAGGATTGGCCCAAGAACACTCCCTTGTGGCACTGCTGCTGTTATTCTTTTTAGTTGGGAGTATTCATTCTCATACTTTACTCGAAAGTGCCTCTCTGATATGTATGATTTTAAAATTTGAAAAAATTGCTCCGGAAGATCTCGATGAAGTTTGAATTCTAACCCCTGGTGCCATACTTTGTCGAATGCTTGCGCTACGTCAAGGAATATGGTTGAGCATATTTGTTTGCTTTCTAGTGATTTCTCGATTACATCAGTAATTCGATGTACTTGTGCTATCGTAGAATGGTTTTCCCTAAATCCAAACTGATGTGAGTGGATAAGATTCCTTTCTTCGATAATTGGTTTTAGTCTCTTAAGAAGAAACTTTTCAAATAGTTTCGATAATATTGGTAGCAGAGAAATTGGCCTATATGAAGCTTTATCAATTGGAGGTTTGTTTGGCTTAAGTATCATAATTACTTCTGCAACTTTCCATTGTCCTGGTACATATCTTAGTCGAAATGTTGCATTAATTATATGCACTAGTTTTCTCAACGCTTTCTCCGGTAACTCTTTTATTATCTGACCCGTTATAAGATCATATCCTGGAGCCACGCATTCAGATTATTCTTGATTTCGCATTTTAGTTCTTTCAATGTTACAGGTGTAATTTTTATTTCTTCCTGTTTATTTATCGGGAGATGTTTTCCTCTTCCGTTTGTTTGGGGAAAAATTGGAATGTTTCTTCAAGGTGATTTGCAAACAAACCTGCTTTTTGTTTTGGCATTTCGGGCCCAATTTTCATTATTTTTAATTGAAGGAACCTGAAATGTGGGCCTTTTAATATTCTTAGTTGCTTTCCATAATGAATAATCAGTATCTTTTTGCCCAGTTAGAGTGCTGAGGTATTTATTAACTGACTGATTTTTAATGTCTTTTATTAGGTACATTAATTTGTTACACAAATGGTTAAATACCCTCTTATTTTCCGGGTTTCGATGTTTTTGCCAATTCTTCCGTGCTTTTCTTTTATTTTTAAGAAGTTCTCTCACTTCCTCTATGTAGCTAGTATTGCGCTCATTTCCTTACTATTATTAGGAGTGCTTTTCCAGGCAGCACTTTGAATATTAAGAATGAGGTTATCTAGTTTGTCTTCTATTTATGCTGTTCCCTGCATTGGGTTCTGCGGACTAATTCTTTCTGTTAAATGTGTTTGGAAGAGACCCCAATTGGTTTTGATGCTCGTTAATTTCGGGTTGCTCTCTTTCATAATCATTGTTTGGCTAAGTATCATAATAACTCGTGAATGATCTGATGATAGAATTTCACTGTTCTCTATATGGATATAATTATCTGATATCCCTTTTATAATAAAGATGTCTATAAGATCTGGAGTCTTACTGATATCCGTAGGACAATAGGTTGGTGTACCGCCTGAGTGAAACTCGCATTTTAGTTGTTTGCCTGCTGAGAAAAGTTCTTTTCCTTTAGCAGTCATTAACCGTGATCCCCAACAGGTATTTTTTGCTTTATAGTCCCCTTCAACAACACGTCCTAGTGATTTGAGAAGATTAGTATAATCTACTAAGCATTTGATGCCAACGATTAAAAACAGTTTCACCGATATTTCTAAGAGCTTACATCTCTTGAGGAAGGTGTTTCTACTTTATACTAGACCCAATCCAAGTATGTATGTATTGCTATAACCTGTTCAAATTTTAAAATTTCTAATGTACAGCTCAGTCTCCAAAAGTTGTTTATTAAAAGTTCAACTGGATTAGACTTAAATTTGAATTTATCCTGGTCCTAAAATTAATATATTGTTTCCTGCGCTGGAGATTTTGCTGGAATTACGCTTAAATGATTCTTCTGCCAGTTCGGAGACTTCAGAAATGCCCTTTGTTTCCGGTAACGTACATACCTCCAGCTGAATTGAACCCAACTTCATATTTGTTCGATATGTTGATGGTTTACTACATGCAAACGAGTAAATTGTCGTCTAAAAAAGGTTTTTCGAAACAGTAATCTATTAGCTTGGTTTATCGATTCGGTTCACTCTAAACGGTTATTATTTTCTTACAACTTCATATTAGTAGTCGTTCTCACTTTTCTTCAACGAAGCAAATAATAATGATATGACCATCATTTTCGCACATTTCCAGTATCTAACAAATCCCGGTGTACGTGTATTGTTGTCCAAAATTGAAACCAACAATAAAACTATTGTTAATCGAGTAATATAATGCCAGAGTAAAACACACTCATTCAACAATATACAATCTACAATGTACGACGGTCAACAATATTTAATTGGCAATTAATTTTGTGTTTATTTAAAAAGTAAAACGGTTTCTGATGCCTCGCAACAAATAACAATCTCGATATATATTCGAATAACAATTGAATCGTTCTCCCTTTCACCTATTAATGAATCGAACGAAATGAAATCGTATAAAAACAGATCTCAGGCTTCTTTTTTTTCAGTTGAAAGGAAAAAAAATGTTAGAAATTAGAAATTTTCCATTGAATTGATTTTTAGTGAAATAAAGGAAATGCTTTGCTATTGTTATCATTTTTTTGATTATTTCCTTATAAAAACATTTTACGTTATTGGTTTGCTGTATGATCAATAATTTTTATTGATAATTTAAGGATGTACCAAGAAAACCTGAAAATTATTGATTAAAGCTGATTGGACCCTTCTTAAAAGCTTAAAGGATTATCACTTTAATAGGCATTATATTTTCTTGTTAATTAGGTGATAGGTGTTTACGACATTAAAGATTACAAATATTCACAGAATAATATCTTGCCTAACTTTTTATTGCCAGTTTTGGTTTTATAGCTATTTATAATGTCAGTGCTAAAAATTTCATTGATTTTATAGGGAGGAAAATTTGCAACACGATGCGAAACAAATGAAAAGTTTAATGAAGCCTTTATCATAAATTAAACTAAATAAGTTTAAAGTCAAATAAAATAAAATAACTTTGGAATATTCTTATAATATTTATAAAATGGAGTTTTATACTCCCTCTCGGCTACTGGCACAATAAATGCTCTGTATAAAATAGCAGAAAATGTGTTTTTGCTATTGATCGCTAGAGGCAGAACTATCTCAAACAATGGTCCGCTGTCAGTAGTACTCCATCAAATAATAAAGTAATTTGATGAGAAACATCCCGTGTATCTATCCTGGATTTATGTTTTTATGATAGCTTTTACGGTAACTTATATTGCAAATTGAGGCTGCGTGTCCGAATGCTTTGCACATACCACATTGGGAAATATTTGACTTTCGTTTAAGTTCACAAGAAATTTTATAGCCGCAACAACCTTGAAACGTCTTTATATTATTTGTTTTAGTAGGTGACTCAAACGTCACAGTATAACAAGGAATTTCATTTTTGCTCCCATTCCATTTTCATTTTGAAGTAGCTTATTTTGAGCTTTGCTATCAAAGAATTTATATTACTGATGTCTTTATCGGGAAACAACAAATTTTCCTGTTTTTCCAGTTTTTTTGTGTTTAGACATCCTTTTTAAATTACGCACGCTGGTGCTATTTTTGCATTTTCTCAAACGCAACTGGTTCGTGTCTTCACTAATAATGCCCAGTTTCACAATTCTCGAAGAGTTGGAAATTCTAAGTTCATTGAAAGTTTGATTTTCGGGCTACAATAAAAAATCCCAAGTTTGAGCCTAAGGCTAAAAATTTAAACGTCGAAGATGGGGCTTGACATTTTGCTTAATGCCTAAATAAAAAAGCTTAAGCCTACTGATTTGTTTTCCTAAAAATAAAAAAGTTTGAGGCCAAAAATTGATTTTCGGTTATGAAATTTTGTTAAAGCTTAAATAAAAAATTTAAAATATTACACTTACTAATTGATATCGTAGGTGAGAAATAGGTGCATAGACAGAGCACAAAACAAAATTGGCGCGCCAGCGTCTTTTGGTTATCTCGTATTTGCTTTATTTTTTATTATTTCGTTGCATATTCTTGGGAC
This sequence comes from Nephrotoma flavescens, assembly GCA_932526605.1. Taxonomy (NCBI): domain Eukaryota; kingdom Metazoa; phylum Arthropoda; class Insecta; order Diptera; family Tipulidae; genus Nephrotoma; species Nephrotoma flavescens. Next base: position 127,293,896 of record OW052220.1, read on the forward strand.
AAAATTTCGTTGAATTTTTCTATATAATGCGACCCCAAAACATCTTCGATGTTAAAAAGTTTTTAAAAATTTTGTATGCAGCTTTACCTCTGTTTATATTCCTTTCCTCTACAGTAACCGTCTATTAAATCTCTTATATCGCTTTCATTTTCTCTTTGTGTCACTTCGTTTAATCCCTTATTTTTCTTTGTACCTTTCCATTTTATAATCTTCCCTATCTCTAATATAATATTCTAATTTTTAAATTGGTAACTTGAGTTGGTTGTTTCCATCAACGTTTTTTCATTAACCGCTAAAAAGATAAGTATTTTGGTTTTGGTATCCGAAAGTATAATTCTTTTTTATTTTATTGATTGATACTAAAAAGTGGCCAGAGCTATATTCAAAAGTCATGTTATAATCGCACTGCAGTTCAACAATCTCTTTTACATTTAAAAATAATGGCAACACCAAAGAATAGGGACAATGAACTATATTTTCTGGTTTTTCATTAAATATTTGGTATTTGTGTAGTTGGTAACCTTGCGTGTAGTACAAAAATAAATTTCATAGTTACGAAAGAAGATGAACAAAACAACTTTTATTTTATTTAATTATTTATAGGTAAGTAATAATTTCAAATTAAAAAAAAAAATCAAAATAACAAAAAATATTTGGAAACGTGGAAATAAAAATAAAAACCAGTTTTATTAATAAGTATTCCGTCCCCTGGTCCGAACGACGCTGCATTGATTTCACCAAAGTTTTCACAAAATCTTGAGGTATCGCCTCCGATTCCTCTACGATCGTCTGTTGCAGCTCCTGGAGACTCGTTGGAACAACATCTCTGGCTCGAACCCTTCTTTTCAACTCGTCCCATAAACGTTCGATGGGAATGAGGTCCGGGCTTCGAGCTGGCCACTCCATAACAGGCACATCCACCTCTTGAAGGTACTGGTATACTACACCAGCCGTATGCGGCCTCCCATTATCCTGCATAAACAGAAAATGTTCACCAATAAACCCGGCAAAAGGTACGACATACTCCTCAAGTACTTCCTCAATGTACCATGAAGAATTCATTCCTCTTGATCGACACCCAGTATTGGCTAGTGTGATGAATACAAGTCTGCCTTCGCCTCTAATGATATGCCTCCCCAGAACATGCACGATCCACCGCCATACGAGACACGTTCTTCAGTGCAACATTATGCATATCGCTCTCCTTGTCTTCTGTATACTCTTCCGCGATCATCGGTGCCATATAAACACATCCTGCACTCGTCAGAAAACAGGACTGTTCTCCATTCTTCTTCTGTTCAATTCAAATGCTCTCAAGCGAACTAACGACGGGCTTGTCGGTGGGCTGCGGTCAATTTCGGTCTGTTTGCTGATCTGTGTGCAGTCCGATTTACTTCTCGAAGTCATCTTCTAACTGTCCACCGACTAACTTCGACTTCACGAACTTCTTGGAGCCGCCATCCCAGTTGAACCGCATTCATGCGGCGATTTCGCAACGAAGTTTTTACAAGAAACCGACCATCACGCTGTGCTGTAGCACGAGGTCGGCCAGATCCTTATCGCCGTCTGAAGCCACAAGTTTCTTGATATCTCTGCCACACTCGACGAACGGCTCAAATTTAGTTGAAGAGCCACTTCACTTTGGTGCTGCCACGCATAAATTAGTGCAACCACTTGTGCGGCTACCTCTGGTGTGGTTGAAGACGTAATCAATAGGAGATCGTTCAGGCTAAGCGTCCGTATGCAAATGATCACAATTCCGAGCGATATATTTCATGACATGCTATTGTATTGATCTTGTTGAATTATTTTTAGAATTTAATTCGAAAGCCTGCTCGTAACTTAAGCTGTTTTGCTTTGGCAAAGTCGGCTTAGCCTTGAAAAATAAAATATTAGAGGCGAATTTTGGTTCCAGCATTGATTAAATATGACTTAAAATAAAACCACTGCGAATTATAACAACAATTTTTATTTTAGCACAACTCACTTCATGTAGGTTTAACAAGAACAAAGATAGACCCAATTAACTCAAAGCTGCTAGAAAGGAGTAAAACATATTTTTAATTTACTATTTACCCACACACTAGAAATTTAAAAAAAAATAGAATGAACTGTGTTTTCCCAATGCCTCCTAAACTACAGGCCTCTTACTACTCTCATTGTTTACACATGACATCAATTTATGTCTAAACCGAGAGAGCGCCATAATAGTGTCAAGAATATTTATACTAACAAAACAACTAGAGAAAGCAACAAAAACGTTGACATGGCGTGTCGTCATCATTTGGTGTAAGCGGCCTGTAGTTTAGGAGGCATTGGTTTTCCTCTCTCTCAACTGAATACTATATGCAATATATGACGGAACCAACGAGGATGTATTCTACAAGCCCTATTATTGGAATACATACACAATTTTCGATCGACTGTATCGTGGTATTGTGTATAAATAAAGAAAAATTTCGTAAAGAAAAACGGAACAATGTGTAAACGAAAAATAAAAACAAAAACTGTAGAAGCTTTACAGTAACAAGTCCGTAATTATTATCCTTATATAGTTTTCTATCGTTTTTTGTTTTTATTAGATATAAAAATTTTACTTAAAAAGAAAACATTCCATATATTTGTTTCATTAATAAATATAACACATTTATCTCAAGATTGCTGTGAAAAATGGTGCATTATAAAAAAATAGGCTTATTTCTTGATTTCAAAAAAATTACAGCACCAAACAGAAATTTGATAACCTTCCGCGTTCGCTTAAACATACACACTAAACAAACAAAATAAAAAATCAAATTTTAAATTATAATGAAATCTGGATCCGCCTAATCTAATGCCTCCTAAACTACTCTCTTTTTTCGCACATGATGTCAATTTATGTCTAAACCGAGACTGCGCAATAATAATGTTCACATATTTACACTAACAACTCTTCTACTTCTATTTTACATTTTGCTTCTATTTGTTATTGTTTTTAGTTTTGCGTTTACTTCTATTTGTTGTGTGCACGTACTGTGGTGTGCACGTATCTTTTCATATATTTATTATAAAATTTTGTAAAATTTTCCTGTATTTTTATATTAATACAAATAAATAGATGACCAAAATATTTGATAGGATCGGTGTATACTCGAGTACAGTTCGGCTTGTAGAATACATTCATATTGGTTTTGTATATGCCAAAAATAAATAGACAATAATAATGAAATTGTATTTATGTTCTTAATTTTTTCAGTCGTATTCAAACCATGTGTGTGGAGATTGTATATGGCGTCTTCACAGATTTTACAGATATGGCGATGGAAATATCTTTTCATTTGCACTGCAACACAATTTTTTTTGCTGTTGATATTTTTCGAAACAAATAGTTTAGTTTTAAGGTTACCTCATTTAATGATAACTCCATTCAACCATATATTTATTTTGTTATATACTGATGGTGCAATTGTATGTAAGAGTAAGTGAAATAGCAGTCGTAACATTTCAAAATAATAATTTTTAGGTAATAAAAAGTTGATATACAATACAAATGCAACTTTTACATGGGGGAAAACAACAATTGAATTAATAGAAAGAAAAACAACTCTCGCACAGCAATGACTCATATCTATATGTGACTAGTGGAGCTGCAGACATTAACCAAACGTAGCGGCAGAAATCCGAATAGTAATATCTCTATGTATTCAATCAACGGTGTTAGCAATATTTGTTTGTGGAAGTAAACAACTGGAAGTTAATAACGGAAAATAATTATTCATCATAGTTGGCGTATTTATCAGTAGTAATTAAAGTAGAATTGGCTTTAAAAAAAACTAAAAAAATTTAAGATTTTCATAAAACCGATTTAGCAATTACTACTGACGTAAAAGCCAACTATGATGAACAATTATTTTCCGTTACTGGAAATTCAGAAGCAAATATTGCTGAAACTAAAATTGGCCTCTTTAATATTTTATTTTTCAAAGCTAAGCGGACTTTGCCAAAGCAAAACAGCTTTAGGTTTGTTGTTATATTTCGTCAAAAAACTATCAGCTCCAGTATATTTTGACTAAATTTTGAATTTAACCTTTTTATAAATAGGCGTATGAAAAACTTTTAAGTAATTAGTTGTAGATTTTTTATCATGAAAAATGTAAATTTACAATTTCTACTGAATAAAAAATTCAGTAAAATTTACTATTGAATTTCATAATACCAAATTTAACTGTCGTTGAGAAATCTATATCGACACGACATGCAAAATAAGGGTGGAATTTCGAATGAACCTGCCAATTTCAGTTACAATTTGACATTAATCAATTTAAGGCGGCTAGTGACAGTGTTATCTGAAGCTATAATTATCCATTCGCCAAGCAACACATAAAAGTTAAATAGCTTACGATGGAATGACCACGTTCCACCCTATTCAGTTGGAAGTTTATCACTCAAATATAGAATAGCTCACAGTTCACTATGTACATACAGATTACATGGATTGTTTACCTATACAGGACACCCGTTTACGTATTCTATAGCATACGTACTTTAATGGGTATAATTAGTTTTTCTCCAGTATTTCCTTAAACATATTGTTTAATATTTATTAGCGCACTGCAGGCAAAATAACATATATTACAACAAAACAATTGTTCAATCCTTTTAAGACACCCATAACAATAATATATAATTACATACGTAATATGATGTTGTGTTTATATTTTTAGTATGTAAGCACAACATACCGAAACCGTATTTATATTTATTAGATGTGAAAGTTATATTCGTACCTAATGTTATAAATGGAAGGAACGTGATTTTACCTTTATAGTTCAGATAATGATAATGTTGGATAACTGTACTGCTTCTGTAATAGCCATTAGTCCCACCGAGATTTGCTCCATTTCAAAAATCAATTTTGCCTAAACATTCAAAAATCTTATAGTTTAAAAGGAGTTTGAATAAACCGAAACAAAAGTTTCGGTTTATTCAAACTCCTTTTAAATCCCGAAGTGATTATCTCGTCTTATAAAATTGTAAAATTTAATCGAATTACAATTTTTTTAAATTATACGCTCCTGGTATTTAACCTGGAGACTACATCCATTTATGTAAGATCTTTTCTAGTATTTTTTATATAATAAATACATTTGGTGTCATACAGGTTGTAACAATGTCTTTTGAACCATGAACCATATTGTTGAAACCAATGAACCATATTGTTACGAAAAAAATAATAATAATAATTTGTGCTGCATTAGAGCCCTTAAGCGGTCACTTTTTGCGTGACTAATGCTCACATGTAACGGTTGGGAATTTTAAGCCTTACTAAACCGTAGATAATTAACAAAATTAAGTTCAAAAGAAAAAAAATGACCATTGTTGATCTGATGGTGTTGAATGGAGGATCCGCTAAAATTTTCGACCCCCGCATATAAATTATATAACGTTATGGAAACCATGTGCATACGTCTTAAATTTTTCAAATTCCGCAAATAAAAAACCCGTCGCGAGATGCCCAGAACAGTCGATAACAATACTTTTACTCGATATATTAATTTTACGAGTTAATCCGACGACCGTAAGATGACGGAGCAAAACTATTCGTTTGCTAACTGATATTTGCTGGGGCTCTATATGGTACTACGAAACAAAAAGTTGTCACTAAACAAAATGTTACTTTAATCACGAATATCAATTAAACTATATTAAAGTAGTGATCAATTTTTGACAGAAAACCAAACAAAAATTTATAAATACCTTTCACGCGACTGTATTTGAAATCAAATAAAAAACCTCTTATCGAGGTAAATGCTCGAATGACGAAACCCGAATTCAATTCACAAAATGTCTGATATCAAATTTCGTGAATTGAATTCGACTTTCGTCACTCGAACAGTTACCTCGTTAAGAGGTTTTTTATTTGATATCAATGATTTTGGCACGGAAAAGTAAGTGTTATCTTAAGAATACGCGTCGCGTTCTCATATTTTCACTTGTCATTGCCGATCAATACTACGTGAAAATTAATAGTACAACTTTCTTCTGTATCTCAGACAGAATTAAGCTTTGGAAATAAAAAATATGTTTTGTCAAGTGCCATTTTCCATCATGGCACAGAATTAAAAGAAGGCATATCATCTGCTTGGATGCACCTAACAGACAAACTAACGAAAGCTTTCGATTTAAAAAAATTTTGTTCTTGTATTATCTTAGACATATAAAAAGCGTTTGATGCAGTTAATTCAAATATTTTATTACTGAAATTTGAGAAGTTGGGTATTACAGGTACACCGTATAAATTACTACGAAGTTATTTGGAAAATAGAACACAATCGGTACAGATTAATGGTAAAAATAGCATCCCTGAACAGGTTCTAAGAGGTGTTCCTAAGGGATCTATATTATGCCCAAGTTTATTTCGTTTTTTTATCAACGACATCACGTTTTTAAAGCTAAATGGCTCAATACAGTTATTCGCCGATGATGGGTTAATAACCTATGTAGCGGATTCGTTCGAGTCCTTGTGTGAGCAAATACAAAATGATTTGACGTTATTGAAATGGTGGTTCGACCTGAATAATCTAGTATTGAATAAACAGAAAACAAAATATTTAATCTTTGAAAATCGAGTTATAAGTATGGAAATATTGAATGCTAGTTAATTATTTGGGACTCCATATTGATTCTAAACTTACGTGGGCTCATCATATCGAAAATATTAAGAAAGCTATTCTACCATATATCTTTGCAATCAAGCGTGCTAAACATATTTTAGATAAAAAATCACTCTTACTAATATATAACGCATATATTCAATCCAGGCTTCTGTACTTGTCTTCAATTTGGAGTGGATGCTCCCAATTTAGAATTCATGAGCTCGAAATCCTACAAAAACGAGTATTGAAATACACATTAAATGCTTCATTTGACTATCCTACATCGAAATTATTTGAAGAGTATTCGTCCCTAACCAAATTATTGGATCGCGAATTAATTATTACGGTTTATAAAGTAGTAAATAATTATATTAAACATAATTTTGATCTGTGTAAGGTGCGCAGTAGACATGATTACAACACGCGTCAAGGAAATGATTATCACGTTCAGTTTTTTTCTACATCTGCTTCCAAAAATAATTTATTATATCGTGGGCTTTCTAGATTTAATGAAATTCCACCTGACATCAAAAATTGTACAAATATTAATCAATTTAAACAAAAACTTGTAAAATTTTTAAACTAATAAAATCAAATAATATTATTGTTAAGAAAAAGAGAAAAAAAAAAGATAAGAAGTAAAAAAAAAATGTATTAGAAGTTTTACTTTCAGTAGTGTGGTCTAAAGTGTGCTTTAGACCACACTACTGAAGTAAAACTTCTAATATATATTTAATATTTATAATATAATATAGAAAAATTATAATATTGAAAAAAAAATTGGTCACCCTGTGCGTTCTCGAGAGTCACCTAGCCGTTTATGTCTGATGCCACAAGAGGTATCCTTGTAACTTGGTAACTTTTTTAAGGCCAACTAGTCGTAATAGATAATGTTTATGTATGTGTAACAAAATGGACAAAAAAGTCATTTTTAAAATCTCTTCGCATAGTACAAATGGCCTTGAAATATTTTTTATTTCATTTATGTTTGTGTAATGTGGTTTCAACGAAAATTTGTTTAAGTCGCATTAAAACCTGTATCATAGGCAAACGGGGAAAGAAACGAAGAAAGAATCGGTTTCTGTGATACCTCGTGTGAAATGGAGCTATAATATAGAAAAAATGCATATATAAAATGTATCACACGGACGAATTTTTTTGGTCACCCTGTGCGTTCTGGAGTGAGTGAGTGACATAGATGTTATAATAAGGAAAAAAAATTTGGTCACCCTGTGCGTTCTCGAGTGAGTCAGTCAGTGACATAGAAGTCTATATTAGGACTTTTAAATTTTCCAAATTTCCTATTTTCATATTTTTTTATTTTCTTACTTTCAAATTTTCAAATTTACTGTTTTTCTAATTTACCAATTTTCTAAATTTCCTATTTTCATATTTTCCAATTTACAAATTTTCCAATTTTGCAAATTTCTAAATTTCCAATTTTTTCAATTTTCCATTTACCAATTTTCCTATTTTCTTATTTTCCAATTTTTTTAACCAATTATTAAAATAAAATGGTATCAACTAATGTTCCACCTAGGGATTTATGAATTGTCATGGCACATCCTGATACTAAAGGAAAATGATTTCGTTTTGCGTTTATTGTTGTTGTTGTGTATTGTTATTGTTTCGTTCGCCTCGTTCAATTACACTTTTCGTAACGCATTTGCCAGCTTAGTCCCCAAGTCAAGCGTGCCTAAAGAAGTTTTACTTCAAAAAGCAAAAAAAATAAAATAATTGTTGAAGATTACAATACTATTAATATTAATGTAAATTAAAATGTATATGCTGCTCAGGTCTCATCAATAGTTGCAGATAGGTAGTTTTTTTTATTATGTTCAGCACGATAGCCTACGTTCTTTTGTACTGTTTCTGGTGTGTGGTAGACGGTTCCATTTCTTTATTTTGCATGCATTTTTTCAATCTTCATTTTGTAGTAGTTTAGTAGATTTTATTTCAGAATCCTTTACCACATGCCACAAACAGGTCATGCCGGGTGTGATCTTATTACACACCCGGCTCTCGTAGGCTATCGAACATTTGTAATTTAGTTTTTAGTGCATTTTACAGAGTAGTAAAAATTTAGATCAGATGCATGTGTTTTTGGTAGAAATTCGATTGAGTAATAAAACGTTTACGGTTACAAAGATTACCGCAGCAAATACAATTAGTTTTAGTTCCATTTGAAAACGATGTGTCTTTAGGAAATTAGCTGAACGGGCGGACGATTTGATTGAAACTATGTCTCAACAACAAATACATGAGGTCGCTGATACATCGAAATTGGTCAGGCAAAAGGAAACCTCAGTTGCATCAGTGAATGATTTTGGCTGAGTTTCGTAAGGATATTTTAATGGACTTCCGCATTGCGTAACAAGACGAGAAGATCACATAGTCCGCATAATTCTGCTAGAAGCCAGTCACGATCTAAAGAGCAAAAAAGAAAGAAAGTTTGACGAAAATGGATGTTTTAATCATCGTCGTTTTAAAGACAAGGCTTCGAAATGTGTTTCAGGGTGTCGTTAAAACAAAAACAATTTTATCGTTAGTGAACCCCAAAATTCGTGTTCAAAAAACTAAATTCAAGTCAACATACTGCGACGTGTGTTATTTATTATATGATTGTTATCTTCTATAGTGTCACAATTCGAGCAGTTTCTAGAAGATTCAAGTCTTAAAATTGCTCTAAATTTTTTATTATAAGAGTGCCCCGTTCTTAATCTGGTTAGAAGTTTGATTTGATAGGCTGTGAAATTTGAATTTTTAAAACAAAGAGATTCTCTAGGGCTTGTGCTAATTTGTTTATAAAAATGACCGACGTTATTAGTCATTTCTATATATTTATTTGTCCATTCCTTTTTGATATCATAAAGTAAAAGATTTGTTACATCAATTATGGTGGGTTCATTATCAATTATATGGGTAGGAGACGTTAATGCAGTTTTTGCCAAATTATCCGCAATAGTATTGCCCTGTATGCCGCAATGGCCTGGGATCCAATGAAGGAGTATTTGTTTTTTATTATTGTGTACTACAGTATCTACAATCTAATTTTCAAAATGTTTTTCTGTGTTGCGATAAAGACCTGTTTGTATTGATTTGAGTCGGTTAATATAATAATATTATCATTTTTTAGAATAAGAGCTAGAGTTATTGCTATTTTGATAGCTAGGGTTTCGGTTGTTTTAATATCTGTTGTATTTTTTAATTGTATAGCAAAACTCTGATTGATGTCTTTTACATATATACCTAATCCTGCTTTATTACCAATTAAGGAACCATCAGTATATATTTGTCCATAGTTTTTGTATTTACTTAATTTTTGAATGGTAATAGCGAATAGTTCCGCATTGTTTTTATGATTGATACTAGATATCTCGGTTATATTGGATACTATTTTAAAATTTAGGGGATTAGTGGTTTTCAAATGAATGGGCTTAATTCTAGAAAGTAGAGTATATTTTAAGTATAATGAATTAAATTTGTTTAAAGATTTTTGCGTTTTTATGTCATTACCAATTTTAGTATTTCTAAATAGTTGTTTTGACATATATTTTAGTATTTTTAAGCGATTGTCGAGTTCTATTGTCATTTCTTTAGCTTCTGATAATAATGCATGGATGGGAGTCGTTCTTGTAAGACCTAAGCTAATGTGAATGCCTGTATCGATTGACTGTGATAGATTGACAAATATTGTTAGAGGTTTTATTCGTGACGTCAGTAAAGATATAGGAGTATTCTAGTTTAGATTTAGTTATAGAGTTGTAAATGTTTAACATGGTTTCCGGATGGGTTCCGCCTAATGAATGAGTGAGGGATTTAAGTATATTAAATGATTTTTGAATGTTCGATTTCAAGATGTTGTAATGTTTAGTTAGTGATAATCTGTTGGTTAATGTTATACCTAAAATTTTAGTGTCTTGTTTTTCTACTATTTCAGTGTTATTTATCTTAATTTGCAATAATTTAGAGTTATTTTTATTTGTGAACATCCTAAGGAAATGAGATTTTATCGGATTTAAACATAATTTAAGAGAACCTAGTTTCTGTTGGAGTTCAGACATTGTGAAGTTTAGAATAGTTTGAAGTTCATCAGAATTGTTGCCAGTTACTACTACGCAAATGTCGTCTGCGAATTGGAAAATTTTTCGGTTTTCATTGTTGAGCTTGTGTATGGTTGTAGTATATATGATGAATAGGGTTGGGCTCAATGAACTACCTTGGGGAATACCGACATTTGTGTATTGAGAGAGATGTTGGTTATTATAAGTAGTAATTAATCTGTTTGTTAGGAAATGATAAATCCAGTTAGTTATGTGTTGTGGAAAATTAAGTTTAATCATCATGGAAATAAAAATATTTTTGTCAACATTATCAAATGCTTTAGTAATAATGTCTGTATTAATTAGTACAATTTTTTTGTTTTTATTTTTTTGAGTTTTTATGTAATTGGTAATTTCTATTAGATAATCTGTGGTGCCTTTATTTTTGCGGAAGCCATAGTTATTAACGTTTAAGATTTTGTGATTCTCTAAATGTTCCGTTAATCTTTTTAAAATCAATCTATTAAATAATTTAGAAAGAGCTGGGAGGAGACATATAGGTCTGTAATTTTTGAAGTCTCTATATCGCCTTTTCCTTTTTTTTTTTAATAGCAATCGTTATCGCTGTTTTCCATTTCAATGGATAGGTCTGTTTCTCCCAAATTTTATTAAAATGATCCTTGAGTAAAGGAATAAAATCTGAATAAAATCTGAATGCGTTAGTAATTTAAGAAATTTATAATTAATCTTATCCATCCCTGGAGCTGTGTTTTTTGTGTTCATTAATATAAGTCTGATTTCAGTATCTGTAAATTCTGTTTTATTAACGGGAATCGTATTCAAAAAGGGAGGATGTAGTTCTTCATATGATTTGGGGAAGTTATGGTTAAGAAATTGTAAAGCCTGAGAATCGTTGTCGAGAAAATTATATTGGGATTGTTTCTTATTTTTAGTTTTATTTATGTTGGACCATAATTCTTTATTCTTTGTGTTTCGATTAATACTAGTGAGAAACAAGTTCCATGATCTTTTTTTTTTCTCTTTTAATTTCTAGTTTTAGTTTTTGGATGGACTTTTTTAATTCTAAAGCTGTGAAGAGTGTTCTATTTCTGTTGTATAATTTTTGTTTAAAGGTCTTAATGTCCCAAAGTCTCTGTAAATAATTATTCCACCAAGGTTTTGGTTTGTAATTAGATTTTCTATTTACAACTGATGTATTGTTAGCTATGATTTTTTCTAAACAATCCTCTATATCAGGTATGGAATGATTAATCGCCGCGTTAGCTTCTTTATAGATTTTGGACCAATTAGTAATCTGTCTTCTGATATTTTCAGTTCTTTTGTATGTGATTAGTATTGGGAAATGATCGCTGCCTACATTGTCAGTACTAGAGTTCCAGATTAATTTGTCTATTAAGTTGTTAGTACAAAGGGTATATCTAATGTTGATGTATTGTGTCTATGAATATCCTGTCTTGTATGTGAAACATCATTTAAAATATGAATATTATTGGATGTTATGATGTCCGCTATTTTGTCTCCTAATTTGTCTGTTGAGTGTTGTAATTGGTTTTCCCATAAGCTATTATGTGCATTAATGTCACCAGCTATTAATGAGTTGTTACTATTTTCTAATATTAAAGTTTCAAATTCTGTAGCTACTTCATCAGGGTTTCTATTATGATTATTATAGAAAGATATGATATTAAAGTTTAGATGTTTATATGTGATATTAACTTTGAGAGTCTCTAGTCGCTGATAATCAAAATTTTGATCAATTATCGACCAGGAAATTTTTTTATGAAAAATAAAACCTACTCCTCCATATCCATCTGGTCTGTCTTTAGTAATTAGGTGGAAATTATTAAAGTTTAAGATATCTGTTGGTTTTGACCATGTTTCTGTAAGTATTACTATATCAATATTGTTGCTATGTATATACTGTTCTAATAGAAGTTTATTACTATATAAGCTATGAATGTTAATCTGAATCATTTTTAAACTATCCATGATTTAAAAGAAAGCAAAATTTAATTTTTATTTGTTGTATGTGATTTTAGGTTATCAGTAATTTTAATAAGTAGTGAATCAATTTGAGCAGGATTTTCATTTAACTTTTCCTGTTGGGTAAGTAGTGTCAAAATATTTTTCAGCAAGTCATCCTTTGTGTTAATCTGTTGTTTAAGGATTCCCAGTGAATTATTGAGTATTTGTAATCTTCTCTCATTTAGGTCCATCTTTTTCTTCGTTAAATCCTGTAGATTAGCGAAGTCAATTTGTTTAGGTGTTTGTTGTCTTGTACCAAACAATTTCTCTTTAGATTCTCTATAAGTGGTTTTATTTATGGTCATATATTCGGCGATTTGTTTTTGTCTGAGTCTCTCCTGACAGTCCCATTGATTAGTTTTATCTCCTTCACCACAAAACTTACAACGGGCTTTTAAATCACACATATGATTCTTATCACATGCTTGAGCACATGTTTGACATCGTGAAATATCTTTGGATCTACATTTTTTGATGGTATGACCATAGTTTAAACAATTTTTACAGTGCAAAGGGTTTGGGATATAATAATGCACTTTTAATAAAATATTGTCATACATTACTACATTATTAGGGATAGTATTCGATCTAAATGTTAATTTAACTAGTTCCATATTCGTCGCGGTTTCTGTTTGAGGGTTCCATTTTGCCATTCTTTCTATGTTATCAACAGGAATATTTGATTTTAGATTAGATTTAATATCCTCTATGGTTAGATCTATTGGGACGTTTTTAATTAATCCAATTGTTGTATTAAAATTTTTGGGAATGAAGGCTGTATATTGATCGAAATTTTTGAATTTATCGGGTTTTATACAAGAATTAGCATCATCGTATTGTTTAAAAATGATTCTAGCCATATTTTTGCTTATTTGTTCTACAGATTCAACACCAGTAAAATTATTAAGTTTAATTGCTTTACCTAGATGCAACATATTTAGATTTTCTTTAGAAACAATTACTTTAAAAGGCCCTAAGTCCTCTCTGTGGTATTTATTTATTTCTGTCTTGTCTGACTGCATTGTTGTATTGTTCGTCATTTCTTCTGTAATGTTTGCTATGTGTTCAAGGTCAACTTTTATGAGTGACGCGTTGGAAATTTTCCGTTTTTAATCAGTTTTGGGTGGGGTGTGTTCACTTTTATTGTAAGTACATTGAAATAATGAGTCCAATTTGGTTTTTTTAGACGTAGATTCATCAGAATCTGAATCTAATAAAGGTCGACCGGAAGATTTTTGGGTCGAATCATTATTCTGATTCTCCCCGTTTGTAGTTTTGTCAACCGTGTTTGTTGACAATTATGTAAATTATTTAATAAGAAATTAACCACTATTTAAAACTATTTTAAAGCTTACCCGATATATAATTTATAGGAAACTATTATAACAAAAACTTATATTATTATTGTTTAGATAATTATTATAAAAACAAAACTTAACACTCTATTTTAAAATTTGTAATCACGAAAATACACAAGATGGTTCAATGAACGCTCAAATGGAAGTGATAAATTAAAGATATCAACCATGTTTCATACGGCCCACGTTTACAGTTAGTTCTACTTATCCAAACAATTATTGTGTTGTAAATGACAAAATATTTAAAATTCTGGAGTGAATCTGGATATTTTTTTCGATGATCCAATATCTTCAAAATATTTGGGTGTTTTTAGCACTCAAATTGAACAATTTGAACCAGAAACTATTTCTTTTGACGTATTTCAAATAACAAATAAAATACTGAGTTTGAAAAACTCATTTTCAGTTTATATTCCAAAGCTACATTGATAATTATATTTCAATTACAGAAATGAATACAATTGGATTATCGGAAGATGACGAATTTGGATTGGATTCTGAAAATAATTATATAGAATTTTTAAAAATTGAAAATAATATGAGGTCGCTGCATAATGGTTAATCTGTGTAGATGTCTCTGGCCTCATATTATATAAAAACAAACAAAATAGTTTACCAGATATACGATGAAAATAAACCATCTAATTTAGCTGAAAATAAAAAGAAAATCCCACAAGGAATAATTTTAATAGACCATTTTTCACATCAACAGTCACACCAACTTCCAAATTAGATTACCGTCCATACAATAAGAATGAACAATTAAAATTAATTCAAAATAAAAGCAATACAAAGAGTAATAATAATAACGCTTCAATGGATCTGCCTGTACCACCCAATGCCACCACAATATCTCAGTCTACATCAGTACCACCAACTAGTGCATTTGAGGAAAACATAACATTGATTATGAAAGAAACTCTGAGGTAGTTGAAATTATTAAGACGAGAATTTAGAGATTACCAAGAAAAATGTACATGCCATGGAATGCTCAATGACCATTACTTCAAATACCGGCTAATTCCTTTGAAGCTTTTCAAAATCTTGAAAGGGATATTAAAGCTAATAATAAAACAGAAATTTATTTAGTAAGTTTATCAAAATTTTGTATTTTAAAATATATGTACTTATAAAAATTTTTTATTCCAGAAAAAAACATTATCAAACAATTAGGTGCTGCTTAAAAAGTATAATTACGGACGAGGCAGCAACCTATTTCTCATGAAAAGGCCAACATGGAAATATAGCTGTGAATTCGTAGTTAATATTGAAACTTTGGAAAGTTATATAATGTTTAAATTATCTTAATTGTTAAGACTAAGAACGGTACCTATTTGTAGATGCAGTAATCAAAAAATTTAATGCCAGGCCGATAGATATTGAAACCACAATAAAGAAATGGTTTCAATATGCTAAGGATCGTCAAAGAATACATTACAAAAAAATATGCTCCGAAATAAATACGTTTTAATTTAGTATAGTTTAAACTGTTAAATTAATTTAGTATAGTTTTAATTTAAAAAATAAATAAATTAGTTTTAATCAATAGTTTAATTTTAGTTAATTTACTATTTTATTAGTTGACATCTATATCTGAACTCAGAAATGAACTCATATTGAATTACAAATAATTGAGAATAAATGAAACTAATTTTTATAAAACTACAAATTATAACATATTTAGAACTAATGCTATGTCAGCCCGATCCGAAGGCATTGCCATTTTAATTGATTAGAGTATAAAAATTTCTAAACCCCATTGAACCATGAATTTTCAGCTACTACAGTAATTGTTGGCGATGGAGTAATTCGTTTCTTCTGGTTTCTGTATATTTTTGAAAAATCATTACCAATGATCTGACTAGACTTCACAAAAAGGTCCTTATTTGTGGTGATTTTAATGCTCATCATTCTCTTTTGGATGGTTCTACAACTATTCAAAATGGTAGAATTCCCTTTACGAGAGGAAATTCTATTTTGGATTTGGCGCTTTCTAAGAATGTATGTGTCTCAAAAAAAAGTCAATGTTTTAAATGAATTTTGTTCAGATCACTTATGTATTCGTAGTGTTAAAAATATTCAACAAATTCAAAATTCATCATTTATTTGATCAACCCTATAAATCTTTAACTACAGTGATGCGGACCGGGACAGTTTTAGATATTTTCAGCTAATGCATTCTTGTGATGAGATTGAAAGTACAAACAGTCAGTTCAGTCATTACTAATTGTGTTGCTACTAATTATGGTGTTGCTAAGTTTGTTTCATTTAACAAAGATTTCCGCAGAAGCCTTTCTGTACCCATTATATGTTCAATAAAATTTAGAAATTATTGCAGCCTTGCAGTCATTGAGCCTTGTAGGGCCAACCTATAAAAAATATTAAAATGTTTAAATTGGCCAAGAAATCCCGTTTAGTCCTTGGACGATGATGAAAATGGACCTATCATTGACCCGGCCATAATTTTTGAAAACGTTGCTGTTTATTATGAAAGTGTTTCAGTGATGATCATAAATCAGATGATATTGTTGAGGAAAAAATTAAAACTTTTTCCGGTCTATTCAATCAGCCGTTTGAAGTATGCGATTATAACACTGATAAGCTAGATCAATAGCTGTACCTAGCATAACAGGTCAATTAAAAATCTGCCCTTTGAGGGGTTTTGTGTGATATGTAAGACAATAAATGCCATTCTTAAGCTTAGTCATTTTCCTTTGATCTGGATAGTGTAGTATTTTCGGGAGTAATACACTCCCGAAAAAATTAGACTATACTGGAATAACTAAGGTGGCTGAGCGTGTTATCCATCGTAGGAGGTTGCTAGTCATCTAATTCCTGATGAGCAATTTGGTTTTGTTTCTAGTAGATCAACCTCGAAGGCATTAATCATATTATTTTATTTTCTTAAATCTAATAAGAATAGCCGTAAAATCTCGGTTGCTTGCTTCTTTGACATACGGGCAGCTTTTGACAATGATTAACGGCGGTGTTCCAGCATCCTCATTGCTGCAATTAGGTCCTAGCTTTCTAACCGAAAGCTTTTTTTTCACAGAAATATCGATGTAGTTGTTCCTCAAGGCTCTGTCCTTGGTCCCTTGCTTTATATAATTTTCACGTATGATACCTAAACCAATTACTCGTGAAACATTTAAACAAACCTTTCTAGATGATACTACGGTATTTTGTTCGAGATATAGTGAGTTCAATGCTCCATAAGAGTGCAAACTTATTTGAACTCTCTTTCGGGTTACTTTAAGAATTAAAACATCAACATAAACAAGAGCAAAACAACTTGTTTACTTTCGTCCAACTTTTAAACACAATAATAAGCTTAATAAAGCAGTACCAGTCCATATGGTCAAATATCTTGGTGTAACCTTTGACGACGCCTAGCTGTGGGGACATTTAATTTATTATATCCATTCCTAAACAATAATAGTGGCTTAGATGCCTTAAAAAACTATTAATATACAAGTTATACATTCGCCGTATTATAACATACGCCGCCCCTGCTTGTTATAAGTCAACAACTGGTTCTCACAGAAAGGTACTCCAAATACTACAAAACAAAGCTTTACAGTTTGCATTTAACAAGTGGCGAACTCCTGAATTTAGGCATTGCAGGGTCGATGACCTTCGCGTATTAGGAAATACCTACAATAAAGGAGCTTATTGAGAAATTATTTTCGCCATCTAACAAAATGCTTTAACCGGACAAGTGGTGTTGTGTTTAAAACTTTGGCACTTGGACCGGTAGGTACTGGGTATTTTCACCATTGATATACAATCGATGTTAATAAACACAACTAAGACCCTCTGATGGAGTGTAGAATTCAGCGCCGACCCACCGTCCACGTCAATGTACAGGTCGACATGGAGCTTGCAATGTGCAGGTGGTATACTCTAGTTGTGTGAGTAGGTGAATGGGTTAATGCTGTGGCGTGAATGCGTGGTATGTCAATGGGTCAAAATTGGCCTAAGTGCAACCACTGAAACCTAACCACCTAACAAAATGCTTTTAAGTATTGCACACGGGATTTAATGTTTTGATTGCATTGCTCAACCTACCAATTGTATTTTGGTTAATTATATTTGTTTAAGTTAGTTTTAAGTATTATTTATAAAAAAAATCTATATAATTGACCATTAGTCTTGCTTTGTACAATAATTGTAGTCTTCTTGATTCGCATTATAATTATAACTTTTTATATCTATTAGAAATTGTTAAGAAATGGCTTAATTTCATTTGGACCGGTAATTCAAAATGTCTCACAATGTAGAATTCGAATCCAACAATTGATTCGGAACCAATAATTTGTTTATGCATTTGCTACTCTGTACTTACTAGAAAAATACTATTAAAGTGGGCTTTTGATAATCGGGATTTTGAATCGATCCACAAAATGTTCCTCAATAAAGTTTTCTTAATAATAATAATTTAATATATGCGTCAAGATAATCAATCTAGATCTAGGAATATTGTTTTGAATTAATGGATATATTTCATTATGCTTGTGGCTATGACACAAAATCTCTCTCTTCGTCCGAATTGAAAAGTAATCAATACCACAAACACGTAAAAAATAATTAGGATAAGTTAATCGTAACCAAAGTAAAGAGGCCGTCTGCAGCACTCTTATTATGGCAAGAAATGTGCCAACAGCAAGGGCATCCATACGCAAAACCACTGGTATCCTGAAATGTGATACAAAGTTTAAATTGTCTCTTAATATATTTTTGAAGGATTAATGACCTCATTCTCGACAGATTTACAAATATTTGAATTTCATTTTGTGAACATTTCATCAACTGTAAACCTTAAAGTAAAAAAACAAATTTAACAAATCTTATAACGTTACACTCGTAGTTTTTAAAAGCTTTAAATAACATAAAAAAATGCGAATGTCGTAGCACATAAAATTACGCGAATATCGTAGCACATAAAATTTAATTCGCCTCTAGCAAGGAATACACAACCAATCCAACTCTTAACTCAACAGTCGCAAAAAAGATTAAGCGACCTGACATTTATTTATTTATATGGGTGTTTTAACCCCCTCGAGTGGAACAAATTAATTTCATATTCAGTGAAAACACACAACATAATATTTTTTCATCGGACAGTGAATGGATTTCCAAAAAAGACGAAGAAGTTTAAATAGTTGGTTCGAAGGTTATGCTGTGTATCTGCTGGGGCCAAAGAGGCCTTGTGTACTACGAGCTGCCATAACCTGGCGATCCAATACAGGCGAGCTGTACCGCTCTACAAATAATTCGTTTGAGCCGTGCATAACTAGAAAAACGATCCGAATATGAGGAAAGGCAAGATAAAGTTATTCTTCTGCATGGCAACGCTCGGTCACACGTTGAAAAATCGTAAAAAAATATTTGGAAACGCTCAAGTGGGATATTTTACCGCACCCGCTATATTCTCTGGACATTGCTCCTTCTGATTACTGGTTGTTCCGACGTATGCAACACGATTTACCAGGTCTCCATAACTCTCTCGTTATTTGAAAATGGATTAAATATTGTTAAAGCTAGTTTAATCACTTGCCGACTTATTATTTAACCTGAATCTGAAATGGAATATTAATAGAAATGTTTGATAAATGTTCAAATTGTAACCAATAAAATAATAAGTAGGGGAAACAGTTCGTGGCTTTTTTCCCGTTAGATGGCTTTACATTCATTTATCTCAGTAACCAGATAATTTGATCGTATCGGGCAATTCTAACACTCAAAAAAAGGAAGTCAATTTGATGAAAGTTTTGATTCAGTATACCAGCAAACTAAATTTATCAATTTTAATTTGTTTTGTCAAAGCAATAAAATAAATTATTAAATTGAATAAAAATTTGTTAAATTTATTGGAAAAAACCACATTTATTTCATTTCGGAAACTTTTTCTCTCGTTCATTCGATTTCAAAACTCCGTTGAAGGAAATGTAGTAAAAATGACGAATGTTAATCAAATGTAGAAAATTTTCATCAAAATGTGAAATATTTTGTTAAAATTAATAAACGTTGTCACATTTTCTTATTAAATTATGATTTTCGTAAATTTTTATCAAATTGATAGACCCTTTTTACTCCATTTTAGAGACGTTTATCAAAAAGATCACCTATGGTATAGAATTTACTTAATTTGATGATGTTTTATTGAATTTTTAAGAAAATTTTATTAATCTGATAAAATTTAATCATATTTTTGCAAATGTGATGTAAAATTATGATCATTTAACATCATACTGTCGAACTGAGCAGCAAAAAATATTATTTTACGTTGTTGTTGTTTTATTGTAATGGTTTTGTTGTGATTGTTCCGTACATTGGTCTGTAATAATTCAAATTAAATTCTAAAAAATATTAGTTTCGTGTGAGGGCATTTTTATAAAATAAAGGTTTTGTGAGAAGTGTTTTATTTGCTTTACTCCATAAGGCTATTAACGAAATGTAAATATATATTTCATTAGTAATTAAATAACATAATTGTAAATTAGTATTTCATTTCTAATGATGTAATTCTTTTAGGTTGGAAAGTTCCGCCTTAAATATTAATTGTCCGCCATTTTTAGTAAAAGTTATTTATTAGCAACTCCAATAATTATTACATTCATTTTTTAATCAGTTAAGATTGACTTTTTCTCTTTTTATTTACATAAGAAAGTATTAATCTATATAAATTAGAATTATAGTATTAAGATAAGCGAAATGAAATGGTTTAAATGCAAAAAAACAAATTTTTCATCGCGAGATTTAGTTGAATAAATGGGAAATTGCTAAAGACAACTGTAGTTGCGCCGAAATGGAACAACACTACTCAGCAACTACAAACTACAAAATTCAACAAATTTCGACCTGAAATTCAACGACAGAAATATTGCAGAAATGGTTGCAGTATAAAAAACCGTACGGCTATAAGTTAGTAAGTACTATAATATGTACTACTATAATATGTAGTACTATAATATGTAAATTGTATGTATACCATTCATAAATATATTTTTATTTGATAACATTGGGTGACTTAAGGAGCGCTACTTATAGTCGTTCGGAATACGATACATAAATGAAGGGACTAATTTAGATTAATTTTTAACAAGAATCCTCTTGAAAGTTAGCAACATGTTTGTTGAAATCACTGAAATTAGCACGCGATTTATAGAGACTGAGACATTTTGCATTATATACCTGTGTGGTTGCCACCTGGCGTTGTTTTGTTTCTGGTGAGCTGTCTACATTTGTCACATTTTTGCTTGCATTCTCGCATGGTTCTAATAAACTAATTTTAATGAACTACACATAGCGTTGATTTGAAAAATGTTTTAATTAAGTTAACCTCTTTCCGTTTTATTTCGAATTTTACCTAAATAATTAGGCATTAGCCTAAAAATTTATTTAAATTATATATTTGTGGGAGACGCGTAGTATGCTGCAAAGAGAGACAGATAAACTTCGTTATAGTTTGTCAAATAAGCAATAAAACTAAATATATTTACTATTTTTAAACGGGTAAGAAAAAAAAGGTTTTCCGAACTGTTTAATTTTCAATGCTGATTACATGATCCCGTCACAGGTTTCGGCCGTATTTCGAATGAAAAACATTGGTTTCAGTAAATCACATTTTTTGTATTGTAACTCTAAATTTGTTCAGTGGTTAAAGCTTTGGCACTAGGACCGGAAGGTACTGGGTTCGGATCCCAGTAGGGACTCAAAAAAGCGAATTTTTATCATCGACTATGTGGTCAGTGATGTTAACAACGCAACTATGACCCCCTGTTGGAGTGCAGAATTCAGCGCCGATCCATCTTCCATGGAGCTTGCAGATGATAATTGCGTGAATAAGTGAATGTAGCACCATGGGCCTAGCGTAGCATTGAGTGCTGAACCGGCTTGGGTTTCAAAACCTAATTTTTTAAAATATAAATTTGAATTTTCCATTGTTAAAAATTTAATAATTAAACATTATTTTAACTTTACGCTGAATTTACTCAGCTTCTAAATTTAATATCCACTCGAAATTAACGTTTTCCAATTTGAACCTTTTTTTCTTCCGACTTGTTCTTCAAACTTCGAACTAATTAGTAATCATGATATAGTTCTGCTGCTGAGTAGGTGACCATTCTCTTAACCTTAATGCCCCCGTGGATCATTTCAAAAAGATGGCAAAGTGGTAAGCATGCTTCAACTGGAGGTCCTGAGTTCGATTCACGGTGATAACTTGGAAAAAGTTTGGCTTGGTTAGGATCATTAAATTAATCGCTCACTATGCGAAATGAAAAATATGGTCACAAAACCTCAATGGAGGCGGTCAAATCCCCCTTGATAGGATGGAATTGCCAGCGAGGGAGAAAATATTAAACATTTACATATTTATATTTTTAAAAATGTTTTTTCTTTCAATTTACTAGATTGAAATTGATTTTAAAATTATGTATCCGGATACTGAAAATATAGAAGCCATGTTTAATTCATTTGCATTTAATGTTATGGAGATCCTTGAAAGATAAAATTGCAAGGAAATATCTCTGAAAGTAAGTAAAAACACTTCAAGGCAATTTATTTTTGGTAATCGAAAATGTTTTTTTTTTCAGACGGTTTACATGCAACAATTTTGTATTTAATTCATTTTGTTCTTCTGGAAACCACTAGAATGGTTAAGAATGTAAATCGACAGAAAATAGTTAATAAAATTACAATTAAAGATTCACAACAATCATTTATGTTGGTTGGTGCTACAGTCCAACAGATTGAAGAACTAATTCAACTAAAGCTTGACGAAGGTGTAGCTATACAACCGTTTTTAATTATAAAATGCTCATTGGAGAACCCGGAAGAAATATTTATTTATTTTGACGGAATAAAGTATCAAGTTTTTTCAATTATTCGTGCAGTTGTAACATGTTTTTTAAATATTTTACGTGTTAAATTTAAATTTTCCAATGGCATCCGTACTAGTATGGGACTTTATTAAACAGTACTTTTATGAGTTTATTGCTAATAATGATCGAGACAAAAAACTTCCTACGGTTGGAAGTTTAAATGAAGAATTGAAAAAAAAAACTAATTGGTAGTATAAGTATTTAAACAATTATCTATATTTATATAGAAAATTAGTCTAAAACGTCGGGGATTGACTAAAGACTGAATTAGTAATCAAAAGTAAAGTTAAATTTAGTTATCCATTCATTACACAGTATAATAACTTTTTGTATTTCCATAATGTATTGATGGATCGTGGTATGTATTACATTTACATATGTAGGTATTGATTAGATATTTTTTTTAATTTAAGGCTAAAATGAATTATTTAAATCATATAACAAATATTAGAAATTAACAAAATAAAATGTTTGTTTGATTATTAAGTTATATTTAATTTTATTTTTATTTGTTACTTGCGGGCAACGTAAACTATTGTTATTGCAATGAAATCGCTGATTTAGAAATGATTTATTTTTAGATAAAGTTTAATGTATTACATAAATGAATTAAATAAATCTATGGGTTGAAAAAAAATATTATTTTGTTTTACTGATCAAGTTAATAAAAATTAAAAATCGTAAAATTAACAAAAATCTTCTATTTATTTGAAAAAATAGCTCGTCAATTTCAATATACTAAATTATGTATCCATTCTCTATCAATTTGAAAAATTATTTTATTATTGAATTGACATTTTTAATCAATTAGAAAATATATTTCATTAAATAAATAAAACTATTTTTCAATTTAAAAATTAGTATACGAAATTTAAAGAAATGTTCGTCAATGCGAGTAAATATATGTATTATAATACGAATAAAAATTTTCTGAAATTGAAGTAACATTTTTTAAATAAAATAAATTGTCATTTCTATCAAATCGAAGGAATCTTTTATCAATCAAATAAAATTTTTTATCAAATTTAATTAAAATTAAATCAAAAATAAAACAAAATTTTCAAAAATTTTACCATGTTTGCGAAGAAATTTTGTTAAACTTTTGTCAAATTTTATTCAAATTAATAAAAAAGTTTGTTAGCGTTATATTGATGGTTGTTTATGAAAATGATTGCAAATTTATTCAGAATGAGTGCTACTTTTTTTTAGTGATATGTGTGTTTGAAAGGTGACATTTTAACTTGCACTTTGACGTACAACACAATCTTAATAAACACATTTTTATTAATCACTTGTTTTTTGTTTCGCAGAATATATTCTGCGAAACAAAAAACAAGTGATTAATAAAAATGTGTTTATTAAGTATAAGTGTGTTTCGCCAAGTGCCTACGGCAAATAGCGTAAAAAGTACAACACAATCGGTGAAGTGAATAAAAAGTTACAACATTTTAAACATGGAAATAAATAATGAAAAAATTCGATATCTTTTACAATTTTATTACGACAAAGGTAAAAACGCTTTTTTATGCCACAAAAATCGGACCTAATTTTTAAGTTAACATGTGATTACCGTTTTTTCTCTTCTTTTATATTAATTGTAGTTACCTTTGATAATGAAATGGCATTGCGAAATGTTGGTTGTTAAAATAAATGAAACTGTTTTATGCTTTAAACAAATATGCGGAATTTACGCATGCGAAAACGCAAGTTAACAAACCTGAGCATATTTTTCTGACATTGCGGTTTTATTTATCGGTAGAGTTTTTAATAAACAATACACAATTTGTTTTTGAATTTCTGTCAAAACATTGAAAAGCCGTCATGATGTTAGTATTATATCATAATTTTTTAATGTTGTTGTGTAGTCAACACTGCTGCGGTGTGTTTTTTTAGAAATAGAAGTTCTATTTTTTAATTCAACCCGAGCAAGCAGGCCTGCCCTGCGTATGGGCTATTCCACACGAATATGCATTACATCATGTCATTACAACAGTTCACGTCCACACGTAGTAATCAAATTGTTGTTATTTATCTATGTATGTGTAAAATAATTTTCATTGCAATAAACAAAATGCATCTGCATAGTTATAAAAAAAAATCATTTTGTATGTACAAATGTTATATGACAGCAGAATTTTATTTAGACAGTAGAGCAAATGAACATAAATTTTATTTATTAAAAGTATTGTGATTGAGAAATGCGATAGTTCGGTGTTTTTTATAATGTGGTGTTTGTATATTTTATAAATTTATTTAAATTGTGTTATTAAAGTTATGCTTTAAACTTGCTAAAATTCAATAAAGTTTGTATTAATGAATAAAAATTTGCTTAAAAATCTTTGTTTTACTTTAGAAAAATCAATCCTTGAACAATATATTGAATATTAATATTGAAAAAAATGGAATACAATAGTGAAAATTTAAATACTGATGCCAATATCACGGCACACCTTTGACAGAGGATAATACTGCAATAGTGGCTATGATGTCATCAGCTGCTACTTGCTTGCTTTTAGCAGCTGCCATAGAAGCAGCAGACGAAGAATCAAACCCGAAGCGAAAATGCTGGAAAAAACCGCGAAAGGAAGTTGGCAACATCCAAAACCTTATGAAAGAGCTGACGCCAAACTCACCCAACTAAAAAAAAATTTTACGAATGGATGAAGACCCTTTCAATTTTATTTTATCAGTGATCAGACTAGAAATTGAAAAAAAACAAGCTTGTGAGGAATGCCATTTCAGAGAAAAATTTATTGAATTGGACTATAATTCTACATTGTCCAAATCATTCCTGGCCGAACATACTACTGTGAGGTTATATTTAAAAATCTAAAGGACACATTTTTAAAGGTGAATTAAATTTTAATTATTCAATAGTAAATAAATTAACAGAAAATAATATTTCGTTTCAGTTTTCGACAACTGGACAGGGGTGGTGTAAAATCGCTGACGATTACAGCTTGAAATGGCAATTCCCAGACTGTTTAGGTACTCTCGATGGGAAGCACATAGCATTCCAACCAGCAAAAAAAGTTGCGCTATTATTTTATAATTATAAGGGGTATCATAGTATTGTACTACTTGTCCTTGAAGATTTATTTTTGTTGACGTTGGCTGCAATGGTAGGATTAGTGATGGTGGTGTGTTGCAACGCTCAAATTTCATGTAAACTTTAAATCAACCGGAGAAATATTTACCACCGAATTCCAGCAACATACCACAAATCTTGAATACACCGCAGGAAATGCAACGGATCACTGTTTCTACTTACACGGAACTTACCCTTTTACCCAACATCACCAGTATTATTAACTGTTTACTTATTCATTTTTTCTTTTAATAATTAACTTACCCCCCCCCCCCCCCCCCTAAATAAAACTAATAGCGTGAAAACGGAAACGTGAAAAAATTTGAAGCTAAACCAACTCGAAAGGAAAATTAATGAACATATCCCAAAACTAAATTGTTACTACCAATTTTTGATAGCATGTTTTATTATATTTCACAAACAAAACAATTTGAATAGCAAAAACAAGTTTGAACTTAATAAACTAAACTAATAGAAATATTACAAATGCAAAGAGTTCCCAATCTTACTTAAACCAAAAAGAAAAAAAAATCTCAAATGAAAGTCCGAACTGTTTTCTCTATCTTAACTTAGGGATTACTTATACTAACATTAATACTAAATATGTAAATATATAAAATTAAGAAAATTAGGATTAATTAAAGTTTGACTTTAAATTGAGTTGATGCGTGGATCCTCCGATATACAGGTAGAATCCGGAACAGCTGCTGCGATGTTTCGTAATGCCGGATTAGATATACCCTTGTAGACGTTGGTATATAACCGGTGGTATGTACTTGTTGTTGTTGTTGTAGGTTATGTCACTCAAGTTAATACTTTATTTTTATTTTTGTCCATCTATTTATTTTCGTTGATTTCTCAATGATGAGTCCATTTCTTAGCTATTATAGGGATGTTTTATGTTGGCTTATAGCTAGTTTACTTTTATGTACATAACTTTATTATTATATATTTTTTTTTGTTATTCTTAGACACCCAAATGAAATTAAATACCTTTTTTTATTTTTTTTTTGTCTTTACATACGTTAATTTTATATATAATGACTAAATACTAATTAATAAAACTAGTGGAGCACAATATAATTTTGCGATTCACAATGGTCGATATTTTTTTTTTTGTTTTTGACCAAGAAGAAAACGGTTCACTTCAACAAATTTTTTCACAACTGTTCACCAGAATTAGGCGGCTCGAGTACATTAAATAATGCGATCCGCGATCCCCTCGCGGAATTATTATATATATTTTTGTTTTGTTTACAGGGATTCTTACGGACGAAATTGAATTGCCATATATACCGTGATATGGCAATTCAATTTCGTCCGTAAGAATCCCTGTAAACAAAAAAAAAATATATATAATAATTCCGCTTCGAGCACCAACTTATAACATCACAAAAAGTTTTTTATACTGACAGGTTTTTATGGTTTATCACAATTTACCAAAAAAAAGAACAAAAGAATACTAGTTCGTCAAATTTTATACATTTTTTTTATGACACGATGGATAATTGATAGCCAGATGGAGGAAGAAAGTATTAAACGCGTCAACAAAATTTACGAAAACAAAGTTTGGGAAATTTTCGCACAACTTAAGGAAGCGCTACACAGGTAACGTCGTCAGCCAACGCTGGCGTCGTTACATACTCGTGTCTAACAGCCCTATTATTATATCAAGGTGAGGTTATCAAGACGATGGAAGTTTGGTTTCGAACTAATGAAAACATTGAATTTTTTGTATTAAAAAATTCGGTCATCTCATCAGACTGCAGTAACCAAACTACAAAAATATTGAAAATACTTTGAACTAATCAAAGTATAATCACAATGCCTTAGCGAATTTTAATGATTCGCTAGGCAATTGCCAACCCCTTGGCAAAAATACTATCTGGCTATCAATCCAGAATAACAAAAAATTTCATATAGAAATCGCATGTATGCGTTAAATACAATAAAATTCAAGGTTACCAAGGGGTTGGCAATTGCACAGCGAATCATTAAAATTCGCTAAGGCATTGTGATTATACTTTGATTAGTTCAAAGTATTTTCAATATTTTTGTAGTTTGGTCACTGCAGTCTGATGAGAGGACCGAATTTTTTAATACAAAAAATTCAATGTTTTCATTAGTTCAAAACCAAACTTCCTCACCTTGATGTAAAAATACTATCTGGCTATCAATCCAGAATAACCCAAAAAATCCCTATTATTGTACACCGAGGACAGGTTGTACAGTGCAAAATGATTCAGTGTGTATGGAGTAATAATTTGTTTTTTACTTTGCTTACTCTTCGTACACTGACTTTCTATTCAGTGCTGACATGTTCTACCATCACATTTTCGATACTTTATCGTAGATTATGTCTCGCTTCTTTAGAATAAAATGTGACACTATTTCACATTTTATATCATTTACCAGCTTGCTAGATTGAAAAATTGTGATATTCTACTCAATTTCTATAAAAACAAATAATTTGTTTTCGATACTTGAACGAAATTAGAGAAAGACAATTTGTTCGCATTTGTACTAGTAGGTTGTGATAGCAATAGATAAGAAATAATTCATAAATGAAACAGTTGTCCATTTTAGTTTAGGAAAATGAGAAGTAAACTTCGATAAAGTATCGAAAATGTGATGGTAGAACATGTCACCACAGACTTCAGAGTCAAATTTGATAAACCGAGTATGCGCGGTGTAAGCACAGTTCATAAACAAAAACACAGTGCGCAGAGTAAAATTACTCAGGTTGAATAAAACAACACATAGTATTGTTTGACAGCGCACTGCTTGCTCAGGTTGAAATAAAAAATAGGCCCAATTAAGCAGTGCCTTCTAAATTCTCCGCATGCGAAATTTCGCACGTCTGTTTCCAGCATTACAAAGATGTTGTATTGAAGTGTATTGAGAACTGGGTTCAACGTCGCTACTTAATCAATCTGTGATATAAATTATAACCCAATAAAATTATATATTTATTAACCGAGCACTCTTCTTAAATTATGTCCAAACACCGTAAAATATTGATTAAGTTGATAACACTCTTGTGTGCCCTTTTCCAACACACCAATAAATCGTATGTATTCTCAGGTAAATCCCGAAAATAAGTTTTTTAGATTTTCATTTAAATTTTACCACTTTCAAACCTTTTTAGGTTTTCCATGATATTGAACCAACAAGAGTGTATTGTATAGCTATTTACAGATTTTCTTCATTTCACTTTTACCAATCTGTGTTTTCCTTTTAATTCATACAAAATAAATTATTTTTGATTAAAACAATTAAGATAAACTAAATTGTTTAAGGGTTTTGTATAATAAATTTATTCGAATGATATGAAATGCCGATTAGAATATTATAATCATGGGACTTAGGATTAGGTTAGTTTATGTGTTTAGAAAATAAAATTTATTATCATTTTATTAATAATATTTTAATGAAGTTTTATTCAATAGACTTCTGTGTACGATAAAGTCGTAAAGTCGTTTTCGGGTTTATGAATACAGATTAAAATTTATGCCCGAGAATAAGCTAAAATTACAGATAATTTGAAAACAGATAAATTTATTTATGGTTGGTTATTAAAACAAACTTTTCATTTGTTTTTGCCACACAAAATTTACATTTTATCAAAACATACACGAACGTGGAGTGAGATATTAACATATCTATAAATAGCAGCACGTTAGTTTCCGAGAATTAACAAGTCGGTTCCAAAAACGCTTTCGATTGGTATTCCCGCGGCACGGCAAAGAAACTACTGCCCTCATTGTACAAAAAAATATCAACGAGCTTTCAATATAGACACCCACCCAAACGAGTGTTTTTTAATATGAAAAAAACTCTTTTCCAACGAGAAATTCTGACATAAAATAATATTTGTATCCATCATTACATAATCATTGAATTGAACATATAAGCATGAATTGCATTTGCTAAATTTGTATTTTCCGATAAAATGAAATAAAAATAATTAAATGTAAAGCGTCTTTATTATAAATTTGGTATCATTTCAAACTTGCGACGAGCTGTTATAGACGTAGATTTATGTCATCAGGGGTGGTTATGTTGTGTCCAACAACTAAGTTTCTTTTACCAAGAATGTATACGTAAATGACAAATACACCACACTTGATTTCTAAAGCCCAAAAATTTCGCGTCTTTATTTAACCTCTGTGCCGTTGGTCGGTGAAGTAAAGTTTTCATCAAATCGAAAATTTTGTTATAAACTTAATTTACAATCTTTTTGTTTTTAATCGCTTTTCCGTAAATGCTTTTTTTCAAAATATAGGGTTTCCCAATAAGAGTGATATGATTTCTTTTAAAAAAAACACGCTAATTGTTAAGGAAATTGAAATGTTTTTTATTTAATGTGAAGTACAATCGATACAATTAAGTTCTGAATAAAACCTCATTCAAATAGACTCCACGACTTCTTCTGCAGGAACGAATTCGATTAACCCAATTTTCGAGCACTTTTTCCAGTAAATCAAGTCGTATGTCATGAATAGCACGTTCAATATTGACTTGTAAAGCTTGAAGAGAGTTTGGTTTATTGCTAAAGACCAATGACTTCAAATAACCCCACAAGAAATAGTCTAATGGTGTTAAATCACAACTTCTTGGAGGCCATTCAATATCACAATTTCTTGAAATAATCGAATCTCCAAACTTTTCTCGCAATAATTCAATTGTTGCCCTTGCTGTGTGGCTCGTAGCCCCATCTTCTTCCAACTTCGACCATAAAAAAATGGTTATCATCGATCTATACCGATCTCCATTGACAGTAATGGTGTTACCAGCTTCATTTCGAAAAAGATACGGACCGATGATTCCATCAGATCAAAAACCACACCAAACTATCAATTTAGGTGAATGTAATGGTTTTTCATGAATAATTTGTAGATTTTCTTTGCAACAGAATCGACAGTTTTGTTTATTTACCGCACCACTCAGATGAAATTGAGCCTCATTGGAGAAGATGATTTTCTTAAAAAAGTCGTGATCAAGTTGTTGCAAGGCAAAATCAGCAAATTCACGACGTTTACGGTGGTCCAATGGCTTCAGTTCTTGAGTGAGAACAATTTTATACGGATACAAACCGAAATCCTTTCTCAAAATCCGCTATGTTGCGGTTTGAGACAGTCCCAATTCTTGAGAACGTCTTGGAATCGACAAACTTTGAGGTATTGGTTTTCCTTCAAAGAACAATAAATTCATTGGAACTCCTCTACTGCAAGTATATTGATTTGAATCTTTTCTTTTTCTTATTATTGTTAAGTTTTTCTTGTAAGAAATAAATTAGATCTAAGTACATTTAAATATAAAAAAAAAATCATTCTTTGTGTAATTAAAATATAATAAATCATATAATGTAAATATAAATAAATATATAAATAAAATAAATAAATGAAAAAAAAATGCTGTCTTCGGCAACACTTGCCTGAACGACAGGAATATTTGCATTACTTCGAGCGTTTCTTTGTCTTATTGGCACTTGAACATTATGTAAAGAAAATGTACGCTCAAAATTTTCAGCAACTCGACGAATAGCGAGCACACTTGGACGATTATTACGACTATAAAATGGCAAAAGCGCACGAAAAGTTGCAATTGGAGAACGATTATTTTGATAATAAAGCTGAAACGTTGTTCTTGCGTATATCTCACCATGATGAAATTGTGAACATTACTGAATACAATGACAGATCATGACATATTACAAATGGCCGAAACGTCACTTAAAAATCATATCATTCCTATTGGAAAACCCTATATTTGTAAAAAGCAATTTATGAAAAAACTTAAGTGTGAAGTTTCATCCCATTCAATCCGTCTATGAAGTACAGGTGTCAAATTGTTGCTGAATTTTTCTTTATTTATTTACAATAGTTACAGTCCACAGGATAAAATACCTAATGAATATTTACATTATAATTTCAAAAACGTAAAATTACACAATAAAAATAAATTCGATCACAAGACCGATTGTATTATATAAAATTACCGAAATCTCATTAAAACACGACAACGGTTAAGTCACTTCAATCATAGAATTTTTAAAGTTATATTTCAGTCTATTTTTGAAACCAGCTTTAGCCACTACGAAATCAAAAATAACACACAAATTGTTAAAGTTCGCAAACATAAAATTAATTGTTTCCTGTACTGAGTAATTTCAACTATAAAAATCCTGTATCAATAAATACCTTGTTGTAAGTTGTCTTATGAGAGACTAAATATTCAAATGCGAAAGAATAAATGGACAATCAATCCTTGCGTCCAAACCATCAACCACAAATAAAGCCGCAGCAAAACAACCTTTGATTGACAAGGGCTCTAAATTTAAAACGAAACATCTCGTATTGTAACTAGCCATATTAAGATCTATATCCAAATAAGTTACAGGTCATCTCCAATGTAAAAAAATTCTTGGTAAATTTTACCTTAAGGCCTCACCCACCAATTTAATGAGCAAAAAAAAATCTCGAGTCTGAAATTTGAAATCTTCCTTCCTTTAAAATCTTTAGAGAGCCACTCTAGAAACCCCAACAAAGATGACGATTTGGCTATTATTTTATATCAATATATGAGGAATAAAGCACAGTGTGGGGCCAAACATTACTCCCAAGTTCGTGATTTATCATTTGCTTCTAGTGGAGTGGAGTGGATGGAATCAAAGCATAAAATAACATAAATAATATAATAAATATTTAAAACTTTAAAATGGCCTCAATGAGGAAACAAATTAGCAATTCCGAGGTAGAGATATTATTTTCCTGTGTGGAGAAATATAGAAATATTGTTATGTGCAAAAAACTGGATGCGGTATCGAACCAATTAAAAAAGTATACATGGCAGAAAATAACCACAAAATACAATTCAAGAAATATTAATAAAAAAAAACGCAGCTACAAAACATGTTTAGGAATAAATTAGGTGAATTTAGGAAAATGATAGCAGAAGAAAAACCTGAACGGTTATAACAGGCCTAAAGTGTCCGAATCCAATCCGATTTATTCTATAGTGGAGGCTTTTGTTCGTCCACTCCAAAACATTGACTCGTTAGACGAGTTATTTCAGATATGTAATTTATTGTCATCTACAATAATAATTTAATGCAATTCAACAAAGTAATATTTAATATTTTGTATGTTCTCGGAAACTGAACATTTAGATGTCGAAATCCTCGATGAAGATTTTATGGAAGAAAGTGGTAAATACGACACTCATGTAGACAAAAGCAATTCGATTCCGAGCAATTTAACCGAATCAACTAAACAAATGGAACCTCAACAATCAACATCTAAAATTGCCAGGTCAAGCGTCATTAAATCGCGAGCTTCCAGGATTTTCAAATTAGAAAATTTGAAGAATAAAATGATGGAAGAATTATTCAAATAGAAAAACTGAAACAAGAATAGAAGAACAAGAAAACTGAAACAAGAATGCAAGTGATAAAATTTAATAAAAATAAGTTTAAGTTTAGTAAATAAATTATTCACACATTTTGAATTATTATATTCCTTGTTGTCATCAGGAGTACTTTCTGAAAAATTTTGAGTGGTATTAACTGGCTGAATATAAATACATATTTGGTATTTCCACATCGGGTTCAGTCGGTTCGTGTTCTCTTGAACAGTATCAGTAATTTTCGGCATATTAACTACAAATTCAGCCAATTTTGTTCACTTGTCTACATACATTGTCTACCTGTGTAGGTAATTAACTATGCAGCATAGACAAGACCACTACGTGCCACACAGTGCATGCCACGATGGAAATTCTACACGAGCGATTTGATTGCAAGGTTATCTCGTGCGGCAACGATGTGAACTGACCACCTTGATCGTGGCATCGTGTGATTTAACGCCTTCTATCTATCTTAAATCATAGAACAATGCAAACAAACCGCAAACAATTGATGCCCTCAAAGTCAACATAACGAACACAATCCGGTAAATTCGACCAGATTTATGCGACAAAGCCATCGAAAATTGGACCTTCCGAATTCGTGTCACTAAGCAAAGCCGCGGCTGACTTTTGAACAACGTTTTATTCTATACTTAATGACATAAACTATTCTTTGAAATAAAAAAAGATTGTGTGGATAAACAGAACCTTTAAATATTCGTTCGTATATGATGTATAAATTGTTCCGTTTAGAGTATAAGCTGTTGCATCACTTAAATTATTACTTTCACCTTTGGAGTTCACTATTCGTATGTATGATAAATTTAAGTATTTTTATTACTATAATTATTATCTGTGTTTGTTTTTGTTATTTTAATTTTAAGCTTCATTATCAATATTTTATACATTTAACGTATACATATATATGTATATTTACGTCGAGTTATCAATAAAAATTCATTCATTATTAAACAGTTCAACACTATTCTATATTCACATCCAGATTATTCATCACGCAACAACCCCATTTAACAAACAGTATGAATTTTTTCCCTTATATGTGTTTGTTTATTATGTATATTTAAATATAGAAAATGTTTTCCTCATAATTTGATAATCCGTTGGTTTATAATTTGGTGTCGGGTAAATTTTATGTTGTTTTTAGCTGATTACCTAAAGGTATAGTTTTAAATTTTCTTGGTTATTTGGTGTAGAAGACCATGATCAAAATAGATTTTTTAAACTAAAGAATGACTAGAGTCGGGGGCATTGATAAGCTTAGATAATTATCATTAACTTATAGAGTTAAATATGACCTATATAAACTTTAGCATGCTATGTAGTGGTGCGTTGCCATAAAATTTTAAAAAATTATATTCGAAGTATTTTTATTGGCAAGATTCTAACACACTTACATAAGATTATTATGATGAGAAATGTTTCTCGCACACTGTGATCAAAGGGTTAGGTAAATATTATAGTGAAGCAATTTTTTTAAATTTTTTAAATAAATCGCCTGTTTCTTCTGGTATTTTTTTAGCGAACAAATAATTTTTCATTGTGGATAGACCTATAAAGTGTCTCCAGTAAACTTCTTGTGTGTTTATTTTTGTCTAGTTGTTGTATTATGCTGTTTAGCTTTAACATTAAGATTGTAAAATTTAGTGTGTAACACTATCAAATAAAGTATTTAAAAATAAATTAGAGAAAAGTGTCGTAGGTCAAATTCTATAGCACAACATGTCGTGAACGACATTTTAGTTCGATTTTTTGTTTTAGTTTGTTTTATAATGTAAAAGTAATTATAGTAGCAGAGCCTCCTAAATATAATAGCCGTACCGTAAGACTCCGCCATTTTTTCATGAGCTTTTTGTTTTTTTTCATACGAATCAGTGCGTATTTAAAAAATTTTAGAAGCTTTTTTGTATATAAAAACATAAATGCTTCCTTTGAAATTTCAATTTGAATGGTTAGTTCAATATTCATTAAAAGCATATTTTAAAAATGAGTCATACTATGTCGAGTTAACGCAAAAATATTTAAATTAGTGTAACACAATTTCTTTTTTGTAGAAACAAGAATTTGTTTACATACACATGAATGTAAATAAAAATAAAATAAGAAATTAGTATAGTGTTCCCTCAAAAATTTCAGCATTACTATTCCAAAACAAACGTTCCTTAAAAAGTGCTTTTGGAGTAGCAATATAATATGGAGGTTATTGCGCTTTAGATTCTATTTCAACATTGTTGATGAACAAACTTCGAAAACTGGTTTTTCGTTACTTTGTGGTGTCTTCACACCTTGTATCGAAATTCATCATATCAATTAACAATAAATTGACTAGCATAAACCAACTATTGGTAAATTATTGTAGTATGCGTCCGGTTTTAAAATTTCATTCCAAGCTATGAAAAAATATAAATTGAGTTTTCGTTTTTTCCTAGAATGAAAAACAATTAAAAATACAAAAAATAAAAAAGTATTTAATTACAGAAAATAAATAATATCGAAGTAAAATATTTTTAAATATTAGCTGTTGGGGTATATTATATTAATAAGCTTGATGGAGCATAAAACCACAAAAACTGGTGACTCCGACGTGATCGGTGAACATATCATTACGGCCACTTACAGAGCACCAATAATAAAATTACGGCCACTCATAATTACGGCCGCTCTTTAATTACGGTCGCTTTAATTACGCTGCTTACAAATATGACCGATTTTTGACGAAAGGAACGGAGCATCGGCATCTATACAGAACCTTTTACATCATCACCGTGAAGATTTTTGCATCATCAGAGACCGAGGTGAATACATAAGTAACGTGTCTCTGCACCGTTGGATTATAGGAAATTAATAATAAACACAAACTGTAAGTACACAATTAGTTATTTAAGGTGCTCTAACAATTAGTTATTTAAGGTGTGTTATTTAATTTCTCTAACATCGACGATTGACTCAGACTTGTCAGCGGCATCAAGCAGCGGTTCAACAACTGAGTCTAGTATCATGTTAACTCTCACTGAGCTTTTGACTCTTTTGACTGTGCTCTCATGTTTATCTAACATGGAATATAAATATGTAACTCATAGATACGAAACTAGGTCTACTAATTTGTTGACATGCTTAAATATCAGAACAGAATTTGGAAGAAAATCTATATCATTTATTGGACCTTATATTTATAATAAACTGCCCGACCCAATTAAAAACACTTATAATATTTTTAAATTTAAGAAATTGCTAAAAGCACATTTGTTGTCCAATGTCGTGAATTATTTGTGAAGTATATTTTTATATATTTTTTATTTTTTATATTTTTCTGTTTTTTATATTTATTGTTTTCAAATACATAATATTATTTTTATATGACAAATTGTAATAATTTTTGTTAAAGGGAAACCGTATGGCTTTAAAAGGACTGGAAATTCATTAGCCGATGAGTTTCCCTTATTTCTTTTCTTTTTATCTTTTTCAATGTGATTAAATTTTATTTTCAACGACATATATTGTATTGTAAAATGAGGAAAGAGCAAACAATAACTAAATAAATCAAATAAAAAAAAACAACTGTGTCTAGTATCATGTTAACTCTCACTGAGCTGGCTGGTTTTGTTAATGATGCGGTTGCCAAGGCTGTCTCACATTATAATATTAATTCAAATATAGTTCAGGAGACTCCGCGATCAAATGTTAATTTTCCTACCGGTGTTGGAACTGTTGCTTTCAAACCCCCACAGCCACTTCACTCTCAAAACCCTAATGTGTGATTTGAGATACTCGAGCAGCAGTTTGCTTTGGCAGATATCACGGTTGAGTCTACTAAATATGCTCATGCGGGGAGCGCTGGATGCACGACTCCGTGATACATTCGCATATATGTTATCACTAGTCCGAGATGTTTCGGGTACTTGGTGAATCTGAAAAAACAAAGCTGAATAGTTTGATGCATGGCTTGGCACTTGGGGACAGGAAGCCGTCCCAGTTGTTGAGTATCATGAAATTGAACGCTGGTGGCACTTTTAACGAAGCGACATTTCGTCAATTTTGGATGAAGAGGTTGCACCAGATGACAACGTGCATGAGACTATGACTCAGGCACAAATAAATTCCATTGAGATTTCTGCACCTTGTTCTTCTAGTCCAAATTTAGCTTTTTCAATTGACAATAAGCTTTCGGAATTTAAAAAAAACTTTGATATCGGAGATTTCGGAAA
Organism: Nephrotoma flavescens; assembly: GCA_932526605.1. NCBI lineage: Eukaryota > Metazoa > Arthropoda > Insecta > Diptera > Tipulidae > Nephrotoma > Nephrotoma flavescens. The sequence goes on from OW052220.1 coordinate 127,331,581, forward strand.
ATTTTAGTCAAAATTCAAGATCGCGATCTTAGACAAATTCACGCGGGCGTAACAATTCGATTGAATTCTAGAAATAATTATACATGAAAAAACTAACCAGATTTTCGATTATTCAATCCATTTTATGGTGATCCTTCGGTTGAAAATAATTTTACTTGTTTTTATCATCATCATTTCTGCACAAAGTCGTTAAAATGTAAAGCAAATTGTAAATTCGAATTAAACAACTCCAATACCAATGTTTCAAAAAAATAGTCATTCACAATTGGCGGTGTGTAATAACGATTCTTAAATTAGTCGCCTTTTAATTTACGAAATTTTTCTCCAGACTTATTTTTTTATTGATACAGGTGCAGAAGTTTCAATCCAGCCAGCCCGTTTTGCTCGGAATCCAAGTGTCGACCCATCATTCAGGTTCTTCTTAGCAGCAAAGGGTTTTCCGGTAAATGTCTACGGGACTAAATTTTTAAGACTAGACACCGTCTGCGTCGCGAATTCTCCTTGAAATTCATAGTTGCTGACGTGTCGATGACTGTCATCGGCGCGGGTTTTTTAAGGAAAACTTAAACAGGTTGCTGTTAGTACCCCCATTTAGTACCCAAAAAGAATGGAACTTGGAGATCGTGTGGAGACTTTCGTGCATTAAATAAAGTCACAATTCCAGACAGGAATCCGATTCCACATATTCAAGACTTTACACAACGACTCGAGGGCTGTACTATATTCCCAATGATAAACCTTGTCCATGGTTACCATCAAATTCCTATTGAACCAACGGACATTCGAAAAACACCAATTTCGACACCTTTGCGGGCTATTTGAATTTTGTAGAATGACTTTCGGTCTTAGGAATGCAGCACAGTCGTTCCAATGTCTTATGCATTCAGCATTACGCGGACTCGACTTCTCTTTTGTATATTTGGACGACGTGCTCATTGCCTCTCAAAATTATGACGAACATCTCGAACATATAAAAATTATTTTTACTAAATTAGAACATGGACTGGACGTAAATGTTGACAAATACGTTTTCGCAAAAACCCAAATTATCTGTATAGGCCATTTGGTAACTGGACAATGGTATATTACCGTCGCATGAACGGGTTCAAGTCATCAAAAATTTCAAACGACAGTGCTTATGAAAGACAACTTCTCGCGGCTTGTTCGAAGATTACACATTTTCGGCATCTTCTCGAAGATCGTTTAATCAGAAACCAGAAACACATCTCCTCGCCAATTTCGACACTTAGATTTCGTTGGTCAATTCACCACCGATATTCAGCACATCTCTGGTCTGGATAACGTTGTCGCAGATTCACTTTCATTCATTAATCAAATTTTCATTCCCGAAAGTATTAATTATGCTATCGTCGCAGATGCTCAGATCAATGACGAAGAACTTCAAGACATTTTAAGGAGTTTTTCTGTTCTCAAACTTGAGAAATTTCCTGTTTCGATCAATTCAAAAAAATTATTTTATTGCGATATTTCTACCACTACACCTAGGGCATTCATTCCCCCAAATTTCCGAAAACAAGTTTTCGAGGCTTTTCATAATCATTCTCATCCTGGCGTCAAAGCTTCCATCAAACTTTTGACTCAGAATGTCATCTGGTCATCGATTAAAAAAGACGTTCAGAAAATGGCCCAAAGCTGTGTAGCTTGCCAAAAGACTAAAATCTCTCGACATATCTCCACTTGGTAACAAATCTCCACTTGGTAACTATAACTTCTCAACACTCAAACTATTCAACTCGATATCATTGGTCCTTTACCAGTTTCTGATAATCAGCGGTATTGCGTTACATTGATTGATAGATACACTCGCTGGCCGAGGCGGTTCCAGTTCCGGATATAACTGCTGCAAAGGTCGCTTTGTTTGCTTACTCTTATTTTATAGCTCGCTTTGGTGTGCCAGAGTTCATTGTCTTGGTCCGTGACAAGCAATTTGAATCACAACTTTTTCACGAACTGGCTAACTTACTTGGTTTTGAACGCAGGAGAACGACTAGCTACAATCCAAAATGTAATGGCATGATCGAGAGATGGCATCGAATCATCAAATCTGTCATTATGTGGTACGACAGATCTGATTGGGCTAGTGTGCTTCCTGTAATCTTACTTGGACTTCGAACGATTTACAGTGACGAACTTAAAGCTACTCCAGCTTAACTGGTTTACGGAAGTACAAATCGTGTTTATGAAACATTTTTAGATCCTACGAACGATCAAATTTTACAATCTGACTTTATTACGAACTTAAGATCACACTTTGATGAAATTCGACCTGCACCGGCTTCTCGATATACTACGGACACAATTTTCATCAAATCTGTTGACTTGCTTGCACGTTTTCTTATGGACTAACGCAGTATGACTGCACCGTATTTGGTTATCGACTGTACAGGCAAATTTTACACTTTGGATCTGAACGGACGTCATTCCAAAATTTCCATTGACCGACTCAAACTGTGTTACTCTGACAATCAATCAGAAATTACGGACGCACCAACTGTACAAACTGGATTACTTTTACCGACTCACGAACCAGAACTCATTATTTCAGCTGACGGACCTAAATTACCTACCGAGGAACCAAAAAATTTGCAAAGAGGTTCGTTTTGATCTTTCGCCAAGTAATAAAACAAGACCGGGTCGTGTATCCAGGACGCCTACCAGTTTCTTGCATTTTCGATAGATCTTCGATCTCTCTGGAAGGGGAGTATTGTGGCGTTTTCACACCTTGTATCGAAATTCATCATATAAATTAATAAAAAATTGACTAGCACCTGAATGGTTAGTTGGGTATAAACCAACTATTGATAAATTATTGTAGTATGCGTCGGGTTTTATAATTTCATACCAAGCTATGAAAAAATATAAGTTGAGTTTTTGTTTTTTCCTAGAATGAAAAACAATTAAAAATACAATTTTAAAAATGAAAAAAGTATTTAATTATAGAAAATAAATAATATCATTAAATATTAGTTGTTGGTGTATATTATATTAATATCGTAAGCTTGGTAAAACGTAACCACCAAAACTTTTTTAAAAATTTGATTTTTCATCGCAACAAATTCGCAGGCTATATTGTTTCTACCTGTTGTATAAACGAAACAGAGCTTCATAAAATAAAAGAATTGTTATTTTATAAAGCTTTTCGCAATTCTAAACCAATCAAAAGATGTCGCTAGTATAAATTTAGAAAATAATAGCGAGAAATAATTGAATTTTTTTAAAACCCAAACATATGGGGCGGTATGTTGTACCATCACTTCGAATCGAAATTCGAAAAAAGTCGAATAGCGGTATGTTGTATCATTTTCGAAAAGCAAAAATGATACAACTTTCACTTTTTCGATGCGACTTTTTTCGAATTCGACTTTTTTCGATTCGAAGTGATGGTACAACATATCGCCCATGGTTTAGATAATTTAACAATTTGTTGTGTAGACTGCCTGGTTCAATAGATTATGGAGATCTCCTATAACTGAGAAAAACGCAACACGAGCGAATTAGATTGAAATAAAAAAACAAAAATGAAAAAATTGTGACGTTTTTGTATTATTGTTGTACAGCGCGTGCATAGAAACATCTGCAGCCGGATTTTGAAATTACAGGAAGCTCGGTTTTGCAATCGCATAAAATTGAAGTGTTCTACGTTTTGTTGTTTTTTGTAATAATATTTAATATTTAATAACGATGTTGTGATCATTTCCAGTAAATAAATTCGTATGTGGATTCTTGTATTTTTTAGAGTTTTTGTCGTTATGGAAACCATATAGTATTGTCAAAAAGTTTTAGTTGTTTACAAATAATTTTCATAAAAGACAAAATTTATAAGGATACGATATTTTTACGGTACAAAATAATTATATAAAAAATATTAAAAATATAAAATATATTATATAAAAAATTGTGTATACAAGAAAAGAAAGAAGATGAAATAGAGGAGGAACCAAACACTAACGTGGCCCAAATCAGAAAATCAATCAAAACCAACAATGACTTTCCAGATATTTCGGCAAAAGGAGCAATGTTAATTAGGCCTCTTCCGATACGTGTGCCGCTGTAAAAATATTCAATAAATTACACTGTAAAAAAACGATAATATCTTTAACTAGAATTCCTTATGGTTTTTTCCTTACAGAAAAGTATGAAAAAAAAATTTTTTTTCATACTTTTCTGTAAGGAAAAATTCACAAGGAATTCTATTGGGGCTGCGTTAAAATTAATTTTAAAAATCCATACGAGTCAGAAAGTGACGGCGGTAGCAGTGACGAGAAAAATTCTGCAGGAATCCTTAATTTTGCCGAGGAAATTGTACCATCATACACAAATGTAAACACTTCCAATTTAGATTTAATATCCGAACTTTCAATACGATGTGCAAATTACTACTTGACTGTTTAGTCTAGCCATTAGAGAAACAATTAATGATTACTTCAGGTAAACCATTTTAATTAACGAGAAAAACGAAAACTAACGAATATAATCTTTACTTTCAGAACTCTAAGCAACCGTTTCAACTGCAGCAAATCTACAGCTTGGCTTGTACAGAATCTCCAAGAAGTTGTTAAAGCTGAATATTGTAAAGGGAATCGTTTGGTGGCCAAACGAAAAGCGTAGAATAAAACGTTTTTATGCACAGAAGCATATCGATTCGTCAGTACCGTTTGCGTTGAATTGGTCATGGATTGAAAAGTAATCTAATTCTTACTTTTATTATAGGCATTGTAGGTGCTAAAGATGGTACACACATACCTTTAATTGTTCCATATGGCCCTCCAAATTCTTATGTAAACTGAAAGGGATTTTATTCTGTTGTTCTACAAGCTGTGTGTGACAACCAACTGAAAATTTCACATTTTTATGCCGGCGAGGTCGGATCGATTATGATGCTAAGGTACTAAGGCGATCTCATTTGCAAAATCAAGTTGAATCAGGTATCGCCTGCTCTTATCTTACCTAATTTAATCAATCCAATGTTAATATTTAATTTATACACATATGTCGAAAAACAAAGATTAAAATAGTAATTCATTAATTAATAATTGAAAATTCAAATATAAATTATTAAAATTTCAAATATCATAGTATTTTATTTCAGTTATCACATTATTGATTATAATCTATAATTAATAAATTGAGATGATCTATAATTGATCCACAAAATTTTTAAATATATTGTTGTGCTCTTCCATAAGTATTAACTTTTTTTTAAGATACTCCTGTTTCTCATTATTTTTCTGGCCATTAGTCTTCGGAAGTTTACGGTTGCACTTGTGCTACATGTAGTAGCAAGAGTTTCAATTATCATAATGGCTTTCCATTCAGACTCAATTTGCGCGTAGGTAGGTTCAAGAGTAATATCTCTAAATTCGCGACTAATAAGCATATAAATATGCTTTTTTACGCCATACTACAAATGTTATAATTTCCTCTAATTTTAGACCATAAATATAGCACACTTTCGTGATTCCATTTGAATTCATCTGAAAGAGCAACAGCATAAAATTTGATAAAAGTAATAAAATAACATTAATATATATTATTAGTATATAATATAATATACATATTTCGTTTATATAAAAACTATATACCTTCTCGACTATTAATCTCGTCAATTATGGAATCCGCGGGAGCGGATCGTATGCGGATTGGAAAATGCATATAAAAAACATAAAACAAAATTTTAAATCATAGTTTCATAGAAATTCCAATGGGTTTTCATACAATTAGTAAAGTAAAATTTGTTTTAGATTCGCAATTTTTTTTAATGCGTTTGTACGGGGAATCATAAAAAACGATTCGTATGGAAATCAATACAAATTTTCTTGGCTACTTTGATTTATAGAAATTGTTTTCCATTTTTTTATATGCATTTTCCAAACCGCATTCGACCCGCTCCCGCGGATTGTATATTCGACGTGACTATTTTCCATTTAGCATTGAATTGTCAATAAGAAGATGAATGACATTACATATCTCAAATATCTATCACAAATATATAGCGTAAAATTTTGTGCTCCGACAATGTTCTGATATAATAAACTAACACAAAGTCTTTAATCCGATATATCCGATAAAATAATACATAAACCGCAAAACGATTTTCTCCGCATACTGTTAAAGTTAGCCGAAAGTTTCCAGCCGAAAGATAATGCAGATAGTGTCTTGAATACAGCAAAAATCAGTTATGAACTCGAATTTAGGAGAATTTAGGATCGGGTTACATCATTCGGGTGAAGGAGAAATTATTTCAGTTTATAGGAATTTAAAAATCGATAGGAGCGAGAGTACAAAGAGAGTTTAAAAATAGTCATGACACTATCTGCATTATCTTTCGGCTGGAAACTATCGGCTAACTTTAACAAGGTTTTCTCCACTAACAAATTGAACGCAAAAGAGTATTTTTTGTCTGTATACTCTCTCCGACTGTCTACTTTCTCCGACCTAATACACGAACGCCCCCAGAAATGACGACTTTTGATAAAAAAAAAAAAATTACGTAAACTCGGCTAAAATTTTGTTTTTTTATATTTGTATATAAATTTTTAACCAATTTTTTGTTTTTGTTATTTTAGCGAAAAACCGATAACTACGGTTTGAGATTATGAAATTCAAATTATGAATACATACAGACAAAACATAAGACACGTTGATTTTTGGAATGGACTATACGAAAAATGCTTACGATTCGTTTTCTCCATAGCTCCTAAAGAGAAACAAAATAACCTATACAATTATTATAACAAAATGGAAAAAATATTGTTACGAATTTTTTTACTCTACACACGTGTAACACTCGGTGGTCGGGGAGTTAAGTTTCGAATCTTGTCAGAGCCCATAATCTTATTGAGGCAAATATTCCCCCAAAACTGATTGGGGTTTTGGACTGACATTCCATGTGGATTATGGAGGAAAATATAGAAATAACGAAAGCAATTGTAAACGGCGACGACAGTCATCGCGACAAATAGGGGAATTAACAACGATGTCAATGAACAAGACAGGGGAATTTGATGAGGCAGAATGTCCGCGAACACAACTATATGAAAATGATATACCATTGCAATATGCATACGTTGCCAGATTCAATAAATGGAATAATCTCACACAGTTGTGATTTAACCTGTGAACAATGTAAGTTAAGAAGTAAAAGTAAACAGTGCGAAAAGTAAAAGTGCAGAACAGTAATAAAGAATGAAATTAGTGAATTGCTAAAGAAACTGAATGCGTTGAGAAATAAAGCTTGTAACTTGAAACGTTGAGCATTTTATTTGCAAAATGCAGTGCTAATCCGTATCGAAAGCCCGAAATTCGTAACATTATTAATGGATTAGGTGTGCAGGTAGAAACTCGGCTCTGAAGTTGGTTGCATTAAAATTATACTTGAACGCATCATAATCGACCGCCATTTTGAATATATGTAGCTTAGTTATTGCTGTCTTTATGACTTAAGTTTCAGTCATTTACAAGCTGTCGTTCCGTGTGCATCAATTTTAAGAGATGCATGTCGATAAGCATAATTTACTATTTTCAAATGAAAAAAAAACGCTGCTCAAGCTATGGAATTGATTAATTCTCCTTTGAGTAAACATTTTGTCAGTCATTCAACAGTAAAAACGTGGTTTGCAAGATTTTGTGATGGCAATTTTAATCTTGAGGACGATCCACGTCCAGGTGCAGTGACACAACTTGACGATGAAGAACTTAAAGTTTTACGGGATGAAAATCGGTGTCAAACTCAAAAAGAGCTTGCAGGGCAGTTAGGTGTTACCCACCATTCCATGCAATCGGAAAATATAGAAAGAAGGAAAATGGGTTCCTCATAAACTGACCGATGAAAGCAAAAAGCGATGAGTTGACATCTGCATGAAAAGTGGATTTCGTATGATAATCCTAAATGCAGAAAACATCAGTAAACAACCACATCAGTTACAAAATTGAATATCCACGCTAAGAAAGTGTTACTGTGTGTCTGAGGGGATTGAAAAGGAATCATTTACCACGAGCTTCTGGAACCTGTTACGGCTGGTGATATTGCTGCATGACAACACTCGTCCACATACAGCAAAATCAACCCAGAAACTAATCTACTTCTTAGGCTGTGAAGTTTTACAGCACGCGGCGTATTCTCCAGACTTGGGTCCCTCTGATTATCACTTATTCAGATCGATGTCATCATATATGAAAGACAGTTCACGAAATATGGAGATGTGCAAAAATGACTCGATAAATATTTTGCTTCGAAACCACCAAGTTTCTTTCGCGAAGCCATTCATCATCTACCTGATAAATAGCAAAAGACTCACAGATAGTAATGGCGAATATTTCGATGTTGAATTTGACCAAAAAGTGCAAAGTTTCTATTTACACACCTAATACATCTTAATATATAAAAACGTTGGTGCGTATGTATGACCGACAATCACACCCGAACCGCTGAAGATATGTAACTTATATTCACCCATATGTTTGTGCGGTGCTCTGGATAGTTTTTGTTTGTGTTAGCCCCCGCCAGGTAGGGGTGGCGGTCACTTTTTTCGAGATTCTTATTTATGTACCGATTTGGCTCAAATTCCAACCATATAATATTTAAATAAAATCAAAGTCTTTGGCAAAATTTGGAACCGATAGATGGCGCTGAAGTGGAGATATTTAGGAAAATTATATAAAAAAGTTGGTGCATATGTATGGCCGACCATCACGGCTGAACCGCTAAAGCTATCCAAATTATATTGACACCATATGTTCGTGTGGTGCTTCGAATTATTTTTTGTTTGTGTTAGACAGACCCCTAGGTGGGGGGAGGGGGTTGCTTTTTTTTTCTAAAATTCCTATTTATGAACCGATTAAGCTCAAATTCACACCATATAATATTTAAATAAAAAGAAAGTTTTTGGCAAAATTTGGACCCGATAGGTGGTGCTGAGGTAGAAATATTTGCGAAAATGTAGTTTTCCCGGTATAAAATTTTCATTTCAACAATATTCAATTTAAATGTGTCCATAAAAATCCGGTGGCGTTGGTTGTCTTTAATGCATTTTCCTGAAATGCATATATACATACATATTCAGCATTTTCAAGGTTACAATCATCTTACAATAACTAAAAGTATGTTCTTTGTTTAAAAAAAACGAAAGTGCTTAATAAATGTGTTTATTAAGTGTAAGTGTATTTCGCCAAGTGCCTGCTGCAAATAATGTTAAAAGTAAAACTATAGATCGTAGTAACCTTAAATATATTACAAAATGGTGTTTATTGACAAAACAAAATCAAAAAGGTTTTTCATTTGCCATTTCAGTATTAGATATTTCATTGTGCTGTACACAATTGTTTAGAAATAAGTTTGACGAAAATTTCAATTATTTGGAACTTCCAATTCAATTAACTTTCATCATAAACTTTCAATCAATTTTAAATAGGTGAATTTATGATACGAAATTTCAAAACAATATTGATTATCTACAATATAAATACAAATATTTTTAAAGTGATCGTGAAGAGGTAAGTAAATTTTATAGTGATATTAATGTAATAAATAACACAATTCGATTAAAGGCACAAATAACATAACCAACGAAAATTTTCCCTTTAAGACATAGATCCGACCCCCAAATTGCAGTGAAATAATACCGTGAAAAATACCTGGACGACGACGTTCACACATTAGTAGTAGTGACCGAGAAATTCGCAATAGACAACGAATAAGAACGAATTTAACACCACATCAACAAGAAGCGACAATAGAGGATGCGCGATTGCCACCCGCGCATTAGAAAGTGACGCACACAGAATAAGACGTCTTGCACAAATGAGAATTAGAACTCAAAGATCACGCAATCGTGTGACGGATTCAATCAGAAGTGTGGTGCAATTGCATAATCGAGTACGCATGCAACCAACAAGAGCACTAACACTGTCATCATTCAATCGCATTGCATTTGAATATTATCCAGACACCGTATATTACACACATTCGAAAATTTCAATTGGTTACATGGATAGATAATGCACTCATTGCCACGCTCTTAAATTTAAAAATGAAACCGCAGGGATGTGTTGTTCATCAGGCAAAGTGGTTTTACCTTCATTGAACCCACCACCAGAGCCACTGAAAACGCTAATGGATAGCAACACCACAGAGTCCAAATTATTTTTGAAAAAAATTAGGAAATTTAATAGTTGTTTTCAAATGACTTCTTTCGCTGCCAATATCATTACTAATACGGATGGACAAGGACGCACATTTAATTCAACACTCAAGATACAGAAGATACAAAAGTTTCTACAAATTTACTTTGTGGGAGATGAAGAAGAGCGGTCTAAAATCCGGTACGAGTACAATCACATTCAAGTAATACAGGAACGAGCTATCGTAGCCGATTTAGAAATATTTTTGGCAGAAAAAATAACCTCATTCTATTGTTTAACCCTCGTCATGCGGAATAGGCACAATTGTACCTTTTAGGTTTTTAAATACTAATAAATCTTCTTGTAGAAGCCGGAAAGGGGTAAGGTTTTGTGAGATCTCTACATTTTTTTTACTGGACCATTCAGGCCTAATTTTAGAAAAATATCCCCAGCATCTCAGATATAGAGGATCGAGTAGATCTTAGTGTTGTAAAATTATGCCGCCGGACGAAGGTTAAGCAAGTTTCCAATCAATTACAAAACGATAATTATATGAACGTTATTAAAGCAGATAAAGTGCCTATTGGCGAACATGCGCGGCGTTTTAATGCTCCAACAGTGACTGAAGCAGGAATAGTAATGGTTGGCAATACATTCAGACAACGCGATATACGCATTATGCGCCGCAACAACACCACAAGTCATTGCAGATACACAAGACTTATGTCTGATTATTTCAAATAAATCACTCATTACATTGGGACTACCACCACCCAAGAACAATCATACTTTATTGATAATTTAAATGAGTACATTGAAATACATGAACCACAATTATTCGCAGAACAAAAATTGGTTTTTGATTCAGTAATGGTTGCAGTTACTGCAAAAGAAGGCGGATTCTTCTTTTTGGATGATCCAGGTGACACTGGCAAGACATTTTTGATTTCCCGCATCTTGGCTAAAATACGTTCTCAAGGTGAGGTTGCTTTGGCCATCGCTTAATCAGGTATTGCTGCTACTTTATTGGATGGCGGAAGAACTGCTCATTCTGCACTTAAATTGCCGTTAAATATCCAGACAAATGAAAATGCAGTATGCTATATTAAATCGCATTCAGGTATGGCTAAAGTGCTTAAAAGTTGCCAAATTATAATCAGGGATGAATGTACAAAGGCATATAAACATTCATTAGAAGATTTAAATCGTACGTTGAAAGATTTTAAAGTCAACGACAGATCTTTGGCGGTACTCTCATATCGTTATCAGGATTTTTTCGACAATCACTTCCGGTTATTCCACGTTCCACCTATGCAGATGAAATAAATGCCTGTTTCAAAGCTTCTTCACTGTGGAGCAGTGTTCACAAATTGAAGTTAACAACAAATATGCGTGTCCAACTTCAAAATGATCCATCTGCTGCGCTTTCTCAAAACAATTGCTTGATATTGGCAAGGCAAAATAAATGTAAATCAAATGAGCCAGACAATCAAGTTACCAGGTAATTTTTGCATGATTGTGACATTTAGAGACGCATTAATTCAAAATGTGTTTCCAAACGTTCGAGATAATATCAACAATCACCGATGGCTGAGCGAAAGGGCAATTTTAGCAGCAAAAAATATTGATGTCGATACCATAAATATCTACATTCAAAACATGTTGGAATCTTCGTCATTTTCATTCAAATCAATTGATACTGTGGTAGAAGAAGATGAAGGAGCGAATTGTCCAGCTGAATTTTTAAATTCACTTGATTTGCCAGGTCTTCCAACACACAATTTAATTTTGAAAGTTGGATCACCAATCATACTGCTACGAAACCTAAATGCACCAAAATTATGCAACTAAAGTAAACGAGGTTGGTTGCATGAGAGCATTTTTTATTGCCAAGAATCCCGATGATTCCAACAGGTTCTCCAATTGGATTTTAACGCTTACCATTCCCAATTCGTCTGGCATATGCAATAATAATCAACAAATCTCAAGACCAATCGATCCAAATTTGCGGAAAATTCATGCTTCGCTCATATGTAGCCTGCTCCAGGGTTGGTAAGCCCAACAATTTGTTTGTATACGCCGAAAATGGAGAAACAAGAAATATTGTCCACACATTGGCTTTACAATAAATTATTATTTACTAAGATCAGACGAACTTTGTATTTGAACAGAAAATTGAATTTATTAAATCGAAAATAAAATTTGCATAACATATAATTTGCATAACATAATGATTTCATTTCATTCTTATTTAAAAAATCCCTAACATATAGTTAAAGTACATATCAAAACAAACCCTGGAATAAAATAATTATTTTGGACAGAACAACGTTTGCCGGGTCAGCTAGTAAAACATATAATTTTTTATCAATCATTTGACTCAATGATATTTTAAATACGCAAGTATGTTAAATTCTAACAACACTTTATTATCGCATCATCTTAAACTAAATCCTCGCATGTAAAAATATTTCGTACATCGCTTAAGAAGAAATGTATAAAAGGCTCGAAATTCATGGAAAAAATTTAAAATATAGGAAACATAAAAGGAACTTGGATATTAGGTTTGTTGGTGGAAAATTTACTCCATCCCTTGTTCTCACAATATTTCTATGGTTTTTGTTTTAAGTGGATTATGAAAATGAATAAAAACCAAAACTAAAAGGTAAAGTGTAAAGGTGTAAATATAACGCAAAGGAAAATGTACATATTTCATTTTTAAAACAACGTTTTAACCGACAAACACAGGTCATCCCAAAAATTGTTCTTAAATTTTTAATATCTGGCTGGCGATCTCTTTCCATTAATTTATTTTAATATTCGTATATTATCCAAAAATTTATATTTTAAGGTGTTGCAAAAAAGTTTTGTGCCAGTGCTAATTTGTAATTTAAGTTAATTTTTTTTGGGGGGAAATTGTATTTTCCATTGAGATATTGTGTGTTTACCTCTGTCGAGATAAGGGCTGGTTTATACTCGGAATAAGATAAAATCTCAAACTACAACAAACATTTAATAATTTGGTACCAAATTTTCTGTTAAAATCATGAAAAATCTTTTTACAACTTAATACATAAATAAGTGGGTCTTTAAAATAATTCGTTCATGATGATAAATCTTTATTCTTTATCAAAAAAATTTCAACAGATTTCATCAAAAATTTAAAACCAAAATTTGTATAAATTCATATTTTCTCTTTCCACAAAGGTCGGACAAAAACTGAGGAATTTAAGGCATTTTACGATAAATAATTATGTAGGTCAAAAGAGGTACTTCAACCTTAGTTATTTTGTCTCTGGCCTTTTTCAAATTCTTATGTATCCTTACCTTTAGCTATTTGGCGATGCAGTATTCCAGTCGTCTGTATACCAAAAAATACCTTTCTTGAAATTGTTAACAATAACATACCGGTCATAGTTGTATACAATTACGTACATTATATTTTTGTTTTCCTTATTTAAAGGTTATATTTAAAATATTCTGGATACAACTCGAACAACTTTTCTGTTTCGCTTAGAGTAGCCAAAGCTGCTTTCAACGTACTCTTCGTTGAATTTCTTCATTTATTTTTCTACTTTTGAGGCATCTAAAGTTTAAAATGATTTATAAACTTTGAACTAGATTTAATTTTCCGCTGCAATTGCAGTGATCGGTATTCCCCTGATAAAAACTACTACTATACAAACTACACAAAAATCTGTGCTTAATATGTGCACGCTCCACGACACTACATTTTAAACTAAATGGCAAGAGCAACTAAAAGAATCCTTAAAAGAATGAAAAATGAATTAGAAATGTGAATATTTTTTTATGCACGGATTTACCCGGGTACCTTACTTCTCTCCGCCCCAACCCCCGATTACGCACGAGCTATTTTTCCATCGATCCTTTACCCTCCGCCATTATCTCCCGCAATCATCCTCGGCCATTCACCCCTTGGTTCTTTACTCCTTGGTTATCACCTCCAACTATTACACCTCCAGAGGGTAGTGCCATAGCGTTATTAACGCGAAAATATAATGATCAATGGTAATGGTCGCGGAGTAATGTACCGGGGAGGTTAATGACGAATCTTTATTGACCGCGGCATAAAGTCAATATCCTGTCAGCACAAACCGATTTTGAAAAAAAAAAAAAATTAAAAAAAATTAAAATTAAAAAAATTTGCGTGAAATCATCATTAAAAAAATTTGCATGAAAAATGTTTTAGCGTCGCGTTTTCAAACAAACTATAAGCGATGAACAAGCAAAATGCTCGCATTTGGTCACCGGAGAGCAAAGTGTTATAACTTGTAATAAATATTATTTGATGCAAATACTTGCATAATACCGCCTTTAATTTAAGATTTTGTTGTATAGGTGTATTTTTTATTTATTTATTTATGTTCAAGCAAGTGCCCCGGTGGCAAAGTGGTCAGCATGCTTGCTCCAGCGACCGGAGGTCCCGGGATCAATCCGCGGTGGTGACAAGGAAAAAATGTCAATGGTCATTTAGGATAAGTGAAATGAATTAATCACTCAGTATCCGAAATGAAAATATGATTATGAAACCTCATTTGAGGCGGCCAAATCCGTTGATGGGATATTGTGCCAGAGAGAGAGAGAAAGTCTACAAATTTGACTTGAAAAAATTTTCTAGCGTTACCAAGTTGTACAGTCTGTAACGAAAATGATCATACGCACTAATTTTTGAAAAAAAAAAAATCCTAAAATTTATTTTGCAGTTTTTTATTTGATTAAATTATTTTACAAATTATCAAACCCAAAACAGAAATTCATTTACCGTTTATAGTAAAAAAAAAAAATCAAAGATTTTTTGCAACGAAAATGCTCATACACTAATGTGAAATTTTATTTACCAAAATCCGGTATTGATGTACATCAAAAAAAAAAAAAATTATGATCTATTTGCCAGAAAATTTTTTTTTTTGATGTAATCAATTTTAAAAAATGTGAATTTTTCGTGAATTTTTTTTTTTTGATGGAGAAATAGCAATACATAATGAAACGTCAATTTTTGTAGAAACGTCAATGGGCGTGTTAAATTCCTAATAAATTAAAGCATGTGTTTTAAATTTAATTAAAATTTCTTTTAATCGTTCATTAATAAATATGTGACGATTATTAGTTCGGAAATATATATAGGTTTTCAATTTCTAATTAAACCATTTCAAGTTCAATCGAAACTTTTTCTAAAACGAACGAAACCTTTGCCAAACCAAATAAAACTACTTCGAAAGCAAACAAAACCTTTTCAAATTCAAATTAAACTTTTATTTACCCAATTAAAACTTTTCCAAATTCAAATAAAACTTTTTCGAATTAAAATAAAACAATTTCAAATTGAAAATAAACTAAAAAAATATTGTATATAGATGTATCGCCTTTAATCGATTATTATATACCGGGTGTTTCACTCTACGGAAAAAATGTCCATAATCAAAATTTAATCATACCGCGGGGGAAATACAGTGCAAAAAAATAGTACCCCACCCCCCGCTTTGTAGATGGGGCGGGGTAACTTTTAAACTAAGATAGGAAGCCATATTTTTTATTGCAGATAAGGATTCTACGACTAAAAGTACGTATGATTTGATTGAAATATTTTGTTCGGTTCATGATAGATGGCGTTGTAATCGACGAAATTCAATTTTTTTCAATTTCTTCTTCTTAGAACACACGCATTCGATTCTGCAATATGTTTGAAATAAAAAACATCACGGTTTCATTGGAAATACTCGAAATTCGTCATCAAAACAAGTTATTAATGTAAATGGCAGGTGAATAAAATAATTTTAGCTTAAAATAAGATGATGGCCTGCGACTTCAATGCACTTATTAATATGCATTTCCAATGATTGTACACAACTGAGAAGTGTGTTTGGTTGAATTTCAGCACACGCATTTCTGATTCGCTCAATCATGTTCTCACGTGTTGTTGGTTCTTGTTTGTAAACTTTGTCTTTGAGATAGCCACACAAAAAAAAATCTGGCGAAGTAAGATCTGGTGATCTGGTGGGCCAATTTATCGGACCAGCCAACCATCATGTTGAAACCACATGTTCCGTCTCACTTCTAAGTTCAAATTTTCAAGTAATATTGGCAGTTCATTTTCCAAAAAGTTTCGGTACATTTGACCATTCAAGTTGCCTTCAATAATGTGGGGGCCTATGAGTTTGTTGCCAATTATTCCACACCACACGTTGACAGTCCAAGGACGCTGATGTTCAACTTGACGAAGCCACTGCGGATTTGTAACACTCCAATAATGCATGTTGTGTCGATTAATCGTTCCATGGTTTGTAAAAGACGATTCGTCAGAGAACATTACGCAACGAACAAAATTGGGGTTTTGTTGTATTTGTTCACGTGCCCATTGAAAAAAGTTACCCGATTTTGGAAATCAGCGCCATGAAGATCTTGGTGTAAAGACACATGATATGGATGATACTTGTGCCGTTTTAAAATTCTCCAAACACTGGTGAGGGACAATCCGGAATCGCGAACTATTTCTCGTGTACTAGCATGAGGATTAAGAGCCACTGCTGCCAATACAACAATTTCATTATTTTCTCCAGTGACTGTTGCTCTACGGGTCCACTTTTTCGGTTGAACATTTCCATCAGTAATAAATTGTTTGATAGTACGGCCAAATGAAGCACGTGAACGGATCCGCGTAAATAGCAACAGCATTTTCAAGATTTTTGCCAGCTTCTCCATAAACCAAAACCATTTCAATTTTCTCTGGCACAGTTAAACGATCCATTCTAAAGTATTTTATCGTTTATTTTGCAATTACGAAAAACATGAAGATAAGAAATAACACAAACGTTAAATGTGATTTACAAAACTGAATAAATTGTTTTGATGACGAATTTCGAGTATTTCCAATGAAAACGTGATGTTTTTTATTTCAAACGTATTGCAGAATCGAATGCGTGTGTTCTAAGAAGAAGAAATTGAAAAAATTGAATTTCGTCGATTACAACGACATCTATCATGAACCGAACAAAATATTTCATTCAAATCATACGTACTTTTAGTCGTAGAATCCGTATCTGCAATAAAAAATATGGCTCCCTATCTTAGTTTAAAAGTTACCCCCGCCCCACCTACAAAGCGGGGGGTGAAGGACTATTTTTTTGCACTAATGTATTTCCCCCGCGGTATGATTAAATTTTGATTATGGACATTTTTTCCGTAGAGTGGCTATTTTTCGAGATATTTGATCGTCTCAGTTTAAAAGAAACACCCGGTATAAATAAAATGAAGTGGTGCAGCGCCAATTGCAAATATAAACGTGAACTATATTATATAAGTTCAAACGTGCCGATGACGAAATAATTATAAGAGACGGCAAAAGAAAAAAAAGTGACTGAGAACATGTTGACGTTTGTCGAAGGTGCAGTGGAATAAAAGCCATGCATCACACTTAAAGCAGTTAAATAAAAATTGTTCGAGCATTCAGATATAAATTTAAGTATTCAAACGGTGGCAAATTGTTTGAAGAGGCTTAAAACCAGTTTAAAAAACCGCGATTGAGGTTGATAAGTTAAATGATATAAGAACGTTAGATTTATGGAGAGAATATGCTCTAAATTTCACACAAAGTCCGCTAGAAAATCGCAGCAAAATATTTTTTATTGATGAAAGTGGCTTTAATTTGCATCTGAGGTGGACTCGTGCTAGGTCACGTATCGGAACAAGTGCAAATGTGATTGTTGCAACAGTTCGTGGAAGGAACGTAACGCTAATTGCGGCTATAAGTGTTGCAGGGGTGATTCACCACAATATTATTGCAAACTCAAAGTGGAATTGTTGGCGAAAATAAGAATCCAAGGTTTACAGAATGTGTGGTTCGTCATGGACAACGCGGCCATTCATAAAACTGCAGAAATCATGGATATTGCGAATTTAAGCTCTGCTGAACTTGTTTTCTGTCGCCTTATTCGCCGATGCTAAATCCCATTGAGCAAGTTTTTTCGAGTAAAATTATTTTAAGTAAAAAAATATATTTATTTTTTAAGTAAAAAATCAAATAATTTTTAGTAAAAAATTATTTTAATTTTTGTAATACTTCTTTACAGGTGAAATTAGCTGCTCGACCAATTTTAAGCGAAAATGTTGACAATCTCGATATGGTACACGTAATAAACGAGGCGTTACAAACAGTAACTCAAAACGATTGCAACAATTACAACACAAGTATGTTGATGAAACTGCCACAAGAAGTTGATAGGTAGGCCCTGCACTGAACCAAAATCATATTTTTTTAGTTTTTTTAATTTTGAAATTGTTTTATATTAATTTGAATAGGTTAGGTTTCAGTGGTTGACACTTAGGCCATTTTTTGGTCCATTGTGGTACCACGCATTCATGCTAACATCATTAACGCATTCACCTACTCACACAACTACAGTATACCACCTGCACATTGCAAGCTCCATGTCAACCTGTACATTGACATGGACGGTGGGTCGGCGTTGAATTCTGCACTCCATCAGAGGGTCTTAATTGTGTTTATTAACATCACTGATTGTAATCGATCATGAAAATTCGATTTTGCATCTAGCCTCTGATGGGATTCGAACCCAGTACCTCCCGGTCCAAGTGCCGAAGCTTTAACCACTGCACCACTTGTCCGGTTTAATTTGAATAAGTTTATTTGAATTTGGAAAAGTGTTAATTGGGTAAATAAAAGTTTAATTTGAATTTGAAAAGGTTTTGTTTGCTTTCAAAAAAGTTTGACTTGGTTTGACAAAGGTTTCTTTTGTTTTAGAAAAAGTTTGGATTGAACTTGAAATGGTTTAATTTGAAATTGAAAACCTATACATATAATTTCATATAGTGGAGTGCACAATTGATGTCGTTTTGATGTGAAATTTCTAAACTTCAAAATCCTTTCTAATATTTCCAATACACACATAAAACCACATCAATTTTGATTTTTTTTTTTTGTTCTATTTGAACCAAAAATTTCACATTGATTTGGAAAAGTAAATAGACTTCCACATAAAATAAAACACAACAAAATGAAAAGTTTTTTTCCATCGTTCATTATAAAGAGAAGTGTCTCGGTTATTATTTTAATATCGATTTGGTCCTCCTTTATTTTTGTAACCTCTTTCAGTCTTCCAGGCATTGATTCTACTAACTTCTTGGTAACTTCCTGTGAAATGTGATCCCATTCCTTCATTTTCGTATTTTGTAACGTTTTTGTTGCTGGTAATCCTGTATTTTCCAGGTGACCCATAAATGTTCAATGGGGTTCAGGCCAGGCGATTGTAATTGGTTTGAGACGTTCTACAGAATCCATTCCTTCACAACTTGTGCTGTGTGCTAAGGATCGTCGTCTTGCTGGAAGATCCATGATGGTCCGAGCCCCAATTATTCCATGGATGTTATCAAATTGTGCTTTAGAATACCTAGGTATTTCCAGCGATTCATATTTCCATTTATAAAAACAAATTTACCTACCCCACTCGCCGACATTGAGCCACATACCATAACTGAACAACCACATTGTTTAATAGTTGGGACGATGTGTTTGGGCTTCAGCGCTCTAGCAAGTTTTTTGAAAATTATACCTCTCTCATCGGCTCCAAAAATTTTGAATTTACTTTCATCCGTAAAAAACAACCGTCATCCAGAAGTTGGTTTTATGTTTTAAATTTTTCTGCAAATTAAATTTTTTTTCGAATTTACATCCAAAATTAATGGCTTCTTGTGTGGCACACGGCCATGATATCTATGTTTCCACAAAGCCCTTCTAATATTTTGGAGGTGAATAGCTTTATTAAGTATCTTCATTTCTGAAGCTAGTTTTGGAGCACTTGTTTTTGGACTTTCTCTCACCAAATCCAAAATCGTTTGTTCGTTCCGATTGGAAAATGATGCTTTCCGGCCTGTTCGCTTTCCGTTTTCAACCGATTGTGTGACGTTGAACCTGGATATTTGGGCTACTGTAGAATGACTTCGGAAGACAAATTTTCTAATTTCGCGGACATATTTTCCAGTACGTTTCATATTAATTGTTATTTGGCGTTCTTCTTTGGTATAGTTTCCTCTTTAATACCGGCCGTTTTTAAATAAAATTAGTTTTTACAATGTAAAACCATATATTGAATAGCTTATATATAGGACATACGCGTTCTTTTTTCTCTTATCCTATTTCATTTCCGTAATTAGATTTTCTGGCACAGGTGTCAGTTTGGTCGTTTCTTTCGAACTTTTTTCGAAAAGTTGCCGTTGTTTGTTTACTGTTTTGTTTTGATAACTAAGCTACAGAGTTGAAACAGTTAAATTTAGATTAACTTTTTCACCAGCTGTGTTGATTTTCTTGTTTTTTTCGAACTTGTACTAAAACAGCTAACTTCACTCTTGTCTTATAGAAAAAAAAAATTTGGAACACGATTTTACAAGGCAGTGCCCTATATTGATACTATTTAATATTTGGTAAAACCTTCGAATTACTAATGTGTAGAGAGACACTTCTCTCTACACAGAGAGACACTTCTCTTTTTAATGAACAATAAAAAAAACTATTCATTTTGTTGTTTTGTTTTAGTGTATGATCATTTTCGTTGCAAAAAATCCTTGGATTTTTTGGTTTTTTTTTATTGTAAACGGTAAATGAATTTCTATTTTGAATTTTTTGATTTGTTAATTTGTAAAATAATTTATTCTAATAAAAACCTGCAAAATAAATTTTATAATCCTTATATTTTGTAAATTTTTTTCAATCTTCAATGTGTAAGATCATTTTCATTTCAGACTATATGTGTTACACCCGGGTAGATATGGTGGTTGTCGCTGTATGTTTACGTGGCATGGTAGATCATGATCATAAACCCATTCGCCTTTCCAGGTGAAGTAGCGTATAAACTTCTTTTGAATTTTCTCAGGATATGTTCTTCGTAGTACGGGAACCACACATACAGCATATTCCAGCTGGGATCGAACTTAAGCACGATACAGGATCATAACTATTTCCACATCAAAAATGTCACCCATCCAACGTTTGACACAACCGAGCATGTAGTTCGCTCTAGAGCGATGTACATCTCAATGTGCTTATAGTAAAGCTCATGATTTCCACGATAGTAACCCCTATGTCTTTGGTTTCAAGTACTACCTAAAAAAGTACACGAGTTATCTTATGGCGGTGAAATGATAGTGATTACGGTGAAATGATGAGATTACTTGACATTATTATCAAATTTAGTTTTTCCTTTGAAATTTCACAATAATTTAGCTCTTGGTCTTATTACTTGTTTTCACTAGAGCTATGTACTGCAGAAGCTAACCAGGGAATTTACCTTTCAAATTAATGCAGATATAAACTCTGGCACAGGGTTCAATTAACCGTTAATCAAAAATTGATGAATAATAAGATTAATTGAAAAATGTTTTACTTAATCGAAAATCAGCTTATTTTGATCAAATTTAACTTTATTGAAAATATATTTGTTAAAAAGATTAATTATGGCGATAGAAATTTGGTGGTTTCGAAGCAAAATAGTCATCGAGTCATTTTTACACATCATTTTTGCACATCGGTAAGAACCGGTTAACATCGATAAAGATATATCAAATCAATTATAGTTAACATCTGATTTGACTATGACATAGAAAAGATTTGTGAAAATCATCAATTAGGCTACGCAGCAATATTGTTCGAGATTCTGTATACATAAAAAATATATATAGTGCAGCTGAATGTACCCCTAAAGTTAAACAATTTATGTAATCAATTATTTATCAATTCAAATGTAATTTATAAGTTGTACTTACCATAGCAAATAAATGTAACCACGCCACAAATGTAAACATTCATCCATTTTTCACGAAATGTCACTTTTGTTTAAACACACTGAAACAAGATGTACCAAATATTAGTTGTGTACATTTATGCTCGATGTAGGATGTGTTCGTAATTTGGTACAAAGTCGTATCAACATGACATTTTTGGAAAAATGGGTAAAATGTAAATTTCTTTTAGTCAGTCATGTCGGTGCGATTCAACAAATAACAACAAAATTGTAAATTAAAATATAATTAAAATTAAAACTTAAAATTAACAAATCATTGTTAAAAGCAAAAAGTGTTAAGTCATTAAAGTTGTTGTATCCACCATAATAAACAGGGAAGACTCGCAAGGCCGCTTGTTCACATGAACATTTAAGTCAACAAGTGGATTGCCCCTCCAAATATAGAAATATGAGATTAGTGATCTAATGATCACGTTACTGTGTAGACAACAATAATACAAGACCCACTTCTTGAGCAATAGCTTATGCAAATAATCAGATTTGAGTTCCTGTCCTATTCATGAACAGTTCATTAAAATTAAACTAGTGCTCGATGTGTGAGGACTCTGTTAATAATAATTTCATAAAATGGTTTAATTAAAAAATTGCAGTGTAAATTTAATAGTGTGTTAATAAAAAAAATTTAAGAATTGAACTTTACATATTATGGAATTTGCATGGGAAATTTAAATTTATTAAGTAATTCTAAATAAAATTAAGTATTTGTTTTGATTAAATTTACAATAACTTTTTATTTGAACTAAATAAAAATCAATTTATACCGTTTAACTTATTATTTTTTTCCGGTAAATGTCTCAAACTCAACTTTGGCATTTGTCATCATATTCAATCAAAATGTACTCCTTAACAATATTGTAATTAGTATGAACAGAACATCTTCCCGTTAGAATAAACATTTAAATTACAGCAAATGAAAACAAAAAGCACAAACTTTCTAGCAGTCAATAATTATAACATTTGGAGTGTATGTCGAAGCTGCAGTTATCTGAAATGCACGCCTTTCATTGTGATTAGTGCTGAGAGTAACAAATCCCTTCGTTATATCATATTACTCGTGCGCTACATCAATTACGGATAAATAAAGAAGATTATGTAAAGCTCAAAAATTTAAATTCCTTTTTTTTTACTTTGGTTTTTGCAATTGTAATGGTGTTATTGTGATTGTTCTGTATATCGGTATATTTCAGCACTCTCGAATTAAATACACAAATCGTAGGAAATTCTTCCATTTAGCGTCACTATCTGTGTGACAACGAATATGATAATCGACACTTACTTATACACAATCAACTTCCCAACCACCCCATACTTTCTTTCCTTTAACGCTGGATCGCGGATAAATTTGAATTTTTGACTTATAGATGGCTAATGTGTAAGAATCACAACAATCAGTTTCGAACAAACGAGACTATTGATTTGATTGTGTATAAGTAAGTGTCGATTATCATATTCGTTGTCACACAGATAGTGACGCTAAATGGAAGAATTTCCTACGATTTGTGTATTTAATTCGAGAGTGCTGAAATATACGAATATACAGAACATTCACAATAACACCATTACAATTGCAAAAACCAAAGTAAAAAAAAAATATATATAATAAAATTCGTGAATGCGAAAAGTTAGTTGTTAAAATAGAATATAGATGGAAATGTGAAAGAATCAAATTTCGTACTCTAAGCAGTAATTCGCTAGTAGTACAACTACATGGTATGTTCTATATATAGACAATATTCCAATGTAATAATACAACATCAGTCGTCGTGACCTGATGAGAAGACTGATTTTTTCAAATCAATAGTCTCATTCGAAACTGATTGTTGTGATTCTTACACATTCGCCCAATCTATAAGTCAAAAATTCAAAATTAAATTCCTTGTTTTGGCATTTAGAATTTTATTTATAATCGTCCACTAGTTTATGAATTTTCATTATATAAAACCTTTTTCAGGTGAAGAGTCAAAAAATGTTTGTTATTATATTTCGATTTTCATTTCACCAACACCACATTACGTATAAGCGAAAGCCATTATCCAGATAATATAGAAATTTTTATTATAAAAAAGTATGTATTCTTATTATTATTTTGTGTTATTATAGCACCTTAATACAAACGCCATCGAAAACATTAGCTCGCTCTGAAAAGCTAAAATTGCTAATACAGGTTTAATTTCAAAGCAAATACACCTGAATTAATATTTCACGTTATATAGTAGCTATTGAATTCTGTTTCTTGTAACACAATGTGCCAGTATTATAAGCGAGTGAACACAAAAGAAACTTTAATATTTTTTGTCCTCTGTCTTTACGAGCTGAGCAAGCCAAACAAAAAATGAAAATATGTTGAATGGAATAAAAGGAAAACACTTTTTTCTGTTGCCAGAATCTCAGGTATGGTGAAATTTATTTTATTAGATTTTTCAATAATAATAAAGATATTGATCCTTTTCTTCCTCAAAATACCTAAACATGAGATATATGTGGATGATGTACGTACGAGTATATGGTAACCTTAGTCGTACAGATGATAATGTAAAATTATCCATAAAGTCGTCACACTTTCATCAGTTATCATATTTTTATACATCGGGTGGATCATAAATTATAGCCTGTGGAGTTTGTACCCAAACATGTTTTACTACGTTGTCATACAAGCAAATTATATGAAACTAATTTCTTCCTGAGTTCGAAAAGATTATTTATTCGTTATAAGTGCTGAACATTAGAACATTATTGCGTTTTCCTAAGGTTTACTAACGGAAATTTTATTGTCTGTACACTATTTGAATAATAATGTTCTTCAACCGTCTTAGGTATGATGATACAAACTTACAGAGACAATATGCCTATATGCTGTCATATACTTGATTCTACAATATTTATTAGGTATTCAAGTAGAAACTCTGATTTTTTAGTAAAATTCAACTTTATTGAAAATATACTAGCTGGCCTGTGACTGAATAATCAGTCACGTGATTACATTTTATTAAATTTTTGGTTAAGAAATGATTAAGAAGATTTATTAAGATGTAAATTTGGTGCACTTTTATCAAAAATAAAGTAAATTCATATACGCTATTAAATATTTAATAAGAAATGTACAAAAGGATAATAAAATATGAATTTACATGCGTAGAATCTCTACAAAATAACATTCTTTGTTGTTGTGCGCCCGTCCCGATCAGCTGATTGATCGCTTGTCTCAACCATAAACACTTTGAGTCCGTCAAATGAGCGGCATCGTGAAAAGGCCACAAATACGGGGGCCGGAAAGTACACTTCTACCTTCTTCAAGCTTTGGCCCTAACTCTTGTTGATGGTTATGGCGAACGCGAGCTGGACGGGAAATTGGAGGCGAGACATTTTAAATGAGAAGGTGCCTTCCGAGGGTGAGAGCTTTATATGTGGCAAGAGAACGCGCTCGCCTTTTGAGAAGCCCGTCAGCAAATCACGTTCCAGACTGTAACGGTTTATTTTTGCGACTCGCATGCGTGTTCCATTGATAAGACCCTAGTCTAGTGTTTAAATTCCTCATCAAAAGAACGATGGCGTTTACCTTTAGCGGGATAACATGGCGCGGATGTCCGGATCCTTCAATCTTGTTGAGAAACTCGACATGTAGGCGGAGTTCCTTATTCATGTCGTCACTCTCAACTTTATCAACACTAAGTTTGACTTCTAGTCCGCCGGGCAGGAGGTCAAGCACCTGCTGATTGATTAGTGCACAATCATCATTCTTGGGTGCAAGGGTGGCGTGCTCCTCGATGGTGCCCTCGGCTAGTGTTGTGTTGATGTCACCATACACGAAATCGATTACACGTCTGTCTTTGATTATGAGCGCGACCCCTGGCATGATGCTGGCCTCATCTATCATGATGAGTCGCGCGCTTCTCAACTTGGTAGCGTGAGAGAAGTTTGGCTTCATTGATGAACCGGCAGTTTGAAAATGTTGGAAATATTGGAAAAATATTGGAACCGGCAGTTTGAAAATGTTGTGTAGCGTACGTCCACCTTCCATCAAGCTCGTGGCGAATCCAGTGAAGACGGAGCAAATGGACTCCAAGCCACGCCCCTTGGCAAATGCAATGAGTGATTGCAATACAAATGTCTTGCCACACCCATCGGGAGCGTCAACGTAAAAGACCTTTGCTGACAGGTCTTCATTTGCACTCGCATACATGTTGTCGAAAGCACCATTGCTAAATATTAAAATCTCAAAAGGGAAAAGCACACAATTGCCGTAGCGCGCAACTTTAATCTAAATATTTAATAAGAAATGTACAAAAGGACCGCTGTATTTGTGTGTTATTTGTATATGAATAATTGTGACGTACTAAACTAATGTACTTATGTAGATTATATAGTCGATAGTCGATTAACCACCACACAAAAAGCAGAAACACTTCACGCTAGTTCAAGCATGAAATTAAGAGCTTAATAAATTATCCGGTTACGAAAATTACTTTGGACACAAATCAACCGCATATCGGGACGAAACTTCCCGCTTAACCTTTTCGCATAAATTAAGAGATCCAATGACTTTTGCCTGAAATCGGACGGAAATGATTATTCCAAACTTTCCATAGATATTATGTTTGTGTAAGTACTATGGTCAATCTTCACTCGCAAAATTTTGTCATGACGATAGAGTGCCATGACAAAATTGTCTTTTTACACTGACAGAACACCAAAATGTTTGTATGTACAATATGTAGAATCATTTTATGTTTTCTGTTTTGTTCTGTATTGTCACGGTGTAATGACGGTTCTATACAACCATATTTTGTCATGGCATTCTGGCGTCCTGATTAATTTATAAGAGGTACAGTATAGGAAAAACGTTTCTTGGCTTTTACACCTATTTCCCGTTCACGTACTCTAATAAAACATATATTCTGCACATCTATGAAAAAATACCTTTCACCTGATATATGTTTCATTAAGATATGCGCACGGGAAATAGGTTAAAAAGGGTGTACAAACTAAAAATTAAGCGTATTAATATATAAGATTTGCTACAAAGATTAATTATCGAAATATCCACCATTGCTATCTAAGGTCTTTTGCCATTTATCATGTAGATGATGAATGTCTTCGCGATAAAAACTTGGTGGTTTCGAAGCAAAATAGTCATGAAGTCATTTTTGCACCTCTTCAACTTTCGTAAACCGCTGCTCTTTCAAAAATGATGACCTTTTTCTGAATAAGTGGTAATCAGAGGGAGCCAAGTCTGGAGAATACCACATGCTGTAAAACTTCCCAGCTTAAGCAGAAGATGAATTTGCTTATGTGGGCGACCATTGTCATGCAGCAATATTACCTTCCGCCTTCCTAGGCACGTAAATGGTATTTTTTCCTCCAGAGGATCACCAATTTGATTAATTGGGTCTAGTAATGTTCAGTTGTAACAATTTGACCAGGTTCCAGAAGCTCGTAGTAAATGACTCGTTTCCAATCCCACCAGACGCATAGAAACACTTTCTTTGCATGAATATTGATTTTTGCAATTGAAGTTGATGGCTGGGTTCGATCAACCAATGGTTTTCTGCGTTTAGGGTGGATTTTATCACTTTTCATCACCCGTAATGATTTTGTTGAAAAAATTCTTTCTTTTGTACCGAAAAATCAAATTCCTGCAGATGTCAACTATTAAATTTTTGTTTTCTTCGGCCAGTTTGTGATTTTTTTTTTAAAAATACATTTTATTCATCAACATAAATTCCTTCGAGAACGATACAATCAGTTTAACTCTCTCTCTCTCTCTCTATTATATCCCATCAAGGGATTTGGCCGCCTCAAATGTGGTTTCATAATCATATTTTCATTTCGGATAATGAGTGATTATTTTTGATCCCACCGGGAATCGAACCCGGGACCTCCGGATGCTGAAGCAAGCATGCTGACCACTTTGCTACCGGGGCGGCCGGTAAAATCAGTCCAACGCCTCTAATATTTCGATACTTTTTTTTTGTAAAACGAATTATCTTTGTCTTCTAACTAAGCTTTAGTGTCGGCAATCACTTCTTCATTGGAGTAAAATCTCTTTTCCTGGAGTTTTTTTGAGGTCTGCAAACAAGTAATAATGGCTTCGAACACAGCTTTCTAATGGACAAATGTTCGTGCTAAGACTGCTGTCCAATTTGTGACTTATTTTGTGGAGACTGACTTATTTGAAAGTCTACAATAAGCCTCCTGTCTGCTGGACTTATTGTAGACTTGTTTGACTTTTACGGGAGGATTGTGCTCAAACTGGTAACTCATCAGAATAATTCAAGCAATTTTCTAATAAGTCTATTCAACAGGAGACTTATTGTAGGCGATCAAATAAGTCAGTCTCCACAAAATAAGTCACAAATTGGATCGCAGTCTAAATATGACCAACACGTTTCTTTGATATCTGTAAAATGCCAGCTATCTCACTTACCTTCAATTTACGGTCTTTCAAAACAATTATCGTAGATTAGTCACAGTCTCATTTTGGGGTCCAGAGCGTGGTGCATCATGATCACGACAACATGATGGTTGATTTCTCTGGTGCAGAGTACGGCATTTGTCCCCATCAAAAAACAATGTTTAATCGCTCAACAAAACATTGGCTCCTATACTTTTCACAAGATGCATCAAAGTAGAATCTAATTGCGCTTTAGAAAAACTAATATATCATCATTGTAGAACGAGCCTTACCGATTTGCAACATTAAAAATAAAAACTACCACTAGATCGTTATTAAGAGCAAGTTAAGGGTCAAATAGCGCAAAAGAAGTTTCAGAAAATCACCATTAACAATATTGTTCAACGATAGGAAATGTTAAAATCGACAAACATTTTGTACAACATTTTAAAATCAAACTAACGACACTATTTAAAAACTACAAATCAATGTCATTAATTTCAACTAAAAATAATAAAATGGAAACAGAACTATCGCCGCCATAACATGCATTTTCATCGACACCGAACTTCTGCGCGATCTAAAATATTACAAAATAAACCAGCTATGGTAAAGTACATCCCTCATATCCAGAATTCAACGGAGCTGACTCAAAAGACAGACCAATTGAACTCAGCCGTATTTTGACGATGAACGATTTGACGATTTAAGGCAGCAAAGCAATTATTCGATAAATTAATAAAACTTCAACTAACAAAAGTTACATCCACTCGAATTTATCACAGAAAGATAAACGACTATCCAACATTACGAAAAATTCTTATTGTAATTTATTTACCAAAATATTCCGTAACAGAACTGGAACAAAAATTTTTGAAGACGAATCAAAATTATGGGGAGACTACCAGAAATTATGGCTACCGGCTTTATGATGAACTTGAGCAATATTACACCAGTTTTAAAAACAAATTTGGAAATATTGACATAAATTCACAACAAACATCTAGGATTGGAAACAGTGCATCACATGTGAAACACATTCAACCGCGGGCTATACCATATCATAATAAAAGGTAAAATAATAACCAGCAAAACCGAAAGTATTACTGAAATTATAAACGAAACAGAAGAAATAGAGCATACACTCCTCCGTCTCACTTGTTTAAGAACACATATTTTTTTTAAACATCAGATTGTTTCTCCAATACTATTTATAATTAAACAAATTCTAATTGTTATATCGGCAGAAGGCTCTATTAAGAAAATATCCCATATAGTAATTTGCAGGTACTTTGGAGAACCGCTACTTTTTTTAAAATAAAACGGAGTGCACCTTTAAAAATTTCATATTTATTTGTCTCACTTGTTTAAGAACAACTGAAATATCTCGTTTCTATGGCTAAAAATTAAAAATAAAAGAGTGTAGGGTATCAGTTCGTGATTCAACCTTGACGTATGCGCAACTATGCCTAAAGAAAACTTCTTAAATATATAGAAGAAAAAATCCAAATTCGGCCTTTCAAGGAGGACGGCCATAGTATCCGGGAAAATGCTGCTAAAATTAGAAGAAGTTCAACCGTTGTGCATAATTACCTAAGTAACATCCAAAGCTATGGAAAAATAGTAAAGGACGTGTGAGCAAGGCTACAACAATCCAAAATCGACGGGCCAGTCTTAGAAGAGCTTCAAATTCTACCCTGTCGATTCGCAAACTAACGGCTAAAACCGGTGTTACGGCCAGCAGAGCAACCGTCCATCGTATAATACAGCGTTTCCCACATTTAGCATTTCAAAAAATTAAAAATACCGCCGTTAAATGAAGCACGCAGGAACCAGCGTCTTTGCTTTGCACGGCAACACATTAGATGGGACAGAGAGTGGCATAAGGTAGTCTATGCCGATGAAAAAAATAATAACTTGGACGGGCCAGATGGATACAATTATTATTTTCATGACCTAAGGAAAAAGGGTAATTATTTTTAGCAAAAGGCACAGTAAAGGGGGTGGTATAATGGTTTGGGGATCAGTGTCTTTTTTGGAATAATTGATTTAGATTTTCAGACAGTAAAAATTACAGCAAATACCTATAAAATCGCTTTGGAACGAGCTTTTCTAAAATTGGAAACTGCCGGGATAATCAAAGCGTGAATTTAGGAGCAAAATGTAGAACTATTGCCTTGGCCGCCCTATTCATCCGACTTAAACATAATGGAAGACGTTTGGGGATGGCTATCACGGAACGTTTACGAAGGAGGAAGACAGTTCGAGAATAAGGACGAATTAATTGAAGCCATAAAATCAGGCTGAGCCGAAATTTTCCTTCGCTATTTGGGGTCACTTTACAACTTAATACACAATAGACTTCTTAAAGTTATTGAACATTAGAGTGGAAATACTCATTACTAAATGATTAAATAATATTTGAAATAAAATAAAATTTACAAACACAAAAAAAATATATGTAAACTGTTAATTTTAATTGATTTTACAGCTGTTCTTAAACAAGTGAGACAAATAAATATGCATTTTTTAAAGGTGTACTCCGATTTATTTAAGAAAAGGAGGGGTTCTCTAAAGTACCTGCAAATTACTGTATGGGATATTTTCTTAATAGACATATAGTATTGGAGAAACAATCTGATGTTTAAAAAAAAATATGTGTTCTTAAACAAGTGAGACGGAGTGTATGTTCTACTCTCTACTATATAGGCATACCACCAACTCAGCTAAATGAATCAACATCACTTGCCGTACCAACGATCGAAGGTGTACAAGTATATCCAAGATCACACCAAATCAGATGTAACTACTGTCAAAAAGTTAAAAATACTTGGGACATTTGCCATACCAGAATAAACACGGTGAGAAAACACAAGTATATCAATCACCGCTGTAAACCTGGAGCCATTTTTACCAATCCTGGTATATCAGAGCAACGAACATTTTACTACGAAATGCCAAACTATAACCAACTACAACACGCAAACTTACAATTTGTTACGACTGTGCGGTCGCAACCACAATTTTTGTATTTTTAATTCCCTCGGTTGGTGTCTTTACTTTCCGTTGATTGCTCAACCCAGTATGCAATTTTTCCACTGTGTGGAAAAAACCGCTCAAATTCGCAGTAAATTCCGTACTACAAAATATCAAAGACACAAAAATATTGATTTTGGGCAAAATAATTGTTTTTCTCTTTCTATTTCGCGGTAATATTATTTTCGTTTATAAGTTTCGATTGTATCTTTTATTTTCAGTTTCTTCTGACAAGTCGACGTGCACGGTTGCACTATTGTTTTGTATCTTCAGTTTTATAATCGCACTTGAGAATATAACGCGACATTACTTGTGCCTGTCGCGATTTTTATTATTTATTATGTTAGCTTGTGTTTTTCGGTGTATTATGTTAATACATACCTTAATAATAATTCAATTACGTGTTTGTGTTATGCTTGTGACCAATAAGTTTGTTTGTAAAAAGAGGTAATCAAATAATTTTAAAATGGCGTTTTCTTGCAATGATAGAAATTTCCGATTTTTATTTTTCAAGGTTGAGCTTGTTGGGATGCACAATTGGATGCACGTACAAGTATACTATTGCAATTGAGTTAAAAACACATTATTATCGTTCCGGTACAGTAACTTTACGTGAAATGACATGAAATTCGTCGTGAGATGAAACATATTTAGTTGGTTTAATTGAAGATGCAAATGGATGCGCTGGATTCATGCCAAACGTGTTACAATTATGCCAAAGGATATTCAATTAGCAAGACGTATGGTGAACGTGCTTAAAATTTAATTTATAAAATTTTTGTTATAACATTTAATTGTGTATATTTATTTGAATAAAAAATTAATATTTATTTTATTATAAATAGAAAATTTTGTTTTATTTCGAATAAGAATTATTATTTATTCCAATTGGAAAATATATACAAAACACGTGCCTTTTGTTTCTGTGATTTTTTTCTCTTTTTAGTTGGGATTCACACCGACACCGGAATTTTTGTGACACTTTTCTTTGGCTGGGAGTACGAATTTCCGCGTGATACACATGGTTCTTTCCATAGAAGCAGTGTGGTTTTAGAACGCGAATGTAAATGGAATTCCGTCGGCATTGCATATTGGGAATATTTGTATTTTATATTCCCATCGGTTTGTGTCTTTGCTTTCGGAGTAGTTTAAGAAGAGGGTAAGAAGAATGACAAGAGAGCGAGACTAATGCGCATCGAGTGTGTGCAAAGCAAAACATTCCATAAGAATGTTTTTCTTACATGCCTCTCGTTTACATCAATGCGAATTGATGTAAACGAAAAACAGAGAAGAAAAACAATTCTTCTGGAATGTTCTGCGCGTCGATATTCGGTGCGAGAATTTTTTTTAAGTTTGTCTTGTTTTGGTAATTGAAAAATAAAGTCGAGTGATAAAACTCGAAATATTTTGTTAATGGTCTTCAACCTTCTTGATTTTTGGAAGAGAAAATTAAAAAAAATAAAATTATTTTGTGAACTTTTTGGAGTTTTTGTGAACGACATTTACAGTATGATTATACTGATAAAACGCGATAATATAATTGTATGAAAAAAAAATAATAAAGTTAAGCAAAATATCAATTGAGTTTGTCTGTGTTTTTTTATATATAATAAACTGAAGAAAATATAATATGATGAATAGTGGAATGCAGGGTGGAGATTCAATTCCTAATTGATTATGGGCGTATAGTAATCAGAAAAGTGAATTCTCAGACGCCTGCAACAATACGGCAATCTACGTTTTAATTGTAATTGAGAGACTCGTTCACCGTTAGGGAACGAGCAAAGTGTCGCAACAAGCACCGGCCATTCGTGACCTTATTTGATTCAGTGTTGGAAATACCAAAACATACTGGTGGCCAGTTTTAGTATAACGGAATGATTGTGCTGCAACGATTAAAGGCTGCTAGTCGTACCCTAATAGTTGTTCCACGGGTTGACAGCCACGTGGTTATTGCAATTCCGGCGGGCGAGCGCAACGGTAGTTTTAGTTGGGTGGACGCAACGTTATTTTAATATATTTTCTGAGATTGAACGCCGCAAAGAGCAGGGAGTGTTCGCGTTCCGTGAAGTAATGAAAATGAAAAGTTGTTCTCATTAGCAATCGAGTAGGTTTGCATTTCCCATAAGAAATTTTGATTTCACACAGTAAAATTAGGTGCAAATAATTCATTATTTCACGGAACGAGAATTGACTCCCAGGTGACCATCCGGTCATTGGCCTATTTTTGGGTATCATGGAAAGGCCCCGCAACAACGACGGGTGGCCAACCGGCTATTCGTTTTGCTATCGAGGAGAGGCCTGCAACAACAACGGCACCAAGGCCGCAACAGTAAATTTTTTTTTAAGGTACGATTTTTTTTTTATTTTTTATATATTTTAAAAATTTCTTTTCTTTAAATTTTTAAAATTGTGAT
The DNA here is from genome assembly GCA_932526605.1 of Nephrotoma flavescens. Classification (NCBI taxonomy): domain Eukaryota; kingdom Metazoa; phylum Arthropoda; class Insecta; order Diptera; family Tipulidae; genus Nephrotoma; species Nephrotoma flavescens. Next base: position 127,365,396 of record OW052220.1, read on the forward strand.
CGAGCGCCGATTAACGGTCATTTGTCGCGCGCTCGGCAGGCATTGGTCTCGCTCCCTAATTCTCCTCGAAGTTGTCGTTTCCTTTTTCCTTTATTTGTTTTTTTTTTATTTAATAAACTAAAAAAATGAATTCTTAATTTTCTTCGGTATGGGTATGATGAGGGGGGAATTCCCATCCTGTGTCGGTGTAGGTTTGGCGGTCCCTTGATGCCCGCATCCGGGTTCAAAACCGGTGTTTACCACCGTTTGAGTCCGGACGGATGCGCGCACCAAGGCACCTCTCCTCCGTTATAATTTTTATATTTTCTTTTATTTTTTTTTTGTTTGTTCCTCAGGTTCCGGCCGACAAGTTTCTGCGGAACGCGGTTATTATTATTATTTGCGGTTTTTCTCTTTTAAAAATCTCTGTAATCACGGTGTAAGCCAGGAGCCACGAGCGCCTCAATCCCCACGACCCTTCGCACTTCTCCCTGAGAATGTAGCCGGCAAAAATCACAGTGGAGGCCTCTGCGTGCGCTTAGTTGGCAGTAGCCAGCCTGTAACAAATTAAACAAATTTCAAGCAAACGCTAATAGTTACTGTACAACATAACTGCGAAAATATATGTACGAGCCAAAAAGTCACACATACAAATTCAAAGAAACCCAAATTGATATTCCAGAAACGAGTAATAGATTTCAAATCAGAAAAAACCTCAATATTTACAGAAAAATTGGCATTGACAAGCAACCGTCAATCCTGGTCATTAAGAAACTGAGCGAAGATATTAATAAACGAAAAACCAAGTTAAAAAATCATACAACATAAATACAAATCAAGCAAATCCAGACATTTTTGAAACTAATTCTTCTCAAATTAAATCATCACAACATTACAGTGACAAGGAGGATAAACATTTACAAACGAGACCTACTTCATTGCCAACAATTTAAAACAAATTCAAAACAATTTAAAACAAAATACAAAACCATGCCAAAGATATACAACAAGCAAATTCAGAAGATCATTCATCAAATCTAGTTAAGAAGCCAACGAATCTAGTAGAACTAGTAGAAAATAAGCAGTATCAGAACTCACACTCCTAATTACAAAACTAAACCAGTCCAGACGCCCCTTCAGCATATTTAATTAATAAGTAAAAGAGCCACGCTCAAAACCAGACGCTCCCTCAACAAATTAAGTTAATAAACAAGCCCATGTACTCATAATCCAATTCATAATACGCAAATCAACCTTTTTTCAAATCAATCATCAAACAATCCCAGAAGCCCAGACCCTTATAATCCAATAAATAACACACAAATTAATGAGCTATCAAATCCAAGAAACAATCATAACGAACCAAGACGTCCGCTCATTAGATGCAGTTAACAAACCAATACAATTCAAACAACAAACATCCAAGTCGATATAGTGCACTGCATAACTGGTGCCGATTGTAACTGATGTGATATCCTCAACTCCGAATTGATGTCATGTAAATACAATAATATTTTTAGTTTTTCACTATTTTAAATTTTCAATATATTATAGCCTACATATATTTACTTACATTTTATTTCTATAGTTTATTTTACACTTTAAAAGTTGTTAATTTTATTACTACAATAATGTACTGTTTACATATGAAATGTCATTCACAGATGTTTCAGATCTTTTTGTTGTAATTTTGGTGTTGTTCGCGTCGAATTTAATTGGTCTAATATTTTCATATATTTGACATTGTTATATCATCGGGTAAATCTTATACGATTTATAATTCTATTTTCAATTTCTTTGGTTTATTCATTGTTGAATTTCATTAAATTGGTATTAGTAAAATTTTACAGTTTGTTATTGTTTACGTTTTTAACTAATGTTATTAATGACTGGATCTTTCTGTTTATTTCATTTTATTGACTATGAGCAAGTTCAGTAGTATTTTAAACCAATATTGTCATAATGAGTATTTTGATAATGTTGATGATTTTAAAATGATTGCAAACGGTGACTTCGATAGTAACATTCAACGATTGATAACTCTCCAAATTAGATGAATGACATTAATAAATTTGACAACCTGTTAGAGTTCATTGATAATTTACAATCCGATATTCATATTTTAGTTATTTCGGAAACTTTTATTCAGAGTCACAATATGATGTCGTATATTATCAACAATTATAGTAGTATATTTTCATGTAGAGATGATAGATCTGGGGAGGTCTCGCATTATAATATCAGAAAAGACATTGAATATTGTTCATTGAATGGTTTATGAAGTGAAATGGGCTTCATACAAATTATGCTTCCTCGATTTGTTGGTACTATTGTTTGTACCATTTATCGCCCACCTGGTTCTAATGTTGATTGTTTTTTTTAACTATTTAGAAAGTTTTCTCTCTGATACCTGCAGATCTGATAATATTCTACTTGGTGATTTAAATATTCCCGTCAACAAAACAGATGATTATGTAACTGATTGTATAAATCTGCTAATGAGCCATGGTTTGATAACTACTATCTAGCTTTCTAAATATTAAAATTTTTTACAATTGTACCAGCTATTCAGACATTAGCGATCACAATTTTCTTTACACAAAATTTTGCTACGCAGCTAAGTACATTGAGAGAACTTTGAGTAAAATAATTGTTAACTTTGATAAATTAAATGATGAGTTTAATAACTTTCTGATTTCAATGCCCCTTGATGTTCATGATCCTAACAGCACTTTACAATTAATTGTAAAGAAATACAAAGACCTTACTAATAAGTATACTAATACAATAAGTGTCAAAGTTAAATTAAAAAATACTATATGCCCTTGGATTACCTATGATATTTGGCAACGAATTACGTGAGAAAAACAAAGTGTTAAAAAGAAGTAAACTGAATCCCAATAACATTGATCTTAAAGCTGAACTAGAACAACGCCTAAGTAGGTTACTAAAATCAAAAAAATATTCCGCTAAGAAACGTTATTTTAATGAAATGTTTGTTGATTTAAACCAAAGAGATCTATGGAAAAATATTTATTTGTTTCTTAACAAAAATCACAAAACAGCTCAGTTTGATTCAATTTTATTTAACGGACGGCTTATAATGATACTGGTGATATAGTTAACCTTTTCAATGACTATTTTGTTAAGGTAGGTAGTTTAATTAGTGAATCTATCAACTCTGACCATCTCTGATCTTTCTTTCTTCTCTGATTGAACTCTGATGTATTTTTCATCAGTTACAGCTGCTGAAGTTTACAATATTATTCATTCACTTAATGATAGTAAGGGTTGTGGGCCGGACAAAATTAATAACTATGTGGTTAAAGGTAGAGCAGATTTTTTCTCAAAACTTTTGTCAGAAATGTTTAATGAATGTTTATTAACTGGTATTTATCCTAATTGCTTAAAGGTTGCGAAAGTTATTCCCGTTTTTAAAAATGGTGACAGTTTATCAATTAATAATTACAGACCTATCTCAACTTTATCAGTATTTGACAAGATTTTTGAAAAATTACTCTTCTCCCGATTGGTAAATTTTCTTGACTAAAATAACTTTTTCTACTCATATCAATATGGTTTTAGAAAGGTAGCTGGTACGGAATTAGCTCTTGTTGAAATTTCAAATATGATCTTTACAGCTTTTGACAACAAAAAGTATGTTGGAGCGCTTTTCTTAGACTTACAGAACGCTTTTGATTGTATTGATCATGAATTGTTACTTATCAAATTATATATTTATGGTATACGGGGTGTTCCTTTTATAGCTTGCTATTTATCAAATAGGAAACAGTATGTCATGGTCAATGAAGTTAAAAGTAATATGTTGGATATCAAATATGGTGTTCCACAAGGCAGTGTTCTGGGACCACTTTTGTTCTTAATCTGATATTTCTTATTTACCATTAAATGGCAAAATTAAAATTTTTGCTGATGATACGGCGTTGTTCTATGAAACCTTAGATGCCAGTGGGATAATGGATGACATGAATCACGGTCTTAATATATTATTAGAATACTCTAAATCCAATTTAATTTCACTTAATATATCTAAAACTAAACATATGATATTTCATTCCTCATATATATCAATGGTTACGTTACCTCCATTTAAAGTGAATAACATTATGATTGAAAGAGTTAATTCATTTCAGGAGTAACTTTTGACGCTCGTATGTTTTGGCAGGATCATATTAATTACATTAGTAAAAATTAGTAAGAGCAATCTCCACTTGTACGTCTACTTAGGAAATTATCTTTTTTTACCGTCCTAGACGGGTGTTGTTAATGATTTATTACTCGTTCATTCATTCACGAATCAGCTACGGTCTACTTTCATATGGAACAGCCGCTGCAACTAGGCTAAATACAATTCAAGTAATGCAGAACAAAAGTTTAAAATCAGTCTATAGGTTGCCATTTCTGTTTCCAACTAAAGAATTATACTGTAGTGGGAATAATTTAGTGTTACCCATTAATGTGTTACATAAATTTCAAATAACGCCATATATGTATAAAGCGCTACATGTTTCTTCAGTGTTATCTAATATTAAATTTGATTGTATTCATCATATTTATGGAACTAGAAATTGCAAAAGAATTAATTACCATAATATAAAAACTGAATTTGGAAGAAAGTCGATTACCTTTTTAGGACCAGTAATATACAATCAAATACCTGATAATTTAAAAATATCTGAAACATTTTTGAAATTTAAGAATAGTATTAAACAGTATTTTAAGTCCAATATTGAATTGTATTCTTAATTATAGTCAATTTAAGTATTATCATTTATCATTATTATTTTTTTCTTTTTCTTTTATATTGTTATTTTCTTGTTACTTTTCATAATAATTTATTTTGCTGTACATACTAACTCAGATTATTCTTCAAAGGACAATAAATCCACTGAATAATCCGGTAGTTGTATTTTAACTGAGAATATAAATAAATAAAATAAAAAAAAAATAACTAGAAACCTCTCTAAACAAACAACGTCCCAAATTCATAAATTCAAAATCTGAACAAACACAATATACTAGATCACGAATTCGATGAAAACATCTTAACAAAGCTCCTACACTCGGAAAAAATACTATAAATACATGATTGCATTTACCATAATATTATAATTGTATGTTAAATACAATTATACAATTATTTAAATGAATAAAACCTGGGATTTGTTTACACCACATGTTATTACAACCTCATAATATCAAAGCCAAAATAATGATTGCTAACACCTTTTTCTCAATCAAATGACATTATCAAAGAAGAACTAATTTATTTAATTATTTTCTAGCCAAACAAAAATAAAAATTAGACGTAAATTAGATTTAAGATCACTTTGTTTTAAGACGATAAATCATAAAGAAACAACTTTTTAAAAGTTTTAATTTAATATTACATATACCATAGTAAATATTAATCACAAAACAATTTCATTCATAAGCAACTTTTGCGACGTAACGTAACTTCTCCTTAATATTTAAGATTACTAAATGTCTACGTATCATACAAAATATTGTTTAATACGATTCAAATTAAACAAAAATATCTTGAAAGCCTTCAACAATTTCAAAAAATCTTCTTCCATGTTGTGTAACTCGATCCATTTATTTGTTTTCCGCATTGTTAATTAAGGTCATTAAATTTTACAAAAATAAGAAATTGCGTTGAAAATTTAAAATGCAACGTTACAACCTCAGAAAATTTATATTTTTTCCGTAGTGTTTGTATAACATTTTCATTTCCTCTAAATTTTAGTATATAAGACGTACATTTAGTTTTAAGATATAGCCATTACTAATACCCAAGTATTTTTACTTTCAATTTTTCTGGCGATATTCGTACTTAAGTACTAAACTTAGTCTAGTATTTTTCTAAGTTTGAGTTGCAATTTATTAAAATAAAACGTATGTGTCGCGAAAATTCGAAACTGGACGAAACTCATTATAAACATTTCATTGCATGTGTATGCGTATTGAGAAATATTTGGCGGGAACAATTGTGCTTGGGTTTGTTAAAACTGCAATTTCAAATTTTGGTTGTAAAATTAAATGTTTTTAAAGTTTGTTTCTGTAATATAAAATGATTTATTAAATTCATTATTTTAGTTCATTATTCATAACTTTGGACATACATATATATACATTTCGATTAAATTATTCAATTTTTTAATTTCTAATATTTACACTAGATTTTTTTTTAAAATAACTTTCCTTGTTTGTCTTTTATATAATAAAAGTAATTTGTGGATATTAAATCGGTTACGATTGAGTTCGTAAATTTTTCCATAGTACAATCTAAAATGTTGAAAATAATATTATAATTATTAAATTTAACACGGAGTAACGTAAAGCACACCTCACATTATCTTTATTGACCGTTAAGCGTAAACTTGCAGCTAAGCTCTTCGGCGAACAGCTCTGTAAAGTTTGCCCTAATGCACTTTTTTAGATCGTGGCCATCTTGCTTCATAAATAATGATTTCTAAATATAAAATAGGAAAACAAAATATAATAGATTGTACCAAATTTTCTCGAATGAATCTTTACATTACCAATAGTTTTATAGCCTCCCTATCTTCAAATTAATATCAAAGTTGACAAATGTATCCGCATCGTTAAAAGTTACTATAAACTTAGCGTTCTCACAATAAACTAAATAACGCCATTTGTATACGCATATGTATATAATACGTATACGCTACAAACACTATCATTATAATGTGAAGTTCAATTTTCGTTAATTTTGGATGAAGACGAAGGAAAATACAGTGTTCAATTTTTACTTTCGTTTTGTTATACTTGGGTAGTCATAATCATAATAATTAACAGTAAAACTCAAATAAAAAATGTAAAAAATGTAAAATGTACAAACATAATTAGTAATAAGTGATCAAAAAATATTTTAAAAGTTGTTAAGCTTAAAAAGTAAATGTTAACTTAGATGATGTGTGAATTTAAAATAAAATTAACAATAAACGTGAATTAGATATTCATTAAAAAAGTCAATAAACTCAAAATAAGTGAAAAAATGCACAGTCCAATATCTTTATTGTCTCTATATCTTCAATATTCCCACTCCGCCGTTTAATAAAACCAAACAGAGTTAATTTAACTCTAGCTATGGACTGCTCGACGTGTTAAAGAAACTTATATTTTCAACGAAAGTAACCCCTAGGTCTTTAAATACATATACTCTTTGTGTAATAGTTTTTCGATGAAAAGATATAATCTTACACTTATTTATGTTGAGACAGAGTAGATTGGAATCACACCAAGTAACTAGGTTGTCAATATCTTTTTACAATTTGTGGGTTGTTCTCCACGAATTTAAGGCCCCTGTAAACATTAGCTGCGTCGCTTTCGCAAATCCCGCCTAGCTTTAATATTAAAGACCAATTTTGGTTTCAGCAATATTTGTTTATGAATTTCCAGTAACGAGAATAATTGTTCATCATAGTTGGCGTATTTATCAAGTAATTAAAGTAGAGTTGGCTTTAAGTAAAACCATTGTGTTTATAATAAATAGTGGAATTATTAGAAAGTACAATATTACCTCAATAGATACTGCTCCATATAACACTAATTTCCTACGAATTTTTTTTACTCATTTTCGTTGCCTCGTAACGCAATATTATATAATTATAAATTTATATTGAGTGTCGCGCGCCTGGTGAGGTGATATTGTAATATTTTTAAAGCTCATGATTTCTCTATATATAAACACAATGGTAAAACTAAAAAAAATAAGATTTTCATAAAACCGATTCATTTTACAATTACTACTGACATAAAAGCCAACTATGATGAACCGAACAATATTATTTTCCGTATACTGTAAATTTATAAACAAATATTGCTGAAACTAAAATTGGCCTCTAATATTAAAGCAAAGCGGGATTTGCCAAAGCAACGCAGCTATTAGTACCTTTGAATAATAAATTACTGCGGTAAGCCTTGAGGCACGCCGGAGGAGGCCTGGATTTATTCAAATCTTTATTCCAACCCCATTAAAACCCAATTACAAACTAGAAAGAACAAAATCATTACTAACTGGAGACTCAAATTTGATTTACCGTTTGAAGAAATTTTAAATTACTCAGATGAAAATATAAGAAATCTTATAATCAACTTATTAATCAAGGCGGAAAACTTTTGTCTAATTACCTTTAAAAATATTCAAAAATTGATTAATAAAAATATAATAACACATGGAACCTGTAAATATGCCAATCATATACAAAAATATAAATTTTTACTGTGTAGTGATCAACAATTAAAAGTATTTGTCTCTGGTGAAGATTTAGAATTTCATACTGGCCACCAATTTATAACGATATTAGGGGCGAACTGATAGAAAGAGTTAAAACAGTTTAAGTCACCAAACCGTCCATAATTATAAAATGGAAATTATGAAAAATACTAACCTTGATCTGGTTATAAAAGGAAACACAATCAAATGCGTCGGACGATGTTTTCAGAAAAATTAGATCGTCTCACCTTAAAAGGAACGATCTTATCACTGATTGTGATTGTATGGACTCCTATTGTAAATGTGTATTATAAGAATAAGTTACAACTATCCGCGAGTACTGTATTATGCTGCACCTGTGATAAAAATTAATAGCAAAATAATCTCGATTGCAAAAATGTTGTCCTGCCAGCACGATAACACTACCATAACCAATTTTTTTTTAGATTTAATCAAAGTTATTAAAATCAATAAAGTGCCAACGCCTAAAGGCCTCGTAGTTGATTGGTCATGGGCATACATCTCATCATTTATATTGGCTTTTAATCACATTGGGCTAAATGAATTGCCCTAAAAAAATAGGCGAAAAAGACCTAGTATTAGACATTTTCTGCTTCATGTTAAATGGTGACAGTTTAGTTGAAGTAGATTAAGTGTTTAAATGTTACTGTACAATATTCACCACTCCAACAGTAACAGAAAATGTTAAAGAATCTCTGAGAAAATTTAAATCTTTCGTTAATTATACATATATGTACATAAGTATATGATGAGGGTAAGTGAGGTAAAATAAAAGATAGCCCAACAAACATTGCAAATTATAATAGTAACGATGAAATTGACGAAGAGGAATTGCCTAAAATGTAACGAAAATACAAAAAATTGTGCTGGCTCGAATAGCACGAATGAGTTTCATTACCCCCATTTCGTACTTTTTAGAGTCCAAAAATATTTTCATAAAGGTCTTTATGTGCTTCCTGTTTCTCCACCATCATGGGAGTAGAGGGGCGTGTATCAAACTCAAATGTTGAAATTTGGTTCAACATAGTAAACCACCAATATTTTGACCAACAACATCTAAAAATTGGAAGATTCCTGAATATTATGAGCAGTAAATATCCTCGATATATAATTCAATTGAAGTTTCGCTTAGTCGTCCTAAGCAAACTTCCAAGAAAAGACGATTATATAAATCAACAGGGAAAAATCATCAAATCAAATACTCGAAAATCTGAAATAATAAAAATACCGCACACCCCTAAACACATAAGACAACGGGTTGTAGAACGTTATGCACAAAGAATTTTGTTTAAGAGTAAGACAGGCACCAAACCGAAGCCGAAAGAGATGCCGAATTCTACAACAACCGTTTTAATAATTCGTCCAATGGATTTTATAATTTTATTGGAAGTTTGATAAAATTTGGTACAAATGATAAAAATTATGATATCAGAAGTAATTTATTGTTAAATTTTTTATCTTTAGAAACGTCAACACAAGGTTCACGAACAACCGTCAATGCCAACTGTAATGTTGTTAATATTATTTTAAATTTGTTTCATCGAACGGTGGAAATTGGATTTAAATCACTTACAGACGAAAGAAAAAAAAATGAAAGCCTTATTTTATTATACCGATTGACGTATTTAATATCAAACAAAAACAATATTATAAACCTACCAAGTACCAGATGTGAGATCTGTCATGCAACTACAAACGGATCAAGCATAAGGCACACTATAAATGGAATAGGTCTTATGGAAGTTCGGTCAGCAAAAAATACAATCTACTCCGGAGCAATTAAAGAGATCCAAAAAATAGTTTGTTTTTATGAGGAAACTTTATTTTTGATAGCGATCGTCCATTTTGTCGCCGCTTCTGATGCCAAAGACATGGGATATTATCGCGCATTCATTAACCAACCAAATGGTGAATGGGAGATTTACGACGACCTTCATTTACGTGCGTGATAGAACTGTACATTATACTCATCATGTGAATCCATCGGTTGTAGTTTATAGTAAAAATTAATAAAATTTACTGAAAACGGTTAATGGATAAAATGTAAAATACGACTTCGTTAAAATTATATCATTCATGAAACCCATTTGTGACAATTTTTGCGTTAGTGCAACATCAGGCATGCCTTGCATTTTTCTCTTGAGAAAAAAAACCAAAAGGAATTTTAAGTTACATGCATAACAGTTGTTTTAGTAGGTATATAAAGAGTGGTAAAAAATGTTTTTACGATTATTAGATTATTATTAATTAGTTGCTTGTACACGTGTATCTTGAAAAAAGTGTTTTGTTTTTTTTTAAATAAAAAATTATGGATGCTGAATCTAAACGATATTGCTTAATAAACACATTTTATTAAACACTTGTTTTTTATTTCGCAAAATTAGATTTTTTGAATATTTTAATTAAAAGACTTGTTCAAAAAGTGTTTAATAAAATGTGTTTATTAAGTATTAGTGTGTTTTGTCAAGTGCCTACGGCAAATAGCGTAAAAAGTAAAAGATATTGGTAAGTCTACAATAAAAATTATTGATTCCCAAATATGGTTTGTTTATCTTGACTAAAGTTTAAACGCAAATTATGAAAATTTCAAAAATATTATATTTAACCACTTTTGGTACAGTTTTTATAAAGTGTTCCGCTAACTATGGTCATACACTAACATGATTTTTTTTTTTTTATAGAAAACTCCGTTGAGCAGTTTAGCGCAAATTCTGGATGCTTTTGACAACTTGCCGGATGATGTGAAACGGTTACTTACAATAACAACACAATTCTAGTATACAAAATCAGCAATTAATATTTCAAAGAAATATTATTATTTCACAAGCATCTGTAGATTTCCTGAAATTTAATTCCAAATTATTTTTTTCCGGCTTCCTGAATAATACATATAAACATTTAGTAATTTATCTCAACAACTTACAATAGAACTTCCTGAAACCATATAGTTATTTGAATTACAATAAATTTACAATTACTCTTAAATCCATTTGTTTGTGGACACGATTGATCGTCGTAGAGAAAAGACGTGTTTTGTCTTTCTCTGTAGTTTTAAATTAAATTAAATTTAGTTTAATGTAATGTGTTATGTGTTAAAATAAATGTGTTAAAAAGTGTGTTATAATAATTAAAATAATATAATAATAATGTTTTAGTAATTTAATTAAAAGTGAAATTAATATAATTATAATTATAAATAAAATTAAAAACAGTGTGTAGTGCGCAGCAATTGTGTGTAGTGAAATTGTGTGTAGTGCGAGCAAATGCATCACACTTATTTCTATGTTCCAAAGGATTAATAAGATAAGTGTTTTTATTATTTTTTATTCATATTTGATTATATTTTCAATATAAATTTTAAGTTTATTTACATAAATATGTTTTATTAGCTGTTGTACTTGTATAAAAAGAAATAACAAATACGCATTATTAATATGTCGCAATAGTGTAGTTTTGTACCGTTTACGTGTGTGTGTGTGAGTGCGTGTGGAAGATGATTTACATTTCGATAATTTTAGAAATAAAAGAAGGATGATAAAAATAAGTTCGACCGTATCAGCTATGCTACACCAATGCCTCCTAAACTACAGGCCGCTTACACCAAATGATGACGACACGCTATGTCGACGTTTTTGTTGTTTTCTCTAGTTGTTTTGTTAGTGTAAATATTTTAACATTATTACTGCGCAGTCTCGGTTTAGACATAAATTGACGTCATGTGCGAAAAATGAGAGTAGTAAGAGGCCTGTAGTTTAGGAGGCATTGGCTACACACAATTTTGGTTTCTGGATTCAAACTATTGCGCAATAGATTTTAATTTTCAACCCTTATTTTAAATTAAATCATTAAATTTTTTTGCCTTGTTTTATTCTTTTCTCTCGAAAATAAAATTTAAACAAAAATCTACATCTCAAAAATGTCCTTAAATTTTTTTATTTTCATTTCAATTTTTTTCATTTCAGATTCACGGACAAAGATTTTATTACGCAGCTGCGTCGTAAAAATTTTGATCGTGAATCCGAAATGAAAAAAATTGAAATGAAAATAAAAAAATGAGTGAGTCCATTAGTACTCTCAAGGAGATGTGTAAACATGCCGTGTGTATAGTACGTGGGTACAGTTTACTTTGAAGGAAGAAGGAATGCAATTTTACTAACCAGAGTTTTTCATTTGTTTATTATCGTTAAATGGGTCTATTACTCTTTCGGTATAATCGACGCAATTGGATTATGGTAGCTAAAATAAGATACATATACTGCCGACTCTAACTTTTCTAAGTTTCATTGAAAAACTGCACAATATGGTCGTCCCATATCTAGTAGTAAATATATTTCGATCTGAGTTCATGTGCAAATCGAATTCGTCTCGCAGGAAGTTTATAAGTGGTTCAGCTTGAGGAACAGCAACATTCATATTGAAATCCCCGCTCATAATCACCGGCAAAAGATGATAGTCTCCTTGGAGAATTTTTGAAATTCTTTAGGATATGGGGCAAGGACGAAATGTATGAACTTCATTATGTCTTCGAAAGATTTATTCGACGAGGTTATTACAACTACAGAAAGCATCTTATTCCCATTTAGAAGCTGAAATTCAGCCGTATATATATCATCAATGAGTTGTGGTGTTACGCTCATACCAGTTGTTTGTCCAACGATGATTTCTTTATGCGAGGTGACTGTATTGTATGAGTATTCTATTTGAATTTTTATATACTGTTACTCCGGCAACTCACTCACCGTCTCTCTTGAACTGAACGCAGATCTGGAAAAGCAAGAAAATTGAGCATCCTTGCGTGACTGTGTCAGTTAGGTCGAGGTGATGTATATGACCTAAGACTCTGACAGTTCAATGTTAAAAACCAGACGTCATTTTTCCCTATCTCGTACAAAATTCGCCATTACAACGGATAAAGCGGATTTGTGGTGCGGCGCGATAGCTAATTTTGAAGAAGACCCATTGAGGTCCCATTTTTACGTCCATGGTAGACGACATGATCATCGATAGCCGACGTGATGAACAGTCCTTCGAGACTCGTTACTCGTGCTAAAGCAATATACACAATTTGTTAACTGTGTCTTTTATCGTAAGAGTATATACTGACTATCTCGTTGTAGGTACCACCGTGTGATGCATGAATTGTGGTGGCACATGAAGGTACGACGCTTTACATTAATTGTTGTTTATGCTTAACATTAATTGTTGTTTCGATTAATAGTTGAGCTTTTTCTAGAAATGGGCACCAAACATCGGTCGATATTCGTTTTCTGCGCCCATCCAGCTTCAAGCCACCTGACCTTCTTGCCAACTTGTAAATTTGAACCTAAGTCCATCCAGAGTCGTTTGACAAATTTTACTGTCGACGTTTTCATCGTTTTCGTTGTCCTGGTTAGGAAGCCTATGCAATCGATATACTTTAGACAGCCCATAGTTCCATTCGCCAGTCCATTTGTTACGTCAATATTGGTTTTGAAAAAGTACGGTAAATTATTTGTGTCCACTATGCTCATTTTATGGATCTTTTGACGGAATTGCTACTCCGGCAGCCCACTGACCATCTCTATTGAACTGAAAACAGCATTCAAACGTAGGAATATTAACAAGTTCGTCATTGCGCAGCCAGGTCTAGAAAACCAAATGAATTGAGCATACCTGCGTGACTGTGACCTGCGACTCTGGCAGTTCAATGTTAAAAACGAGATGTCATTATAACCCCATTCAGTAGAAGACATGATCATTGATAGCCGACGTGATGAACAGCGCCTATAGAGACTCGTCACTCGTGATAAAGCAATATACAGCAGTTGTTGACTGTGTTTTTAATCGTATGAGTATGCAATTTCGTAATCGTAATTCGTATTTCGTATCGTAATTTTTTTTTTGATTTTTCTGTTCGATGGAAATGTCGATGGTTTCTATTTCATTCATTAAATTAATTTTTTCATTTTCCCTACTATTTACATATACATAAAAGCATGCCATGTATAGTAAAAATTGTTTTTGTTGAGTTTCTTGCTTTTTTTTCAAACGAAGTAGGTATACGTCATTTCCGTTCGTTTCATTTACAAGTTTACTCTAATACAAAAAATTTTGGTAGGCGCGCGTAAAGATGTTTACACATCAAAAATTTACGGACATTTTTGAGATGTAGATTTTTGTTTAAATTTTATTTTCGGGAGAACAGAATAAAACAAGACAAAAAAATTTAATGATTTAATTTAAAATAAGGGTTTAAATTAAAAATTAAAATCTATTGCGCAATAGTTTGAATCCAGAAAACCAAATTATAGTGTAGCATGGCTGTATGGTTTTAAATGCATATACATATACAAATTTGTTCTATTTTATCTTGTATGTTTATCCCTTTTCCTACCAGAAAAAAAATATTTTGTTTTCTTGAGTTTGGGTCCAACCCACACAAATGTGTGTGTAAAAAAATGACAGGTTGTAATGTCTTCTGGATTTTAACGGATCTTAGTTAAATCTGAATTATTTTTGAAAAAACATCATAATTTGATAACATATAAATTATATAACATATAAATTATTTGTTTTTGATAATATAAATTATTTTGCTATTATTATAGTTATAGTGTTATTTTTCGGACGAAAATGATTTAAGTGGAAAGCACAAATGTGTATGTTGGTTCAAAATACATGGAATAATAAATTTTTGACATGATTCTTTTGCCTTACCCACACAATTGTGATGGCACGCAGGAAAAGGGATACACTGTTATATGCATTCACACAATCACACATAAAATAATAATATGGTTATATCAATGCCTCCTAAACTACAAGCCTCTTACTACTCTCAATTTTCGCACATGACTTCAATTTATGTCGTAAACCGAGAGAACGCCATAATAGTGTTAAGATATTTACACTAACAAAACAACTGAACAAAGTAACAAAAACGTCGACATAGTGTGTCGTCATCAGGTATTGGTACACGGTGAATTGGTTAAAAGTCGAAATAGTAGAAAAGGATGAAAATGAAATTTTAAAGAATTATCTGTTTGTGCGTACAAAGTTAAATACTGAAGAGGAATGATAGCAGCTGTCAAGTGAGTCAAATTCTGGGGGTAAAAGAGAAAGCATATAAATCAACGGGTCGTATTTAGAATTTGTTCGATCGAAATTAAAAACTACACAAATTCACAATTATTTTTATTCCAATATAGTATGGATTTATTTTTTTATTTTCGGTGAAAATTGTACTTCCAAAATAAAAAGTTATTATAAAAGGAAAGCATGTAGAATATGTACGTAGCAATAAGAAAAATGCGACACTGTAATATAACATCTGTTTACAAAAGGAAAAATTTCAACAACAACCAAAATTTTTTAATTAATTTTTTCTGATTTTTAAATTAAAATATGGATAATTTTATCACAAATCACTTTCCTTTTAACATAATTTCATTTTATTTTATATAAACACTTACAGATGGTAAGAAATTCTTTTTCGAATTTTTCGAGGCGTTTTTGACTACATTTCACTAAACACTTCATTTCAATGTTTCAATCAAAAGTTTTCAAAGTTTATTTACAAACGATGCACTATAATACACGATTCACTGTTTTATACTTAATATTTTATTTATTTTAATTAATTATATCACGATATTTTCAATACACAAAATTTAGCGCGTCACTTTTTTACAAAAACAAAAAGTTTGGTTGGCTTTATCTTTGACATATGAAACCGCCATATGCATTTTTTATATAACCGTCCTGCTCTGACGTGTCGGGAAAAACTAAGTTTCAACTCTAAGGGTCTAACCCTATTTTTGTGCGGAGTTCGTGTTTATGTGTGTATATATGCATGTGTGTGTATATGTAATTAATATATTAATGATTGTTTTTATTTATAATTATTTTAATAATTAGTTTAATATATTATTATATTAATATTATTTTAATATATATATATATACATATTTGTTTTATTTGTAATGTGTGTAAATGTTTTCATTTATCGACGTATTTTTGTGTAAGTTATTTTGGATAGACTATGCGAGGACATTGCAAAAATGATTCGATTATCGATGTATCATTCATGAAACTTGTGTGTATGCTAATGATATTTTGAGGCCAGAAACCGGTCACAAAGGAGTTCATGTATGTATTGTAAATATATAACATGTACTTACAGGCGTTATTATTATTTGTTATTAACAGATTTTTTTTTTCTTTATTTTTTTGTTTTATTTATTTATTTGGTTTATAATTTGTTTACTTAAATTAATTTTCTCTGTAACTAATAAAAATGCATGATGAAAAGTTCAAATAATATAAACAACATATTTTGTGTAGAATCGTTTAAAAGGGTGAGACCTCATGTGTGTTACGGTATGGCAAAGGGAAAATGGTTTTTAATTTTTATTTTCGTTTTTAATTAAAAGTAAATATTTTATGTGATATCCCTCGGCCTTTTAATGTTGACTTTTTATAGATTGCTTACTGCTGGCGCTATTTTCTGTAAAATAATCTCTCTGGCTCAATAATATTTCTCGAAACAGGTTCGCAATTACATGGGAACGTCAGACACGAATATCGATTGATTTGAGTTCTAAATCCTATTCAACTTGCTCAGGCACCAATTATGTAAGAAGCCTTCCACGTGGTCCTATCTTCTATTCGTGCCGTCACCTCACGTAAACCTTGATTTTTTTGATTGATTGAGATGTGCGGAATTGTTTCAGTAATCTGTTTCTAGACGGTATACTGCGGAAGATGCATAAAATAATTTTGGGTACGAATTGGGCTGAATTGGGAAAGCTGAATTTGACGTAGTTATCTCTTAGCGGGTTATGGCCAAGTTTGGTTCAGCAATGGTGAATGTAGGAACTAGATATTTATTTGGCTGATTATTTTCAAATTTATTTTGAAGAAAAATCTAGAACTTCATCCAGGATTTATGTTGCAATCTCGATTCAGCTCAATATACTAGGTTTAAACATAATTAGTTAAAAAATTTCCTAGCCTGGCCGAATTCCAGAACTTCTCTAAAATCCATTTTCAAATGCCCTCCCAATTCTGCATACCTGATTTGACAATAATTTTCTGGGGTATGGTCAAGTTGCATTCAGAACGGTCGAACTGTTTGACCACAAAAAAGACACGTTAAAACCCCAATACAAGTTGACCTAAGTTTATTAAAACCCTAGTCCAGCTCTATAAACTAAAATGGATAATTATTATCGGTTAGGTAACGACCTCATTATATCCTAATATTAAAATATCGTCAAATTCAGCTTTGCGCACCGAATTTGATCATCATTTGTTGAGAGATGGCCTAGTTGAGCATTATTTTATAGTGTCAATCCAATTCTGCATACCACATTTGACAGTAATTGGTTGAGGAGTGGTAAAGCTCCATTGAGCATGGCATAATATGTTCTGTGCAGTACAATTTACTTGGTAATTAAATGAATATGCGTCAGTGACCAAAATTAATAAATCATTTGAAATGTTTGCGAAATAACCTAAATTTATTTGAAAAATCCAATCCGGTAGTTAATCTGGTATTGAATAATCTTGATAATTTTCCGGGATCCATTGCCTTTGGAATGCCTCACATATTTTTTTTTTTTTTGGCTATCTCGTGGTTGCCAATTCAAGAGTTAATGAATTTTAGAGTAATTTGTAATATAATTTAAGAAATTACGGTTTCAGAAATTATATTATAAGATGTGGGATTGCAGGAGGATTAAATTAATAAATGTTTATATTATTTAGGAAGCCGGAAAATATTAATTTAGAATTAAATTTCAGGAAATCTACAGATGTAGGTGAAATAATATTACTTTGAAATATTAATTGGATGGTTCACAAGACAAACTGATTAACTCGATTTTTTGAATTTTTTTAAATTTTAGTATCAACGTACTTGATTGGCTCCTAACGGTATATATTCAAAACAAATTTTCGTAATAATAAGTGTTAACACCACTAAATGACAAAATTAAAAGTAACTAAAGTTGCAATTTATGAGGAATTTAAAAAAAACATTTTTGTATACTCATTTTTCGCAACTTTTTGTTTTATGGAGTTAATCGTTTTGGTAATTGAAACATCCAATTGTTGATTGTGTAGATTAAAATTGCGTTGTCATTGTGTTATTAATTATCGACTTTACCTAGGTGTCTGTAACCGAGCTGATTCACTCAATCAATTTTGTTTAGGAAGCCGGAAAGCATTAATTTTGAATTAAAGTTCAGGAAATTTTCCGATGTACGTGAAATAATAAAATTCTTCCCTCAGGCTGCTGATTTTGAGAAGCAATTATTGAAGACCAATACCATCATTATCCATTAAACCTATTAAGCCTTTATCCTTCCTCTAGTAGATTAGAATTGTGTTGTGCCGTACGATCGCTAGGTGTCTGAAACCGGGTCGTTCCGTCCCAAAAAAAATACCTTTCCTATCCTTCCTATTGTTATGTGTAAACAGGCTGTAGGAATAGGCCCAGCGTTATCCGGGACCACCTGTCAAGTACTTGGTTCTACAGTCCAATCAATCAATCAATTACTCTTAAATCCATTCGTATTTAACCCTTGAATTGAGCAACCACAGAAATAGTAAAACAACAAAAAAAAATCAATAAGTTGCCACAAATAAGTGAGACATCGCGAAGGCAATGATTCCTAGAAAACTATTAATATTATACAATGCCAGATTAACTACCGAATTGGACATTTCAAATAGTTTTAGCTTATTTCGCAAAAATTTCAAATGCTTTACTAATTTGGTTACCAAAGAATATTCGATTAATTACCAAATCTATGTAATTATACTACATAGGATATATTTATGCAATGCTCAAAGGAACTTTACCATTCCTCTACCAATCACTATGAAACATGTTATGAAGAATTGGATTGGCACTCTAACATAATGCTCAATGGAAGGACTAGGCATTCTCTCAACAAATGATGGTCAAATTCGGTGTGCGAAACTATATTTTGACGAAATTTTGGGATTCGGCTAATGACGATAATTCTCAAATTTAGTTTGTAGAGCTGGGATAGGATTCTAATAAACTAAGAACCAATCAACTTGTATCGGGATTTGAAAGTGTCTTTTTGATGAGGTTCTACAAGTCGACAATTCTGAATGGAACTTGGTCATATCCCCATAATAACCATTGCCAAATCACGTATGCAGAACTTGGTGGGGATTTAGAAATAGATTTTAAAGAAGTTCTAGAGTTCGACTTTAATTAAATAAATTATAAACCAATTAAACAAACATTATAATAATAAATAATAATAACGCCTATTAATATATATACACATTATATATTCCATACATGAATTTAAATTACATTGGATGAATCCACACGAGAACTCAGATTTGAGGCCGCCACCACATTACAATCTGTGAAGAAAATGAATACAACTATGACCCCCTGTCGAAGTACAGTACTGATGGGCCGAACCATATTACATGCCAGTACTATAGGGTAGCATGGAGCTATGCAATGTGCAGATGGTTACGAAAACCTTTTCCCGTGCGTCCTCGATTTGGCAGGCAACTGCATAAGGTAAGGACGTGAAAAGCGAACTGCGAAAGAGTTTCGGCCCCAGAACAGATTGCAAAGATTAAATAATAAAAATAACAAATAATAATAAAAATACTTAAGGTAAACGACGCGTTTATTACTTTTACCTCGGTACCGGTTTATAAATTTTGAAAAGGTGAAAACCTTAATTGGGATGAGTTATTGAAATCAAATGAGATACGCGCAGTGATCATAATTCAACTGTGAGAAAAATTGGTAGTTTAAAGCAAATTTGGTGTATTTGTTGAGGATCATGTCAGTTAGAAAAACTATTCAGCGCTTCCCATCGAGGGGTGGGGACAATTTATAGAATTTTGTATTCTAACCAAATATCTTAAGAATTCTAAGGCCAATTAAGATATCCATAGAGATCCAAGGAGTGTTAGTTGGGGACTATGTCATTTTGACTGATTGAGTGGAATGTGCGACCCGACCAACCCTAAGTAAGATTCCTGGTTGACGCCGGACCTTAAGCTCTTTTACATATAACAAGATGGAGCGACAGGAAAGGTGAATATATTATTATGGAAATTGACCCGGTTTCAGACACCTAAGTAGTCAATAGTTAGTAAATTGTTAGTTGAAATGTAATGTAAGACGGTTAGCACAAGACAACATAATTATTTAATATATTATGGTATAATACCCGGCAATCAGAATCCCAAAAATATATTAAATTATCTGCAATATATATTATACTATTTCCAGTGGTCGTTTTTACTATTAGGAATAATAATAAAAATGGTAAATATTGAAGTATTAAATAATAAAATTAAAGCGGTTAAATGTAATGTTTAGTATTAATTAATGCAACTCAATTCTTCTGACAAATATTATATAAAATTAATTGAATTCCAACCACATAACAATTAGTACAATATAATAGTACTCGTCACTGCCGTCATCTGAAAATCCGGCTAAAATCTAAATATAAAGACTAAATACAATAGAATCAAAATTATAATTTCAGGCACTTCAACTCCTTCTTCATACTAAACAAAGTAAAACATTGTAGCATATATTTAGAATTATTAATAAGTAGCAAATAAATTTCGCTTTTACCGAATTAAACCTGTTATAATATAATTTAGTAATAATTAGTACAACTTTTAAATAAATTGTGTTAAATATAAATAAACTTAGATCTCGGCACAATTAAAACTTAAACCAGAATTATCTTCCCCAGCAAAACAAATTTTTGATTCGAACCATAATCAAAAAAACTTGCAAAACACTATGCAGGCCTCCATCTAAAATCTTAATTAGTTAACTTAAAATAATATTAAAGTAGACATGATATGAAATTTATCCTGACCCAGAAAATAAATTGGTAAAGTTAAATAATTAGAGTAGAGTTAGTAAACAAACTTATAAATACCATACTACAGTTATATCTTAGGGTCTTTTCCAAACACCGACCCATCTGCTCATACTGACTTATTTAAATAAGTCTGCTATCGAGGTGACATATTTTCTACCTCGTTCTTCCAAGCAGAGAACTATTTGGTCATATAAACATTGAGTTCTGCCACACTAAATTTATACAGGAAAGATAGCAATTTAATCCGTTTATTAATTTATTTATCAAATTTAAAATACTTTTTTATACAACTAAATAATTAAGTAATAGATTTATTTGTTACCCATTTTATTTAAATTTATTTCGCTTTAAAATAAAAAAAATTGTTTCGTTTTGTGGTTGTAAAATAAGTCGACAAAAACAAATGGAACAGCTTGACCGACCCAGACAACAAACATATGATTTCGGTTTTTTTATCGTTTTCTTAAACAAATGGACAATAAACGCATTGCTCTTTTAAATAAAAAGCTTATTTAAGTTTGATAAGTCTAATTAAAGAAATGTTTAATTATTTTCTGATTTTCAGTTAAAATCAAACAATTTTTTAATTAAATAAATCATTTAACAATCTCGAAATCCACATGAACTAAGAAATTGGGGCCTTCTTCATATCTGAAAAGAACAGCAATATTTAACACTTCGTTTTTTAACTAGTGGTTATCATAAAATAACAATGAAATAAAATCGAGATTTAATTTTAATTTGGTACATAATCTATTTAAATAAATGAATTCTTAAGACCACGAATATTTTTGAAAATTGAAAATCGAGAAACATAGCTACTCGAGAAAAAAAAAATTTTCTCAAATTTTTTTTTTTCATACTTTTCTGTAAGGAAAAAGTCATAAGGAATTCTATTGGGGATGCGCTATTTGTGAGCTGAATTTCTTTATATTTAGACAGATGTCTTAATGACTGCTAATGGAGTAGAAAACCTGGAATTTGTGGAATGTACAATGGATAACTATAAATATTTATCCATTTTAAGAGATAATCTCAGAGCCAGTCCTGTGAAATTTAGGATTGACAACAATTTTTCCTTGGTGCAGAATAACGATCCAAAACATTATTCGGAATTAGTAAGAACTTGGTTGCTCTATAACTGCAAATCACTACTACCTCATCCTCGTCACTCTCCCGATCTTAATTAAACAGAGCATCTGTGACATTGTTTGGAACTCAGAGTACGTCAACATGCTATTAAAAATAAGGAGCAACTCAAAAATATTGTAATAGAGGCAATATTATAATATGTTTGTTGGCTACTGAAAGCAATTTTTTTATTATTTTTAATTAAATATGTTTATGTTTTTGTTGTAGCCATCCATATTTTTGAATTAAAATAAAAATATTTTTTAATTATACCAAAAATGATTTGAGAAAATTGTAATTTTCATTTAAAAAGGGATGGTGTATGTGCAATTCTTTGATATAGTGTAGGTATAATGACATCTACGATAATTTTTAAGAACTATATTATTTATGCAAAACAGAAAAGAAACTTGATTTACGTAGTGCTAATAAAAATTAACAAGCAGTGTAAACTCAATTGTTGAGTAGCCGCTGTAGAAATCAGAACATAAAGATAGTGTATTGTAAAAAATCCGAACAATAAATTTTTGTTATACATATAAAGAAAAACGCCTCTTATAAATAATATTATATATACACGGCTGATTGTACATTAATTTATATGTACAGTCAGAAACATTCAGATGGGTACGGCATATCTTTTTTATTAAAGTGTTGAAATTTAATAAGAAAATGAAATTTTTTTCAATTTTTTTTTATAATCTTATACCGTAGACAGACACAAAATTTATCGCGATTTTCAGTTATCTAGATTGAAAATAAAATTATAAAAATCGTGATAAACAAATTGTGGTGACAGACAGTAACCTGATTTTTGCGAGTGTGCCTAATTTATCAGGATAGATTGCATTTATCAAGTTATGAAAACTTAATAATTCTGTTTTGAAAAAATCGTGTACAGACAGACAGGCAGAAATAACTTAATAATCTAGATAACGAAGTTATCTAGTTTGTGTCTGTCTACGGTATTAGTTTATTTATTATTTTAGACAATAAAAGCAAAAAAATAACAAAACAAAAACAAACAAGAAAGGATTTATCCTTGAATATTAATTTGAAGATCATAAAACTTCCGAACATTCAGTTATATACGAGTTATAAAAACAATAGGAAAACACTTGCCCTACAATTTTTTAGTGCGGATTTTTTCTCTATTTTGGTTTTTTGTTTATTATTGAATCAGTGCAGTTTAATATCTATTTCATTTCACACCCGGAAATTTAATTTATTGTAGTCTTTCAAAATGGGTAAGAGTGCGTCGGTTAATATTAGATCGTTAGTGATTTTCCAGCTAAGAAAAGGGAAATCATTGAGTGAAATCGCGATAATACTTAACATTTGTAAATCAACAGTACAAAACATTTGTGATCGGTATTTTAAATAAGGCCGAATAGAAAATACACCCAGCACAAAAGGTCCGAGAAAAATATCACCATCAGATGAAAAGTTCATTAAGCGCGAAATAAGACAAAATCCTAAGTTAACTGCAGTGGATTTAACTAAAATGCTCTTCAGGTTTAATGGTAAAAATATAAATTCAATCACAGTTAAAAGAATTTTAAGAAAAAATTGTTATTTTTCACGTAAAGCGAGGAAAAACCCTTTTATTAGTAAATAAAATAAAAAGAAGAGTAGATTTTATCTTAAAATATAAAAATGAAAGTATTAAATTTTGGAAAAATGTGATTTTTATCGATGAAAGTCAATTTACCTTGTTTCAAAGTGGTAAAAGGCAAGAAAAAGTTTGAAGAAAACGTGGTGAAGAGTGTAATGTTAGAAATGTATGCCCAACGTTTAAACACGGTGGAAATAGTGTAATGTTCTGGGGTGCTAAAGTCATAAAGGAGTTAAAAATATGATTTTTTTTTTGGGGTTATTGACAAGAAATATATTTAAGCATTTTAAAGAAGAACTTAAATGAATCAGCTCGAAAACTGGATATAGAAAATTCTTTTCCTTTTTATCAGGTCAATTGTCCAAAATATAAAGCATGGATTGTTCGAATGTGGTGTCTTTTCAAGTGTCCAAAAGTGCTTGGGACTGCCACCCCACCTCCCCAAAGCCCAGATCTCAATCCATCTGAAAATCTGTGTGAGCATCTCTAAAGGAATATATAAGAAAATCATTCAATTCAACAAAAAAACCAATTACAATCAGCTATTATTGAGGAATGGCATAAAATTCCTACAAAAACAACAAAAACATTAGTAGAATCGATGCCAGGTCGATTAAAGGCTATTATAAAAAATACAGGAAACCCAACAAATTATTTAAAAAAATGTACATGTGTTTTTTCTTAGCAATAAAATAAAATTGAGTTTTATTATAACCCCTCGTATACATCTGAATGTTCGTAAGTTTTATGATCTTCAAATTAATATTCAAGGATAAATCCTTTTTTGTTTGTTTTTGTTTTGTTATTTTTGTTGCTTTTATTGTCTAAAATAATAAGTAAACTAAAATTATAAAAAAAATCTGAAAAAAATTGTGTTTTCTTATTAAACTTCAACACTTTAATAAAAAAAAATATGCCGTATCCATCTAAATGTTTCTGACTGTATGTTTTTTATTTAAACAATTTGTGATAATATCGCAAATTTATTGATATTTATATTGATAGTCCAGGTACAATACACGATGCTCGTGTCTTTAAAAAGAGCCCTATATTTGAAAAATGAATTGACAGCACTGGTCCACTGATTCTCGCCATATAATCGCCCACACCGCTTATCCAAGCAAAATGGACATCTCACCTTACAACAAGAAACTTTCAAAACTAAGATAGTGGAATGAGGTCCTGTATTGAACGAGCTTTCACTCTCTTGAAGGAAGAATTCAGGAAGCTGAAATATGTCGATATATCGAGCCACCATATAGGATCAATGAAACAATAACGGCTGCTTGCGTGCTCCATAATTATATTTTAGACCATGGCATTTATCCTGGGGATGAATTCATCGAATAAAAAACCACTGAACATTTTGATGATCAAATAAAGTTTGGAACTGAAAATACAGCTACTGTCTGAAAAGAAACTATTCACTAGGTTTAAACACTTGAAATAAAATATAATTTATATTTTTCTTTGTTAGTTTTTTTTTTATTTCATGAAATAAAGTTTCAATAAAACTAAAATAATTAAACATGTCTATTTTAATTCAAGCTTTATTATATCAGATACATATTTCAGGAATCGTAATCTCAATTTCATCACTATAATATTTTATTAAAACATTTAAATATACATATATTGTATTTTAAAATATTTGGATTCCCGTACATCAAATACTATAACATTTAAGTTTGAATATCGATCATTCTTTTTAACAAATCATTTCTGCTCTCGTGTATTTTTGTGTTTGTTTCTATATTTTCAATCAACCGGTCCATTCTTATCAATTTGGCCTTTTTTATTTCCAGCTGTTCTTGTTGATAATCTTTAAGACCTCGCTTTCTTGTAGACTTGCTGGATGCACTCGATGCTATTTCCGGAATATGAAACACTTCGGTAAGATCGCCTTCTTCCATCGATGCCAAGGTTATATAACTATTAATCACTCTGTCGTCACTAAAAATTTCATTGAATATGCCAAAATATTCCCAATTAATACGGCCACTGCCTGTTCGGTTATTCTTGTCCTTTATTTCGGTAACATAGTTCCGCAACTTTCGATTCAACAACTCTTCTGTTAAATCATATCCCTTCTTTTCTAAAAATACAATTTTAATTTGATGCCATAAATCTTTTTTTTTCGTTTTGGTATCTCTGAATTCACTTCGCCTCTCTTGATATTAATCAATTATCAGTTGGCTGGATTCTTTGCTCCATTTAAATGAGCCTTAAGAGAAAATCTCCATTACGAGTTAATTTGTTAAACTATATATTAATTATTAATTAAAATTTTTAATAATTTTGTGTGCTAAATTTTTTTAATAATATACCCTTCAGAAGGCGCTTGAAAATGGCGAATGAAAATTAGTATACCTGAAGGGCCCGTGAAATATTCCATAGGTTTTTCAAGCAAGCAGTTTGCTAGACGAAATGCTGACTACTCAATCAATTTTATCAAGGAAATTTAAATTTCAAATTATATTTTCAAAAAGTAGAACAACACAAAAATTTGTTGTTTAATTTTTGAAGCCGCAAATTCATCGCAAAAATAAACAAAAGTTGACTGAGTAATCAGGATTTCGGCTAGCAAATTGCCTGCGTGCTAGCCGGTCGAGTTTCTACCCCATTATGTTTGATTTTACATTATTTTAGTTAGTGTGGATAGCATAGTACACATAGAAATAAAATAAAAGTGAGATAGAAACAAGAAACAGATACATTGAATTGACGATATTTAAATCAACAACCTCAACTCAAGAAAGTTAAACGAAATCGCGTAAATTTTATCAGTGTATTTATTAGACGTATATAAAAATGTCTTAATTAAAATGACAGAAAAATGTTATATCTTACAACTAAAGTAAAAATTAAAATTTTAATTGGTAAATCACGAAGAAATAAATATTATAGTAACATATAAGCATAAATGTTTAAATAAAAATTGTTTATTTTTCTTTTGTTCATTTATGATTTTTCAACTAATTTCTAATAAGAATTTTTTGAGTTTCAAACTAACAAAAATTCCAGAGATTCTGCCAGACATTAAAAATATACCGAAACAACTTAAGAATTTTTTACTTTTAGAAGCAAATAAGAATGCCATTTTACAGCAGTAAAACTTGACGAAAAAATTTCCTTTCAATAAACCTGATGCAATGCATTATTAAAACTAGATGGATGGAAGCACGTACCTGCTTAATCAACTAGTTTATGAATTAGCGAGAAATGAATGACCATCTCCAGGGCCGTCAAGGGCCATCAAAATTTAGTATAAAAATAAACTATCTCCTGACTACTGATAGGTGGCTCTGACTTGAATCACTATCTTCGGAAACGGCTAATATTTGGCCATCTAAAATTGGTAAAAATGATATTAGTACATCTAGAAAATCAAAATTCGAAGCAAAAACCCCGAAGTCGTGCATTATTAGCACTAGGTGGTTTTGGTTAGGTGAATTTAAATAATAAAAATTGTTTAAAAGAAAACAAATATATGCTGCTGTTTGAGACTGTAAGCGGACTTACTCGATATTACATTTCCAAATCTAAATTAGCCATTTTATAGAGAATAACCCTTAAAAATTGATTATGTGGAAATTTCTGTATGACGACTGGTTGTCGATTTATTGAAGTTTTAGCGAAAGGCATATCAAAAAGCGTATAAACCATAACAAGTACATTTTTTTATCTTGCAAACTAAGCACTCTATGATAAAATTTTAAGTTTACGTCATTTTATGGAAAACAATAATTTAATTTAGCGAAATGATTCGAAAAGAACAATTACTCGCTCGCGCTACAAAAAATGTGGCTTTAGTTGAAGCCGGTGTAACTTATCATGAAATAAAAAGTTCTGGTTGAACCGGTTGAATATTTATGATGATGACGTATAACTCACCTCTTCTATTCGCTTGCTTTTGAGCAGTGGTTTGCTCACTCTTTTTTGGTACAAAAACGACACTCAGGTTTAGCAAAATTCGGTCAAGCACTCTAAGAAATAAAATTCAGTTCAGTTCGACACACTACGAAACATTCAAAAATGTACTTGCAAATTCAAGGTTCCCCATAGCATGCTTGATTGAATTTTGCTAACCCTGGTTAACTAATCCGCAGTCTTTCCAGGCTATAATACTTAAGAACTTGTCTCACTTAAAACCAAAGAACGAATGAACATTATCAGTTAAATTAAAAATCAAGGGATCTTAGGACCAAATACTTTGTATCACTAACTATCTACATATGCTGTTGTTGTTATGTTACATATGTGCACAATGTATAATACATAAGCTTGAAATTATAAATTAATAGTCGAATAAATAAATTTTTTAATAAAACCCCAATAATGTTTTAATGTTACAACGATAATTACTTATCCATATGGTGTTGTGCTCGCTATAGCCGCAACATATTTTCAATAACCGATAAGAATGATACTTGGTATATGTGGTAACATGTTAAATTGGTGTAGGGTCGAAAAACTATGTATGTAATCGACAATCGTCCTTATGTATGTACACATATGTAGATGTAAATACATAAGATTATGAGTTCCGAAAGGTTAAAATAATTACGATAAGTAGCATTTTAACATTAATTTCACTTGTTTTTGTATATTTTCTTGGTTTGGCTCAACTCAACATGAACTGTGTAGTACATACGAGTACGTCCAGAATATGTTTTCTTGTTATATGCCATGCTACAAATTTGGTAGATTGTTTTAATGTGGTGTAATGTTATATACTAAAATAATAGAATTTGTTATAATCTACATATACGAGTAATATTCAATAGTGGTTCTATGAATTTAGTTTATCTAACCAATTTATTTTTATAATTCTCACGTACTTAGGAATATTAATTTTTTTATTTAATTTGCTATGTTTATGAGGTATATGGGCTTCCGAAACGAATAAATTGTATGTGATTATGTAGCATAAATTAATTTACCGTTTTTGGTTCCCTTCATTTCAATATATGTATGTGCTTATACACGAGTACATAACATACCTACATGATATTACTTACACACCACACTAAATTGAATTTTCCTTGTAATCTTCAAAAGACCGAAGGGAATTGTAACACATAAACAAAAAATATTTTTGCTAACAAAATTCCTAAAAATATAAAAGTGATAATAAAACGACAATCTCAAATTACTGGAGGCTAAAAATTAAACACATTTTATATAATTTAGGATTAGCCCAGCAATTGTATTGTAATTTCATGGTTCGGCAGGCGAAGTGTAATTTACCACGTCACTATGTAATATTAAAAAATCAATAGTTTTTCAAAAATTGTTATATCATCTTATAAACTGTAATCAGTAATCACCTACGTGAACATTATTTACTCGGTTTAAATTTGGTTTATTTTAGACCATGGTTTGAATCGTTTTAGGCCAAATTTCTTCTGAAATAGCATATTATACACTTGATTTAAAAAATTTATACCAAAATTTTTAAAGTAATTGGCAGATAACGCCGATACTAAACCGTTTTCGTTGGTTTAATCAGTGCACCTAGAATACTACAGGCCACACTGCTTGCTATGTCATTAAATTTATGTCTACAGTTTATTCTTTGAACTGTAGACAGCAGTCATGTTCATAAAAAGGGAAAACGAAAGCAAACAGATTTTTTTTTTATACGAGTGCTAAAAGTAAGGTTATGTCTTCTCGTAAATTATACGAAATATGTACACATTTTATACGTGTTTACATATTTCACACAATTTACAATGCATAATTTTATAATAATACATATACTTAATAAACACATTTTATTAAACACTTGTTTTTTAATCGTTAAGCACTTTGTTAGTGAACACCTTTTTAAAACCACTTAAATTAATAAAACAAAATAAATTTACATTAAATTAATTTATTTACAAAAAATGAACGTTTTCGACCACTTAGTGGTCATCTTCAGATTTACATTTGCAATTGAATTAAATATACTAAAATCGCCCGCTTTAAAAGTTTGCATGTTTATGTGTAGCGTATATACCATTATACATAAACACTTGTCCGATGCTTTATAGGTATGAACTATGTACATACATATATAAAATATTACCAGTAATTTACAAATTGAAATTTAAAAAACAAAAATAAAAAAAAAAAAATATTTAACTGTGTGTGTTAGGGAAATTATTTAACATAAAAAATATTAAGTGAAATTTTATACAACAACAAAAACAAAATTTAATTTCCCAAAACAATAGAAAAAGTCAAAAAATAAAAAATAGAAATTTTGTCAAAACATTACTGTAAACAAATAGCTAGTTTTTGTGAAAAGTGTCAGTGACTAAAAAAATTTTTCGAGTTGACAAAATTAATAACAAAAAACAAAACAAAATATTTTGTGGTTGCCTTTCTGTGTGTTGTGTGAATTTAGTGTGTTAGGCTGTAAATTCCCAAATTCTGTATATTTAAACTTTAATTCTTGTTTTACACGGAACTGACTGGCGTATTTTATTGTTGCTTTGTTTTGTTTCGACTGACCTTTCATTTTAATTTTGGCAAAATCCGGGATCAAATGTTGTTTCGCGCAGTTTTTTAAAAAATAAATAGCGGTCTTAATTTTAATCATTTTCAATTTCAATTGCAGATATTTATCAAGCTCCTTTTTCTGGTTGGTATCCATAGAATACATATTATTGTATTGCGAAGCCGCCGTGGTTTCCATTTGTAATCGTTAAGCACTTTGTTAGTGAACACCTTTTTAAAACCACTTAAATTAATAAAACAAAATAAATTTACATTAAATTAATTTATTTACAAAAAATGAACGTTTTCGACCACTTAGTGGTCATCTTCAGATTTACATTTGCAATTGAATTAAATATACTAAAATCGCCCGCTTTAAAAGTTTGCATGTTTATGTGTAGCGTATATACCATTATACATAAACACTTGTCCGATGCTTTATAGGTATGAACTATGTACATACATATATAAAATATTACCAGTAATTTACAAATTGAAATTTAAAAAACAAAAATAAAAAAAAAAAAATATTTAACTGTGTGTGTTAGGGAAATTATTTAACATAAAAAATATTAAGTGAAATTTTATACAACAACAAAAACAAAATTTAATTTCCCAAAACAATAGAAAAAGTCAAAAAATAAAAAATAGAAATTTTGTCAAAACATTACTGTAAACAAATAGCTAGTTTTTGTGAAAAGTGTCAGTGACTAAAAAAATTTTTCGAGTTGACAAAATTAATAACAAAAAACAAAACAAAATATTTTGTGGTTGCCTTTCTGTGTGTTGTGTGAATTTAGTGTGTTAGGCTGTAAATTCCCAAATTCTGTATATTTAAACTTTAATTCTTGTTTTACACGGAACTGACTGGCGTATTTTATTGTTGCTTTGTTTTGTTTCGACTGACCTTTCATTTTAATTTTGGCAAAATCCGGGATCAAATGTTGTTTCGCGCAGTTTTTTAAAAAATAAATAGCGGTCTTAATTTTAATCATTTTCAATTTCAATTGCAGATATTTATCAAGCTCCTTTTTCTGGTTGGTATCCATAGAATACATATTATTGTATTGCGAAGCCGCCGTGGTTTCCATTTGTAATCGTTAAGCACTTTGTTAGTGAACACCTTTTTAAAACCACTTAAATTAATAAAACAAAATAAATTTACATTAAATTAATTTATTTACAAAAAATGAACGTTTTCGACCACTTAGTGGTCATCTTCAGATTTACATTTGCAATTGAATTAAATATACTAAAATCGCCCGCTTTAAAAGTTTGCATGTTTATGTGTAGCGTATATACCATTATACATAAACACTTGTCCGATGCTTTATAGGTATGAACTATGTACATACATATATAAAATATTACCAGTAATTTACAAATTGAAATTTAAAAAACAAAAATAAAAAAAAAAAAAAAATATTTAACTGTGTGTGTTAGGGAAATTATTTAACATAAAAAATATTAAGTGAAATTTTATACAACAACAAAAACAAAATTTAATTTCCCAAAACAATAGAAAAAGTCAAAAAATAAAAAATAGAAATTTTGTCAAAACATTACTGTAAACAAATAGCTAGTTTTTGTGAAAAGTGTCAGTGACTAAAAAAATTTTTCGAGTTGACAAAATTAATAACAAAAAACAAAACAAAATATTTTGTGGTTGCCTTTCTGTGTGTTGTGTGAATTTAGTGTGTTAGGCTGTAAATTCCCAAATTCTGTATATTTAAACTTTAATTCTTGTTTTACACGGAACTGACTGGCGTATTTTATTGTTGCTTTGTTTTGTTTCGACTGACCTTTCATTTTAATTTTGGCAAAATCCGGGATCAAATGTTGTTTCGCGCAGTTTTTTAAAAAATAAATAGCGGTCTTAATTTTAATCATTTTCAATTTCAATTGCAGATATTTATCAAGCTCCTTTTTCTGGTTGGTATCCATAGAATACATATTATTGTATTGCGAAGCCGCCGTGGTTTCCATTTGTAATCGTTAAGCACTTTGTTAGTGAACACCTTTTTAAAACCACTTAAATTAATAAAACAAAATAAATTTACATTAAATTAATTTATTTACAAAAAATGAACGTTTTCGACCACTTAGTGGTCATCTTCAGATTTACATTTGCAATTGAATTAAATATACTAAAATCGCCCGCTTTAAAAGTTTGCATGTTTATGTGTAGCGTATATACCATTATACATAAACACTTGTCCGATGCTTTATAGGTATGAACTATGTACATACATATATAAAATATTACCAGTAATTTACAAATTGAAATTTAAAAAACAAAAATAAAAAAAAAAAAATATTTAACTGTGTGTGTTAGGGAAATTATTTAACATAAAAAATATTAAGTGAAATTTTATACAACAACAAAAACAAAATTTAATTTCCCAAAACAATAGAAAAAGTCAAAAAATAAAAAATAGAAATTTTGTCAAAACATTACTGTAAACAAATAGCTAGTTTTTGTGAAAAGTGTCAGTGACTAAAAAAATTTTTCGAGTTGACAAAATTAATAACAAAAAACAAAACAAAATATTTTGTGGTTGCCTTTCTGTGTGTTGTGTGAATTTAGTGTGTTAGGCTGTAAATTCCCAAATTCTGTATATTTAAACTTTAATTCTTGTTTTACACGGAACTGACTGGCGTATTTTATTGTTGCTTTGTTTTGTTTCGACTGACCTTTCATTTTAATTTTGGCAAAATCCGGGATCAAATGTTGTTTCGCGCAGTTTTTTAAAAAATAAATAGCGGTCTTAATTTTAATCATTTTCAATTTCAATTGCAGATATTTATCAAGCTCCTTTTTCTGGTTGGTATCCATAGAATACATATTATTGTATTGCGAAGCCGCCGTGGTTTCCATTTGTAATCGTTAAGCACTTTGTTAGTGAACACCTTTTTAAAACCACTTAAATTAATAAAACAAAATAAATTTACATTAAATTAATTTATTTACAAAAAATGAACGTTTTCGACCACTTAGTGGTCATCTTCAGATTTACATTTGCAATTGAATTAAATATACTAAAATCGCCCGCTTTAAAAGTTTGCATGTTTATGTGTAGCGTATATACCATTATACATAAACACTTGTCCGATGCTTTATAGGTATGAACTATGTACATACATATATAAAATATTACCAGTAATTTACAAATTGAAATTTAAAAAACAAAAATAAAAAAAAAAAAATATTTAACTGTGTGTGTTTAACACACAGTTAAATATTTTTTTTTTTTTATTTTTGTTTTTTAAATTTCAATTTGTAAATTACTGGTAATATTTTATATATGTATGTACATAGTTCATACCTATAAAGCATCGGACAAGTGTTTATGTATAATGGTATATACGCTACACATAAACATGCAAACTTTTAAAGCGGGCGATTTTAGTATATTTAATTCAATTGCAAATGTAAATCTGAAGATGACCACTAAGTGGTCGAAAACGTTCATTTTTTGTAAATAAATTAATTTAATGTAAATTTATTTTGTTTTATTAATTTAAGTGGTTTTAAAAAGGTGTTCACTAACAAAGTGCTTAACGATTACAAATGGAAACCACGGCGGCTTCGCAATACAATAATATGTATTCTATGGATACCAACCAGAAAAAGGAGCTTGATAAATATCTGCAATTGAAATTGAAAATGATTAAAATTAAGACCGCTATTTATTTTTTAAAAAACTGCGCGAAACAACATTTGATCCCGGATTTTGCCAAAATTAAAATGAAAGGTCAGTCGAAACAAAACAAAGCAACAATAAAATACGCCAGTCAGTTCCGTGTAAAACAAGAATTAAAGTTTAAATATACAGAATTTGGGAATTTACAGCCTAACACACTAAATTCACACAACACACAGAAAGGCAACCACAAAATATTTTGTTTTGTTTTTTGTTATTAATTTTGTCAACTCGAAAAATTTTTTTAGTCACTGACACTTTTCACAAAAACTAGCTATTTGTTTACAGTAATGTTTTGACAAAATTTCTATTTTTTATTTTTTGACTTTTTCTATTGTTTTGGGAAATTAAATTTTGTTTTTGTTGTTGTATAAAATTTCACTTAATATTTTTTATGTTAAATAATTTCCCTAACACACACAGTTAAATATTTTTTTTTTTTTATTTTTGTTTTTTAAATTTCAATTTGTAAATTACTGGTAATATTTTATATATGTATGTACATAGTTCATACCTATAAAGCATCGGACAAGTGTTTATGTATAATGGTATATACGCTACACATAAACATGCAAACTTTTAAAGCGGGCGATTTTAGTATATTTAATTCAATTGCAAATGTAAATCTGAAGATGACCACTAAGTGGTCGAAAACGTTCATTTTTTGTAAATAAATTAATTTAATGTAAATTTATTTTGTTTTATTAATTTAAGTGGTTTTAAAAAGGTGTTCACTAACAAAGTGCTTAACGATTACAAATGGAAACCACGGCGGCTTCGCAATACAATAATATGTATTCTATGGATACCAACCAGAAAAAGGAGCTTGATAAATATCTGCAATTGAAATTGAAAATGATTAAAATTAAGACCGCTATTTATTTTTTAAAAAACTGCGCGAAACAACATTTGATCCCGGATTTTGCCAAAATTAAAATGAAAGGTCAGTCGAAACAAAACAAAGCAACAATAAAATACGCCAGTCAGTTCCGTGTAAAACAAGAATTAAAGTTTAAATATACAGAATTTGGGAATTTACAGCCTAACACACTAAATTCACACAACACACAGAAAGGCAACCACAAAATATTTTGTTTTGTTTTTTGTTATTAATTTTGTCAACTCGAAAAATTTTTTTAGTCACTGACACTTTTCACAAAAACTAGCTATTTGTTTACAGTAATGTTTTGACAAAATTTCTATTTTTTATTTTTTGACTTTTTCTATTGTTTTGGGAAATTAAATTTTGTTTTTGTTGTTGTATAAAATTTCACTTAATATTTTTTATGTTAAATAATTTCCCTAACACACACAGTTAAATATTTTTTTTTTTTTATTTTTGTTTTTTAAATTTCAATTTGTAAATTACTGGTAATATTTTATATATGTATGTACATAGTTCATACCTATAAAGCATCGGACAAGTGTTTATGTATAATGGTATATACGCTACACATAAACATGCAAACTTTTAAAGCGGGCGATTTTAGTATATTTAATTCAATTGCAAATGTAAATCTGAAGATGACCACTAAGTGGTCGAAAACGTTCATTTTTTGTAAATAAATTAATTTAATGTAAATTTATTTTGTTTTATTAATTTAAGTGGTTTTAAAAAGGTGTTCACTAACAAAGTGCTTAACGATTACAAATGGAAACCACGGCGGCTTCGCAATACAATAATATGTATTCTATGGATACCAACCAGAAAAAGGAGCTTGATAAATATCTGCAATTGAAATTGAAAATGATTAAAATTAAGACCGCTATTTATTTTTTAAAAAACTGCGCGAAACAACATTTGATCCCGGATTTTGCCAAAATTAAAATGAAAGGTCAGTCGAAACAAAACAAAGCAACAATAAAATACGCCAGTCAGTTCCGTGTAAAACAAGAATTAAAGTTTAAATATACAGAATTTGGGAATTTACAGCCTAACACACTAAATTCACACAACACACAGAAAGGCAACCACAAAATATTTTGTTTTGTTTTTTGTTATTAATTTTGTCAACTCGAAAAATTTTTTTAGTCACTGACACTTTTCACAAAAACTAGCTATTTGTTTACAGTAATGTTTTGACAAAATTTCTATTTTTTATTTTTTGACTTTTTCTATTGTTTTGGGAAATTAAATTTTGTTTTTGTTGTTGTATAAAATTTCACTTAATATTTTTTATGTTAAATAATTTCCCTAACACACACAGTTAAATATTTTTTTTTTTTTTTATTTTTGTTTTTTAAATTTCAATTTGTAAATTACTGGTAATATTTTATATATGTATGTACATAGTTCATACCTATAAAGCATCGGACAAGTGTTTATGTATAATGGTATATACGCTACACATAAACATGCAAACTTTTAAAGCGGGCGATTTTAGTATATTTAATTCAATTGCAAATGTAAATCTGAAGATGACCACTAAGTGGTCGAAAACGTTCATTTTTTGTAAATAAATTAATTTAATGTAAATTTATTTTGTTTTATTAATTTAAGTGGTTTTAAAAAGGTGTTCACTAACAAAGTGCTTAACGATTACAAATGGAAACCACGGCGGCTTCGCAATACAATAATATGTATTCTATGGATACCAACCAGAAAAAGGAGCTTGATAAATATCTGCAATTGAAATTGAAAATGATTAAAATTAAGACCGCTATTTATTTTTTAAAAAACTGCGCGAAACAACATTTGATCCCGGATTTTGCCAAAATTAAAATGAAAGGTCAGTCGAAACAAAACAAAGCAACAATAAAATACGCCAGTCATTTCCGTGTAAAACAAGAATTAAAGTTTAAATATACAGAATTTGGGAATTTACAGCCTAACACACTAAATTCACACAACACACAGAAAGGCAACCACAAAATATTTTGTTTTGTTTTTTGTTATTAATTTTGTCAACTCGAAAAATTTTTTTAGTCACTGACACTTTTCACAAAAACTAGCTATTTGTTTACAGTAATGTTTTGACAAAATTTCTATTTTTTATTTTTTGACTTTTTCTATTGTTTTGGGAAATTAAATTTTGTTTTTGTTGTTGTATAAAATTTCACTTAATATTTTTTATGTTAAATAATTTCCCTAACACACACAGTTAAATATTTTTTTTTTTTTATTTTTGTTTTTTAAATTTCAATTTGTAAATTACTGGTAATATTTTATATATGTATGTACATAGTTCATACCTATAAAGCATCGGACAAGTGTTTATGTATAATGGTATATACGCTACACATAAACATGCAAACTTTTAAAGCGGGCGATTTTAGTATATTTAATTCAATTGCAAATGTAAATCTGAAGATGACCACTAAGTGGTCGAAAACGTTCATTTTTTGTAAATAAATTAATTTAATGTAAATTTATTTTGTTTTATTAATTTAAGTGGTTTTAAAAAGGTGTTCACTAACAAAGTGCTTAACGATTACAAATGGAAACCACGGCGGCTTCGCAATACAATAATATGTATTCTATGGATACCAACCAGAAAAAGGAGCTTGATAAATATCTGCAATTGAAATTGAAAATGATTAAAATTAAGACCGCTATTTATTTTTTAAAAAACTGCGCGAAACAACATTTGATCCCGGATTTTGCCAAAATTAAAATGAAAGGTCAGTCGAAACAAAACAAAGCAACAATAAAATACGCCAGTCAGTTCCGTGTAAAACAAGAATTAAAGTTTAAATATACAGAATTTGGGAATTTACAGCCTAACACACTAAATTCACACAACACACAGAAAGGCAACCACAAAATATTTTGTTTTGTTTTTTGTTATTAATTTTGTCAACTCGAAAAATTTTTTTAGTCACTGACACTTTTCACAAAAACTAGCTATTTGTTTACAGTAATGTTTTGACAAAATTTCTATTTTTTATTTTTTGACTTTTTCTATTGTTTTGGGAAATTAAATTTTGTTTTTGTTGTTGTATAAAATTTCACTTAATATTTTTTATGTTAAATAATTTCCCTAACACACACAGTTAAATATTTTTTTTTTTTTATTTTTGTTTTTTAAATTTCAATTTGTAAATTACTGGTAATATTTTATATATGTATGTACATAGTTCATACCTATAAAGCATCGGACAAGTGTTTATGTATAATGGTATATACGCTACACATAAACATGCAAACTTTTAAAGCGGGCGATTTTAGTATATTTAATTCAATTGCAAATGTAAATCTGAAGATGACCACTAAGTGGTCGAAAACGTTCATTTTTTGTAAATAAATTAATTTAATGTAAATTTATTTTGTTTTATTAATTTAAGTGGTTTTAAAAAGGTGTTCACTAACAAAGTGCTTAACGATTACAAATGGAAACCACGGCGGCTTCGCAATACAATAATATGTATTCTATGGATACCAACCAGAAAAAGGAGCTTGATAAATATCTGCAATTGAAATTGAAAATGATTAAAATTAAGACCGCTATTTATTTTTTAAAAAACTGCGCGAAACAACATTTGATCCCGGATTTTGCCAAAATTAAAATGAAAGGTCAGTCGAAACAAAACAAAGCAACAATAAAATACGCCAGTCAGTTCCGTGTAAAACAAGAATTAAAGTTTAAATATACAGAATTTGGGAATTTACAGCCTAACACACTAAATTCACACAACACACAGAAAGGCAACCACAAAATATTTTGTTTTGTTTTTTGTTATTAATTTTGTCAACTCGAAAAATTTTTTTAGTCACTGACACTTTTCACAAAAACTAGCTATTTGTTTACAGTAATGTTTTGACAAAATTTCTATTTTTTATTTTTTGACTTTTTCTATTGTTTTGGGAAATTAAATTTTGTTTTTGTTGTTGTATAAAATTTCACTTAATATTTTTTATGTTAAATAATTTCCCTAACACACACAGTTAAATATTTTTTTTTTTTTATTTTTGTTTTTTAAATTTCAATTTGTAAATTACTGGTAATATTTTATATATGTATGTACATAGTTCATACCTATAAAGCATCGGACAAGTGTTTATGTATAATGGTATATACGCTACACATAAACATGCAAACTTTTAAAGCGGGCGATTTTAGTATATTTAATTCAATTGCAAATGTAAATCTGAAGATGACCACTAAGTGGTCGAAAACGTTCATTTTTTGTAAATAAATTAATTTAATGTAAATTTATTTTGTTTTATTAATTTAAGTGGTTTTAAAAAGGTGTTCACTAACAAAGTGCTTAACGATTACAAATGGAAACCACGGCGGCTTCGCAATACAATAATATGTATTCTATGGATACCAACCAGAAAAAGGAGCTTGATAAATATCTGCAATTGAAATTGAAAATGATTAAAATTAAGACCGCTATTTATTTTTTAAAAAACTGCGCGAAACAACATTTGATCCCGGATTTTGCCAAAATTAAAATGAAAGGTCAGTCGAAACAAAACAAAGCAACAATAAAATACGCCAGTCAGTTCCGTGTAAAACAAGAATTAAAGTTTAAATATACAGAATTTGGGAATTTACAGCCTAACACACTAAATTCACACAACACACAGAAAGGCAACCACAAAATATTTTGTTTTGTTTTTTGTTATTAATTTTGTCAACTCGAAAAATTTTTTTAGTCACTGACACTTTTCACAAAAACTAGCTATTTGTTTACAGTAATGTTTTGACAAAATTTCTATTTTTTATTTTTTGACTTTTTCTATTGTTTTGGGAAATTAAATTTTGTTTTTGTTGTTGTATAAAATTTCACTTAATATTTTTTATGTTAAATAATTTCCCTAACACACACAGTTAAATATTTTTTTTTTTTTATTTTTGTTTTTTAAATTTCAATTTGTAAATTACTGGTAATATTTTATATATGTATGTACATAGTTCATACCTATAAAGCATCGGACAAGTGTTTATGTATAATGGTATATACGCTACACATAAACATGCAAACTTTTAAAGCGGGCGATTTTAGTATATTTAATTCAATTGCAAATGTAAATCTGAAGATGACCACTAAGTGGTCGAAAACGTTCATTTTTTGTAAATAAATTAATTTAATGTAAATTTATTTTGTTTTATTAATTTAAGTGGTTTTAAAAAGGTGTTCACTAACAAAGTGCTTAACGATTACAAATGGAAACCACGGCGGCTTCGCAATACAATAATATGTATTCTATGGATACCAACCAGAAAAAGGAGCTTGATAAATATCTGCAATTGAAATTGAAAATGATTAAAATTAAGACCGCTATTTATTTTTTAAAAAACTGCGCGAAACAACATTTGATCCCGGATTTTGCCAAAATTAAAATGAAAGGTCAGTCGAAACAAAACAAAGCAACAATAAAATACGCCAGTCAGTTCCGTGTAAAACAAGAATTAAAGTTTAAATATACAGAATTTGGGAATTTACAGCCTAACACACTAAATTCACACAACACACAGAAAGGCAACCACAAAATATTTTGTTTTGTTTTTTGTTATTAATTTTGTCAACTCGAAAAATTTTTTTAGTCACTGACACTTTTCACAAAAACTAGCTATTTGTTTACAGTAATGTTTTGACAAAATTTCTATTTTTTATTTTTTGACTTTTTCTATTGTTTTGGGAAATTAAATTTTGTTTTTGTTGTTGTATAAAATTTCACTTAATATTTTTTATGTTAAATAATTTCCCTAACACACACAGTTAAATATTTTTTTTTTTTTATTTTTGTTTTTTAAATTTCAATTTGTAAATTACTGGTAATATTTTATATATGTATGTACATAGTTCATACCTATAAAGCATCGGACAAGTGTTTATGTATAATGGTATATACGCTACACATAAACATGCAAACTTTTAAAGCGGGCGATTTTAGTATATTTAATTCAATTGCAAATGTAAATCTGAAGATGACCACTAAGTGGTCGAAAACGTTCATTTTTTGTAAATAAATTAATTTAATGTAAATTTATTTTGTTTTATTAATTTAAGTGGTTTTAAAAAGGTGTTCACTAACAAAGTGCTTAACGATTACAAATGGAAACCACGGCGGCTTCGCAATACAATAATATGTACTTGTTTTTTACTTCGTAAAATTATATTTTTGAATATTTTAATTAAAAAATTTGTTCAAAAATTTTAAAAAATCACTCGATCGATTTCGACTTGTTAGGTCATCGATCGAGTGATTTTTTAGATTTACTGTCAGTTTATCGTGAACAATTTATCGTGAGCAATTTATCGTAGAACAATTTATCGTAGAACAATTTATCGTGGAAACAATTTATCGTGGAATCAATTTATCGTGAAACAATTTATCGTAGAACAGTTTATCGTGGGCAATTTATCGTATAACAGTTTTTCGTGGACGATTTATCGTATAACAGTTTGGAACAGCTTTAGTATCGCAGTCAAATTTTTGACAGTCTGAGCGACGGTAGCGCCACTTTGACCAAGAGCGGAATTGTTTATAACTAAAAATTTGCCTTTGCTTAGCATGTTGGACCTAGCGCCATCTATTGAAACACAAACGAACTAAAATTTTAAAAAAATACGTTAAGACGTGCTAATAAAATTTAATAAAAAAATATTGAATCTCATTTAAAAATAAACGAAATTTAATATTTTTTTATGAATATATTAAATTGAGAGTGGGAGTCGCACTGCGTGCCGCTCGTAGGAGCAGATTATATAGAATCTATTCACGACACCTACGCTCCTCCCCGTAGCCCTGCGGGGCTCTTTAGATTTTAATTTCGGAGGGCGTAGGAGCCGGGATCTTTAATCGGTTAAGAAACTACCGAGTTCCGTCCCACATGGCCATATTCCAGAACTTCTTCCAAAAATCATTCAATAATCCCATTTCAATCTAACATACCCAATTCCATCATAATCGGTTAAGAAACTACCGAGTTCCGTCCCACATGGCCATATTCCAGAACTTCTTCTAAAAATCATTCAATAATCCCATTTCCATCCAACATACCCAATCCCATCATAATCGGTTAAGAAACTACCGAGTTCCGTCCCACATGGCTATATTCCAGAACTTCTTCCAAAAATCATTAAAGAAACCCACTAATTTTTTGATACCACGCATAAAACCTTTCTACGATAAATTGTCCACGAAAAACTGTTCTACAATAAATTGTCCCACGATAAATTGTGTCCACGGTAAATTGTGTCCACGATTAAATTGAAACACGATAAATTGTTTACGATAAAGAGACCGTCACCCGATTTTTTAAACTTTTTGAACAAATTTCTTAATTAAAATATTCAAAAATATAATTTTGCGAAATAAAAAACAAGTGTTTAATAAAATGTGTTTATTAAGTATTACCCCCCGATTCTGACGATAAGATTGCTAAGATAATCTTAGCTAAGACTTTTTTGTTAAGACTTTATTTTGTAAGACTAAAGTCTTCATTGAAATTCTGAAGACAGTAGTCTTAAATAATATATTAGAAACTCTCCAAAGACTTTTGTAGAGCTGTCGAAACCAAATTTTTACCATATTGTTTCAAATTTATGAACGAAAAGCGACAGTTCAATTCGAAATTGTTAAAAAAACTCATATTTATGTTATATATATGCTGAGAGAGTACATAATATTGTAATTTGAATAATTTTTCCGGTTTATATAGTAAAATTACATATAATTATTGTTTTTGTTTAAATGTCAAAATTATGATTCCTAAGACCACCTATTTCGCTGATATTAACGAAGACAATTTTTTAAGACTACTGACAGATAAGACTAAGTGCAGAATACGAATTTAAAGTATCTAGTCTTCGTTAAGACAAAAGTTTTCGCTAAGACTGAAAATACGTCTGTGACTGTACGTTAGAATCGGGGGGTTAGTGTGTTTCGCCAAGTGCCTATACGGCAAATAGCGTAAAAAGTAATAATACATATTATGAATTAATAGTTACTTTTACCAATAGCTTTTTATTAAATTTTAAAACATATTATTAAAATATTTTTCTTGTTGTTTGTTTACAATTTTTTTCTTATCAGTATGACAGCAAACACAAAAAAAATCAAAACAATCTTTTTAATTTTAGTGCTGCCTATAATAGCCAAAGAGAGAACTATCGAATAAATTGACGTTATATAGCAAAATTTTTAAAACAGTGTGGCCTGCAGTATTCTAGGTGCACTAGTTTAATCCATGTTTTCATATTATTGACTCCTTTTTCAATCTAACTAGTGCAATCGTATTGTAAATGTAGACAAATTAAATTTATTTTTGATTGAAGATAAGTTCATCTTTTGATTTCATCATGTTCGTGCCGTTTTACTGTGCATGGTCACAATGGGAGAAAAAAATCTATCTGGATGTATTACGTGAAATTGATGACATTTTGATGTCCTCCACGTCATCATCAGAGGAAGAAATAGTTGCACGGCAAGTGCGACACGCGCTGCGACTTTCTTACCGCACCTACAAGTGCTCCAAGGTCGACAACTACGACGTCGTCGACTTTCGCAAGTACTTTCGGCTCCACAGCTACGCTTTTTGGCGACAGCACGCCGTGGTTCGCAACAGCATCGATAAATGGTAAATCAGATAAATTACTATAGATGATTTGTAAATCAGTTGCAATTTCAACTACCGGTTATTTCGAGTGTGGCAGCACTTACGGCACTCGTGTTATGACAGTAAATTAGTTTAATGTTTAAAATTTACGAAATGGGTCGCTTTATGCTTGAGCAAAATTGGGAAATATTGACAACTTACTTTCAAAGTGGTGAGTCTTCTAAACTATAAGAAGTTTACGTGGAAAATTCAGTAGCAGTGAAATGCGTACAATGCAATTTGTGGATCAATTTGTGAAGCCAGTTCGTGTAACTGGATTGTTATTGAATAAACCAACACGGCCGAGAACATTGCAGCTGTTCCTCAGAATGTGTCTAAGCATCCATCAACTTTAAATCGCCATCGTGCTCAATAATTGAACAGTTCATGCAGTTCTGTGATGAGAATTTTACATAAAGACCTCGATATGAAGGTGTACAAAGATGGCCGTCCGCAACGTTTTCGGTTCGCTAATTGGGCTGTGGATCTTTTTATCTTTTCCAACTAAGCTCATTTTCACCTCGAAGGCTATGTCAACAAGCAAAATTATCGCAATCGGGGCTCAGAAAATTTACACGTAACCATGGAGAGGCCGATGCATCCACCACGAGTGACTGTTTGATTGAACCGGCGGCATTATTGGTCCTTTTTTTCGAAAATAAGCTAGGAGCCGTCCTTACCGTCAATGGGGAGCGTTACTGTCATCGGGAATCGAATAATCAGCCGTAACGGAGATATCAATTGGTATTCGATTTGACTCCGTTGGACATTTTTTGACAGAGTGGGGTTTCTGACTGTAAAACCAGCTGTGGAAGCCATTTGAATGAAATTGTGTTCCATTCTTAATGGCAATGCATACTCTTTTTAATAAAATAACTCGCTTTCAAAAATATTCACACTTTGAATTAGAGCCAAATTAAATTG
Organism: Nephrotoma flavescens; assembly: GCA_932526605.1. Lineage (NCBI taxonomy): Eukaryota > Metazoa > Arthropoda > Insecta > Diptera > Tipulidae > Nephrotoma > Nephrotoma flavescens. Next base: position 127,409,963 of record OW052220.1, read on the forward strand.
CAAACGTGCACTAGTTTGCCCCCAAATGACAATGTTCTACTTTTGAAGTAGGTACTCGTAGTGAAAATATTTCAGTAATCTGAACCGCAAAACAATACATCGTCAACAAATTTGAAAAAAATTAGTGACCACATAACGTAGATAACAGCCGACACTTCAAATATAATTTAACAATGCAATTATTAAACAAAAAAAAACAATTAAAAAGGTAATTATGTTCTTGTATTAATTGTACGAAATGTCTCCCAGGATGCTTGCGTTCTCAATTTGTTCTTTCTTAAACCCAATTTTTAAACTTTAATTTTGTGGCAAAATTTTGTTCTTTAATGTGAGTGCTTGAATATTGTTATGGTGTCTGTTTTTCCTCGTTGCCTTTTCGAATTGGCAAATCGGATGATATTCGACAACAATTTTTGCATATACGGGTTGAACAATTAGAGAGATAAATTTATGGCTTGTACTCTATTTCAACAGGTCACCCCCGAGAATAAATATTACCATTTGGCTGACTATTTATGTAAATACATATACATTAATTGACATTTAGTTTGCACCAAACAACCGAGATATATTTCTGAAAATGATAACTGTACAATGTTCAACTGAAAAATAAAAAGGAATTTGCATTTTCTACTTTATATAAAATTGTATTTTTGCTTTAATACGAGTACATACATAGGGGACTTGGTTTGATATACTTGTTACACAAATTAAAAATTTAACGACATTGCGATTTAATCTGCATAATCAAAAGTTTTTATTATTATTATTTTTGATTACAATCTACGTAATTTATGTAGAATTTGTGTTCTTGTGCTCTGTTACGGTGTTTTAGCGTCTAATCGAAAAAGCTCTTCTCTCTAAACGAACAGAGTCAATATAAAATTAGGAATGTTTAATATATTAGAAATTGGACACGTCTATTTATTACCAAAGGTGATTGGTCTGATTTTATCAGATATACAAACTTATATGCACAATGTTCACATGGTTTGGTAACATGGTGCAATAGAAGTACTACAAAACAAAATAAAACCTGATCCTGTTTAATCGGTGAGATGAATGAATTTCCCCAAGCGAATTTTTCCCAAAAATGAATATTTCTCCAAATTACCCGTTCATCCGTACAGCAAAATGAGTAAAAATAAACATAGATACATAATACAAAGATGAGAGTCATTTTCTTAGACGAATAATGTAAAAAATAATCGTTCAATATATTTTCCCCAACTGTTGGTTCGTTTTATTACTGCAAGGAATATTAACAAAAATTGTTTGCTTTATAATTCTTTTAATATTTTCCAATGTGGGCATTAAATTTCTTTAATTGGCAAATAAACGTTCAATTAAAAAAAAAATTGCAAAATTTAAAAAAAATTAATAAACTGTTGAATATAACTTTGCGGCTTGAGTAATCGTCCCGTATCTTTTAACAGAATACATTTGTACGAGAACAACTACCTTCGTCGTGTGAGTATTAAAGTGTCCTATACGCCACTTCTTAAACTGTTAGGAAATCAATTTTTTAACTTTAAACGTAAATTTACTTTGTTTGCAGTTACAATTTCAAGCCGATTTTATTTTTTTTTCTTAGTTTAATCAGTTCTTTATTTGAATCTAGTTTCAAGAGTTTGCTAATGCCTGGTTGCCCAATCTCTAGTTAAAATTTGATTTCGTTTCACAAACAATTTTGCATCGTTAGTTTACAAACATGTCGATATTGACGATATAATAATATTTTATTCAACCCTACCAACATTACTAACTAAAAATAAAATTAAAAATTCAAAGAGTTTATCGTTTTCACTCAAAATTATTTGGCTGCAATTTGTGTTTTTTCGTTAAAGATTTTAGTAAAAATATTATTAAACATAATTAAATATAATTTTGCACATCATTTTATTAATAAATACATATTAAATATAAATATATTTATAAAAAATATATATATAAAAAAATATTTAAAAATTTTTAAATAATAAGAATATTTAAAAAAAATACAATTTAAAAAAGTTTTGTGTTAGCATTTAGACAAAATGACTGTAGTTACAGTTAAGTTTTTCGATTTGCATTGGTAATATTTTTTTATGTAAATTTATTTTTTCCATAAAAACAAGAAATTTCCAAAATACGTGCACCTAATTTTACAAATACAGAAAAAAATTTACTTTAGGTTTTCGATAGTAATGGTGTTTGTGATTGTTCCGTATATTGTTCTATTTTCAACAAACCCCATTACTATCGAAAACCTAAAGTAAAAATATAAAATTCGTAAACACGAAAAGTTAGTTGCAAAAATAGAATATAGATGATAAACGTAAAAAGAATCGAATTTCGTACGCTACGCAGTAATTCGCTAGTAGTACAACTACGTGGTATTGCTCTTTGATATATAGACCAATGTAAGTAATACAACTTCAGTCGTCGCGACCTCTTGGGTCTATTGTCTTTCCCTGGGAATTAGGAAAAAAAAATTTTGTAGCACTTTTTCCCAAATTTTTTTACCAATTTTCTAAAAGTGTATTCTGGCAGTGTTAGGAATAAATTTTTGAGGAAAAGAAATTTAGTTTAAGTGTCGGTTACCTACGGTGTTTAAAAATTATTTTAAAGTTGTCAAAAAATTTTAAAGATAGTATTTTCGTTATTTTTTGCTTCTTATAAAATATGAGTAATCGCGTAATTTTACGCATGTACCTTGGAGTTTTGTTATAAAAAAAAATATAAAACGGAAAAAAAAAATATTTCATAACAACGAGTTCGGAATACGGTGAAACGGACTGTTGTGGAACATGGTTTATGGTTCCAGTTTTCTTATTGAGACCTCTGTCTTTAAAAGCGAGAAATTATATATATTTTTTTAAATAAATCAGTTGATAACCATAAATGCATAAACAAAACATAGGAGGAAAAAAAGAAGAAAATAGACCGGGAGTTGATTATAGAATTTGGTCGATTAACCCAATAAATTAATAAATGGGGTCATTAAATAAAAGAAAAGAGAAATGAAAAATTACGAAGTTGAAAGATATAAATTAAAATTAATTTTGTTTTTTCTTGAATTTGTTAAAGCTAGTTTAAATATTTTTAATCAAATTATAAATAAATGTTTAAGTGATATCCTAATTATAATTAATAATTACTGCGATTTTAATTCTAAAGAAAGTGTTTCGTGATCTAATGGTGGACTTTTTAAACAAATTAGCATGAAAACGTGGTTTAAAAAAAACTGTATAAACTTTGTAAAAATATTTTAAACTTTGTAAAAATACTTTATAAATTGGTTACCTAGACATAATGTTCATTTCATCAAATTAAATAAATAAGAAGTTAGATAACTAAACTAATATTAATATAATAATAAAATCGATTAACATAAGTGATTAAATGAAACCCGTTTAATAGTTTATATCAAGGGGTTCAATAATTACATTATTCCAAAAATAAAACTAAGGCTGCGGTCCAATTCGTGACTTATTTTGTGGAAACTGACTTATTTGAAAGTCTACAATAAACCTCCAGTCGACTAGACCCATTGTAGACTTGTTTGAGCTTTATGAGAGCGAGGCTTGCGCCTAAACTGGTAACTCGTCAAAATAATTCAAACAAGTTTCCAATAAGTCTATTTGACAGGAGACTTATTGTAGACTTTCAAATAAGTCAGTCTCCACCAAATAAGTCACGAATTGGACCGCAGCCTAAGAATTTAATATCGTAAACCTCATAGTATTGTTCAAACTGATCACTACCTATAATTTTAGGTTGTGCAACAACAACATTCGAATTTATTGTGGCTTTTTAAAATTAAAGGACAAATAACACAAATTTATTATTTTAATTTTTGTAAAACTTATTATAGTATTAAACTTTATTAACGTGAAAAAATATTAAAAATATACAAAAATAATATTAAGGTTACTTAATAAAATACTTTTATTATTATATAACGATCGATTTTGGCGTTTATAAATCGCCATCATCAGGGGCTGTATGTTGTACCATCACTTCGAATCGAAATTCGAAATTAGTCGAATGGCGGTATGTTGTATCATTATCGAAAAGCAAAAATGATACAACTTTCACTTTTTCGATTCGACTTTTTTCGAATTCGACCTTTTTCGATTCGAAGTGATGGTACAACATACCGCCCCCGGTTGGATACTTGAATATTTAAAAAAAAATTATTGTGGTTACGTTTAGTGTAAAAACTCAACAAAATAGACTTGAACATTTTGTTATACGCTACTTCAGGTAGTTACTAAATTACAATAGAGGGTGCTAATAAAAACAAATAATTCATATATGTAATATAATTCATATAATAATAATATATAATTAATACCATATAAAATTACATTTAATAAAATTTTAATAAAAGATTCTGAGAAAATTTTAATAATTTGTGGATGGAAAATGGGTTACCAATGGCGCCCAACGAAAATATAATTTAGTAAGATAATTATAAAGCAATTGTATGTCTTAAGTACCCTTGAAAATATTTTGATATATTTCTTTCTTTTTTTTGGTAATTTATAAGTTATATGTTGCACCTTAAGTAATAAATTGAATTTTCCTTTTAATTTTGAGATTACAAAATTAATATAATGATACTTAAAGGAAATCGATCAAATTATTTTATTATTTTAGTTTTATTAGCAACAGTATTAATTTTCATGACATTAATTAATTATTTATTTATTTCTTTTTTTTTTAATTTACAATTTAACGAAATTTTGTTAATTTACATGCAAAACTTAATAATTTTCATTTTCCTTGTTTTTTTCTTTGGTCATATTTTTCTTTGTTCTTCGCTTCGTTCTTTTCTTTGGTTTATGTTTTCTTTTCTTTTCATTACGTGTTATGGTTATTTGCTGTGAAGTGTTATAATTAGTGAGTAAACATGGAGTGAAAAATCGAGTAATTTTAACGGATGAAGTCTAGGTGAGTAGCTTTAAAACAAGGTGGGTTGCCATGCTTTGTGCGGTTCAACCAGGATTATTCGGTTGTCCAGAATTACCCACTCCCAACCCTGAGCTTAGCCGACGAACGATGGCCGCCTGGACAGCTGAATAGTTAAATTTCTGCTAACATGACCTCTGGGTCTGTTACAGTTTACACACCAATTAGTGTTTATGTTATGTGGAAAAATCAAAAATTTTGTGGAGGAAACACATAATCCTAAAAACTTTTAAAAGAGTTTTAATTGCTTTAAGTTTTTTAGCAGAAGGTTATATATAAATCAAATTTAATTAAATGACTATAATTTTTATGCTAGGCGGACATCAACGTAAAACTTCTGTTGTCTATCATGTGCCAGTTTCCCAGGCTGTTGTGAGACGCAGTATTATGAAATTTTGCAAAATTGTTGACGAGCATTTGGCTCATCAATTTATTTGTTTCCCCGACACTCTACAAAAGAGAAATAAAATTAAGCTAGGATATACAAATTATTATTATTATTATGCACAAAAATAACAAATTTTTTCCGTAGATTTTACAAGATTTGGAGTTTCCCGGGAGTGTTAGTGTGCGTTGATTGCACACATGTGTTAATTTTCCGTACACCTAATGTATTGTTATTAAACTGATATTTTACATATTATTCCTGTATATTATTAGATCTACGACAGCGAGTTAAATATACTGAATATTAATGCAAAATATGGAGGCTCTAAACATGATGCAACGATTTGGCGATAATCCCTAATAAAAACCCATTTGCACAATGAGTATGAAAATGGAAATTTGCAACATTCGTGAGTACTTGGTATGTAACAAAACTATTTATTTAAATTCATAAACATTTATTTAACTACAATTTCAAATTCATTTTTAATTTTTCACAAATAATTAGTTCATCACAGTTTTTTTCTATATTTAAATTATTCTTTTCTATATTTAAATTTTAAATTTTTATTAGTCCAAAAATTGAACATCTCCATATTGTGGAGATGTAACATTTTCTGCGTTACTGAAATAAAATATATTATAAATTAACATAAATCTCATAATAAATACAAATTATATTATAAAGGGTGGTTAAATTTTAATGGCCGACGTTGAATGTGAACCACACCTAAACATTAAGTTTTTTTCTGCATTTAATTTGACATTTCTCAATTTCAGACTAACTCAATTTGAACCATGGAAAGATACACAATCGAGCAACGCGTTAAAGTTATTCAGGCATATTATGAAAATGGGCGTTCAAATCAAAATGCATATTGTGCACTTCGTGATTTGTTCGGTCAATTTAATCGTCCAAATGTGCGTACAATCGGAAAAATCGTGCAAAAATTTGAGCAAACCGGGTCTGCAGGAGATTTTAAAACACCAGTGCATGCTCGTACAGCTCGTACTGCAGAAAATATTGCTGCTGTTCGCGATAGTGTGGCTGAAGAGCCGTCCACCTCAACTCGTCGTCGTGCCCAACAATTGCACCTCTCACGCTCGTCGTTAATGAACATTATGCATAAAGACTTGTATTTACACGCTTTTAGGGTGCAATTGACTCAAGAACTAAAGCCTCTTGACCATTCCAAACGTCGTCAATGGTCAGAATGGTGGCAAGAAATGGCAACAGTGGATGATCAATTTTCGAAGAAAATCATCTTCAGTGATGAGGCACATTTTCACCTTAGTGGATTCGTCAATAAGCAGAATTGCCGCATTTGGGCGAATCACAATCCAAGAGTGATTCGAAAAACCAATGCACTCACAAAGAGTGACTGTTTGGTGCGGTTTATGGGCTGGCGGCATCATCGGGCCGTATTTTTTCCAAAATGAGGCCGGTCAGGCAGTTACTGTGAATGGTGTTCGCTATCGTGAGATGATAACGAACTTTTTATGGCCCGAATTGGAAGATATGGATGTGGACTATATGTGGTTTCAACAGGACGGTGCCAGTTGCCACACAGCTAACGAAACAATGGCTCTTTTGCGCAACAAATTCAATGGTCGTGTTATCTCACGTGATGTCAATTGGCCACCAAGATCTTGTGATTTGACACCGTTGGACTTCTTTCTTTGGGGTTATTTGAAAGAAAAGGTGTACGTCGATAAGCCAGCAACAATTCGAGAGCTAAAGGATGAGATAATTCGGCACATTAACGGCATAGAACCTCAATTATGCCTAAGCGTCATCGAAAATTTGGACCATCGAAAATTTGGGTGGAGGTGTACCGCCGAAGTCGCGTTGGCCATTTGGCCGATATTTTGTTCCATACATAATTGAACCATACCATATTATCACAATAAAAAGAATTGACAATAATTTCCTAAATAATTTGTGTTTTATTCAAAATCAACATCGGCCCACCCTTTAGTATATAAATCTTATTGTTTGTTATTTTCTAGGTGATAGTGGATATCCTTTACAACGATACGAGAATCGATATAATATCGCACATAGAGCCATTTGAAATTGCATCGCAAGATTAAATGGTGTGCTTAAATCCAGATTTAGGTGTTTGGCAAATGATCGATGCCTTAAATATACGCGGGATATGACGGGCCTAATAATAAATACATGTGCCACTTTGGATAATTTTATAAAATTTTATAATTATAACGATGAACATGATAATGTATCAGTAGATGATACAGATAATAATTTTGAATTAGTTAATGTTGGTGACAATTCTACAGATGGTGGGAACACATTACTCGATTTAGGGAGGCAAGTGAGCTCAATAATTATTGAAACTCAATTTTGAATCAATTTGTTTGAATTTAAAAACAATTGAAAATAATGTATAAATTTAATCAAATAAAAAACCTCTTAACGAGGTAAATGTTCGAGTGACGAAAGCCGAATTCAATTCACAAAATTTCTGATATCAAATTTGTGCCGAAAAAAACAATTGTATTCGATTTGTCAACGATTTTTCGGAGTGTTATTGCATTCAGCGCGTTGTTGTTTAACATTCAAAAAACCGTTGACAAGTTGTTGTTTTTGACAGCTAAAAAGAAAAATCTAAACAAACGCGCCGAATGCACTAACATTCCGAAAAATCGTTGACAAATCGAATACAATTGTTTTTTTCGGCACAAATTTGATATCAGAAATTTTGTGAATTGAATTCGGCTTTCGTCACTCGAGCATTTACCTCGTTAAGAGGTTTTTTATTTGATATCAATGATTTTGGCAAGGCAAATTGAAAATAAATTGAATGGCGATTCGTTTTATTGTTGTCAGTCGTTTTGACTTCGACTTTGAGTTCACACACACACGATAGCACACAAGTGGCCGCTACGTGTCATTGTGCCTCATACACAGATGCGCGGCATTGAAATGAGCAAAATAAACAACAAAGTCATGCTAATGCAACAAATACAGAAAAAACTACACTATAGATAGTTGTATTAGAATATATGTGTACATCGTATGTGGGCACTAGTTTAATAAGTAGTGGTACGAAAGAAAAAAAATAACATGGGATTGTTAGTGTAACCAATACAATCTTCTGTAGTTTGTTGAATATTGGCATCTGTGTTTCAGACTTTGTTCAGAGCTTAATTGTTGTTCGTTTCGCGAAAAACTAATTATGCATACTCTCACACAGCTGCCGGCTGTGGGTTACGGAGTGTGAATGATTCGTTCTTCTTCTCTCGATATTCCTCACTCCAGTGGCCTGCGTCTGTGTATGAGGCACAATAGAACGAAACTGTTTCAATAAAAAAATGGAAAACAATAAAACAAAATTGTTTCTATTGATGAATGGTTCAATACGATTTATGTTTGAAAAGTGAGCAGATGATGGCGTCATCTCACCATGCTCTTGGCCTCGAAATAGTAAAGACTTATATTATCTTTTTTATGTTGAAAAGTAGGGTCAGGTCTCATCATTAGGTTCAGGTAGGTAGTTTTTTTATTATGTTTAGCACGATAACCTACGTTCTGGTGTACTATTTCTAGTGTGTGAAAGACAATTCTATTTCTTTATTTTGCATGCAACTTTTCAATCTTCATTTTGTAGTCTTTTAGTAGATTTTATTTCAGAATCCTTTACCACATGCCACATCGTAGGCTATCGGCTGAACATTTATAGTTTAGTTTTTAGTGTATGTTACAGAGTAGTAAAAATTTAGACCAGATGCATGTGTTTTTGGTAGAAATTCGATTGAGTAATTCAACAATTTTTTTTGCATGTTTCTTGCTGTTTTGTCACTAACTGCATGCGGCTACCATTCATTTTTGATTCCTTAAACAATACAATAAAATATACATATTTTAGTGTGTTAGTTGGAAATAAAAGTTAATGGTAGCTAGCCTCTCGCTGATATTCCATCTTCATGCGATGGGAGGGGAGATAAGATCTATTTTTCAAAGAAATCATCATAATGATAAAAAATATCGATTTTATGCAAGGAGACTCAAATGTTCAATGTTTTTGGTGATTTTTTCGATCACATCAATTTGTCAGTTTTTTCATTTTTTTTGTTATGAAAAAAGAGTCACTGGTAAAAATTCTCTTAGCAATGATAATAATATGATGTATTTATATTTCGTCGGCTCAGTATTATCTTGTCGTAAGTACCAAAATGTCGTTTTTCAGTTTTTTATACTAGTATTTTTAGTTTTTCTTCCTCTTTCTAAATCTATAATCCATTTTATCCTAGGTTATATGGTTTCTGAGTTACAGAGAATTTATTTATCGTAAATCCACACAACATCATAAACTTTATATTTGTATCGTACGTCACAAATTCTGGAGATACGACAAAGTCGCTAACACACATTTATAATACAAATGTCGTATGTCCAGCATAAACAAATATCACTTTGGACTGCAGTTCAAACGAGTGACGAAAGCACCTACTGTGCTGGAAGTCGAACGAAGTATATTATACAGCAAGTTTCGAACTTTTTCCCTTTGAGGCCGCCAGGATCATGTTATATACCATTGGAAAGGCCTTGAAAAATAAACCTAAATAATGTATAAGAACATGAATTTCTACCAACATTGAGTGGAGATATGACCTTCCGAAAATTGCCCCAAAAAATCAGTTTTTCGGGTATAACTGCCCCAAAAAAGGCCCCGATTATTTTCTAACTGGCAAATTATGATTGTAGACGTCAATACCAATTCAACGACACCTCAAACGTCCAAAACGGATGATTTTGACCAAAGTTATGACAATTTTAAATTTTTCTATGACGTCACCATATAATCTTGCTTTGGTATATATGTTTGTTTGTCCGTACCTCTTTTATTTGATCTCATATTTTCAGGGGTTGTAGTACTTAAAAAACTAAGTAACTTTTGTTCTACAACTTTTTGATTTGGCCGCCATGTTGGATGCGGCCGGCCTCTGAACGACCATTTTTGGCCATTTTGCCACGTCCACAGTGCTGAATCTATTCGACATATCCTAGACATATGCATATCGTTGGAAAGGTATTGACGCCAGCTATCAAATAGCCAAAAAAAGAATTCAAAAAATTAGGTTGGAGGGTGATTTTGGTCAAAAAACTGAAAAATGCAAAATCGGCCGGCCACTTTCGGCCAAATTGCTAAAAAATGAGCCCAAGACTTTTGCTTCATATTTTCAGGATTATTAGCCACAAATCTCACCTACAATATGACATCAACCGTTTGTCCCAGAAAACTCGTATATTTTAGATATTGACCTCCATAACTTAAAAACCACCTTAATTTTTTGCAAAATTTCATTTTTTGGCTCAAATGCACCCTAATATCGGTCCGTTGCGGTTCATAATGATAGTGAATCAACGTATTACAATGAAACAAATATAAATACATCATATTATTATCATTGCTAAGAGAATTTTTACCAGTAACTCTTTTTTCATAACAAAAAAAATGAAAAAACTGACAAATTGATGTGATCGAAAAAATCACCAAAAACATTGAACAATCTCCTTGCATAAAATCGATACTTTTTTAATCTTTATGATGGTTTCTTTAAAAAATAGATCTTACCACTCCTCCCATGCAAGAAACGTGCAAAAAAATTGTTGAATTATCCCGGATTTTATCCGTCGTATGAATATGACTTAAGGCACAATAACACGTAGCGGCCACTTGTGTGCTATCGTGTGTGTGTGAACTTAAAGTCGAAGTCAAAACGACTGACAACAACAAAACGAATCGCAATTCAATTCATTTTCAATTTGCCGTGCCAAAATCATTGATATCAAATAAAAAACCTCTTAACGAGGTAAATGTTCGAGTGACGAAAGCCTAATTCAACTCACAAAATTTCTGATATCAAATTTGTGCCGAAAAAAACAATTGCATTCGATTTGTCAACGATTTTTCGGAATGTTAGTGCATTCGGCGCGTTTGTTTAAATTTTGCTTTCTAGCTGTCAAGAATAACGATTGCTAACGATTTTTCGGAATGTTCAACAACAACGCGCTGAATGCATTAACATTCCGAAAACTCGTTGACAAATCGAATGCAATTGTTTTTTTCGGCACAAATTTGATATCAGAAATTTTGTGAGTTGAATTAGGCTTTCGTCACTCGAACATTTACCTCGTTAAGAGGTTTTTTATTTGATTTTGATATACGTCCAATTTTTTTCTGTCACAAAATAAACCAATTAGATCACAGTACTCCACCACGTGAGCGGAATATATATAAAGGTTAATCGCAATTTTAATTCAGTATCCATGGTTATTATTGAATGGTGCAAATCGCGGTTCTTTTTTATTTCCTATTTATTTTGAATTTTTTTTTTAATATGTTATTTTATTTTGAAACTACTGAATATTTGTTTTTGAAAATAAAAGATACATTCAGACGATGTTTACGAATGTTTTAGTTGCTTTCTAATTTGTACCATTAACAGTCAAACGTTCATTTTTATAAAATAATCTTACGTCTCCTAAGATTTTTACAAATTTTATCGTAAGTCCATAAATTTTAATGTGATTAATGTATTTGTTAGTCAGAAGGTGTTTGTCGTATGAGCAAATTTTTTATCGTAAGTCCATTGTTTGGTACAACTTCGAAAATTATACGACAAATTGGAAAACTGTTCGTGATTTTCCGGAAAAACTAGTGGATTTATCTAAAGTGTAGGAAGTGGTAATCAATATATAGTATGATAGGTTTGGAATTATTCTATTAAATTAAACACTTCTCGATGTTATACTATCTAAATAAGCTTTCAAACTTAAAACTCAATTTCCCAAAAATGACATATTTGGACTTACGACAAGATAATACTGAGGCGACGATTTGTTTCATTGTAATACGTTGATTCACTATCATTATGAACCGCATCGGATCGATATTAGGGTGCATTTGAGCCAAAAAATGAAATTTTGCAAAAAATTAAGGTGGCTTTTAAGTTATGGAGGTCAATATCTAAAATATACGAGTTTTCTGGGACAAACGGTTGATGTCATATTGTAGGTGAGATTTGTGGCTAATAATCCTGAAAATATGAACCAAAAGTCTTGGGCTCATTTTTTAGCAATTCGGCCTAATGTGGCCGGCCGATTTCGCATTTTTCAGTTTTTTGGCCAAAATGACCCTCCAACCTAATTTTTTGAATTCTTTTTTTTGCTATTTGGTAGCTGGCGTCAATACCTTTCCAACGATAAGCATATCTCCAAGGTATGTCGAATAGATTCAGCACTGTGGACGTGGCAAAATGGCCGTTCAGAGGCCGGCCGCGGCCAACATGGCAGCCAAATCAAAAAGTTGTAGAACAAAAGTTGCTTAGTTTTTTAAGTACTACAACCCCTGAAAATATGAGATCAAATAAAAGAGGTACGGACAAACAAACATATATACCAAAGCAAGATTATATGGTGACGTCATAGAAAAATTTAAAATTGTCATAACTTTGGTCAAAATCATCCGTTTTGGACGTTTGAGGTGTCGTTGAATTGGTATTGACGTCTACAATCATAATTTGCCAGTTAGAAAATAATTGGGGCATTTTTTGGGGCAGTTATTCGCGAAAAACTGATTTTTTGGGGCAATTTTTGGAAGGTCATATCTCCACTCAATGTTGTTAGAAATTCATGCTTTTATACATTATTTAGGTTTATTTTTCAAGACCTTTCCAATGGTATATAACATGATCATGGAGGCCTCAAAGTGAAAAAGTTCGAAACTTGCTGTATAATATATATATATATGTACTTCGTTCGACTTCCAGCACAGTAGGTGCTTTCGTCACTCGTTTGGACTGCCGTCCAAAGTGATAAATAAAATTGTTTAACTTACTGTGTTAACTGTTGCCGTTTTAAATTATTACGTTCCCCCATCGCAGCTGCAATGCGATTTAAGGCCTCCATCTTTTTGACTTTTCTATTTTGTTGGCCTCTTTCTCTTCTAATTGGCTTCTTCCTTTCAGCTTGTCACGAGTGTAAGCCGATCTTAGAAATAAATACGTATTTTTAAAACAATTAATTTAGGGTTGCTGCAAAGGTATACCTCGGATCCGCCTTGCTCTTCTGACAGTCGTAGCACAATTACTAATCCTGTCCGTTTCATTAGGTTCCGGCTTTCGAAACATTGTGGCTTTCGGTGGTACCAGAATTAGTATCTTGCTGTAATTAATATATGAATAATAAATATATTTTTATTGTGTTGACCACGGATTCCCAGTTCCTGAGTGACACTGCTCCCTGCCACTGAAACCTCCGATGTCACGTCTAAAATTCGTTGTTCGAGAGAGCTTAGTGGTCCTGGTCGTCTCGATGTACTGGGTAACCCAAGTTTGGTTATCGAATTCTTTGATCTGGGTCCATTGGGATCTAGCCTACTTTCTGAAATATTCAAATTAACGCTATTTGATACAAAAATACGTAATTTATTACATTCAAAACCATATACTTACTTCATGTCGATCCACGCTTTGCGCCACTTATCGCGAGTTTTGCACGCGCCCCCATTGAATTAAGAATACTATTTTGATAAAATGATTCGACATTGGCTGATTAATATAGACAACATTGAAGCCTACTTCTAATTTTTCTTTTTTGTATTGTATTCACTAAATATGAGCTGGAATTTTAATTTTATTGTATGTATTATTTATTTATTCTTTTATGATAGTTTTTAATTTATTATTTTTATTTGTACACTTTTGGCAACCTAAATTTCATGATTTTTTTTCTTTCTTGCTCCCCCACAGGTTCTAAAAACCTATTAGGAGCTCTAACTTTATTAGAAATAGTTTATGATTTGTATTAATGTATGTAACCTGTTTTTCTAAATAAAGAGAATAATAATAATAATAATAATAATTTCGGCAATAGTTTCTCAGCTATTCTTCATCTTACTCTTAGCATCAAACCCTGAAATTCTTAAATATAATATTTAGTTTACACGATGCCTATAATCTTCTACAAAATGTTAAGTATTCATACCTATCGTTCGCCAGATTTTCATCCGCTTCCATAACCTCGATCATTCATAACTTTTGATCCGTTCTAATATGTTTTCCCTAGGTTAAATTGAAAATAATCAAAATAAATTAGTTGTTTAATATTATTTACAAATAACTTATAACCTTTCGTACTTACTCGAATCAAACTTTGATCTTCCATTTTTTGGTGTGTCGATATTATAATTAGTTAATCAAAATAAACGAAAAAATTTTATATAATATTTATTTAATTATAATTTTTAAATCAAATTATGACTACTTAAAAAAAAAATATTTTTAAGTGATGATGTTATTTGTCTAAAATTTAAAATTGAAAATCTGGTTTAAACTATTTTTTACTGTTTCGATTTTTATCATTCGGCTGCCACATTACATTAACCGTTGGTACATTACTCGTCAAACTCGTATTATACGTTACATTACTCATAGTTGTTGAAGTTGTGTTACAGAGTAATCAATTTAAATAATCTTTCGCAGTGATATTTCATAATTCCTAAAAAAAATTGGGAAATATATTTGTTGAAACTGCAATAATTATTAAAAAAACATTCCTAAAAAAATTTTTTCCTCGTCGCCAGAATACACTTTTACGGAAATAATTCCTAGCTGCAACAATACTGTCAATTCTTTTCATTTCCTAATTCCCAGGGAAAGATTGAATAGACCTACTGATGAGATGGCTGATTTTTTCAAATCAGTAATCTCATCCGTTCGAAACTGATTGTTGTGATTCTTACACATTTTCCATTTATAAATCAAAATTCACAGAAAAATTGTTACTGCTCGAAATGGTTAACCAATACCGACATATTATCGAATGTAAAAAAACGCACAGGTAACAAATGAAAAAATTAATGTTGGCTGTCCTTAAGTGCCAATTTTGACGCTCAGAGCATTGGTTCCCATAAATCGGCAACACAACTTAGATCTTTATACGATCAATAAAAAAAAAACTAAAAAGGAAAAATCTGCTAATAAGGAATTATTTATTTAGTCAGCTTTGAAGATATTACATCACATACATTAATATTTCTAGATAGCCACTTTTATAACAGGAGGGGGCATGAAAAATACGAAGATTTCAGAATTATCAAACAAAACACTTGAAGTAATGGAACCGTTAACTACACCACTTCAAAATAGATTTGATAACAGTGCCAATAACAATAATGACAAATTGGTATTTGTTAATAATGTAAATATAGTAATCTCATAACATAATTTTTAAGCCTTACGATGAAGCAGCGTTTGTTAACGATATGTCATCTGACATCGAGGAACAATCTTCTCAATACTTAGAAGCCCTTGATATTGAATTTCTAAATGAAAATCAACCGCCTAGCACGTCAACAACTGCGCAATTAAACCTGTCAAATAAAAACGGGACCATTCAGTATAATCGACCAGCTACTAAAGGAGTTTATGATGGGCTGGCAGTAATTTGCGGGGCCAAAAAAAATTGATCAGAATAGAGAATCTGAGGTAAAGTTGATGAGAATGAGACGCGAGAGCCATGAATTGGAGGTAGCCGTATTGCAGCATAAATTTTTACTTAAGTGGGAAAGAAATGCTGATGAATTGCTAGAGATGAGGAAAGAGCAACATGTAATTGAATTTGGTACCCTGAACGAGCAACATGATCAACTCTTACAAAGTAAAGACTAATAATGCATTAAATATACCAAATAATTTAAAAAATGAATTTTCATAATTACTATATTGAAATTTTTAGTGTAATTAGATTTAAACAACATAAACTAATTTGATTATGGATTTAAATTGAAATGGTTTTCAATGAGTGCTGACCGTCTAAAATTCAATCTGTTTTCAGATATTGATATCTATTAAATTTGTATCTACTTCAATTTGTATGAACCTTCTTTTCCAAACTCCGTATAGTCTCACGAGGATGTCTGGTTAAAATATGAGCCCATTGATAATTTTTTCCGCTGTGTTTTATTTAGTTCAAAAGAAATTTATTTTGATAAATTTACATGTATGATTCAGATTATTTACAATAGTTTAAACAAAAACTAAAACAGAAATTTCAAACAAAAAATTTTAAAACCAAAATAAAAATATAAACCAAATTTTGGTTTAACAATTAAAAATTTTAAAAATAGTTCTTCAAGTTCTATTTTTAAAGTTGTCCTTTGATAAATTAAAGTCAAATAGGTCGTCTATTAAGTTGAATGATTTAGACATCTTATTAATGGGGTTGTTTTCTCCATAGTTAGTAGAATTGTGTTCAAGTGCTAAAAATTCATAGTTTCGAAATGTTTTGGGGATACTCAACGGAGCTAATAAAAAAAATTTATTTTCTTAATCGCCATCTCCCAATAGAACGCTGTCTGCGAAGTCGTTTCTGCAGAGCCTCACCTTATGTAAAACATTTTATGTAATTATATATTTTTATGCTAGGTATAGATATAATATTGAAAATATGAATATTTACCATTAAAAAAGAATTGCCTAAAATAGTTTGGTCATGCAGTGCACATTTTCAATGCGTGATGATCACTTACGCACTGAACATTTATTGAAAAATATCCTTTTCTATTTCGAAAAACTTCTCCAATATTACCATCTGAAGATTGAATTTTTATGTGTGTACAATCTGAAAAAACATATTTGTACATATTGAAAAAATGTGATAAAATCTAAATTAATCAATAATATAATCTACATACCTATTGCACCTATAACACCAAGAAAGCCGCCTGTTTTATAAAAATTTAATTTCGCACGCTGTAATTTTTCCTCAGTGGTTGGTATTTTAATTATATTGCCCATACGGCAAAATAGGGCTAACTTTTCCATAACTTTTGGGGTTTTACGGCAGACTGTCGACTTGTGACAATTAAACAAGTCGCCACATGTGATTTGGAAACAACCCTTAGCCAAAAATCTGAATATACAATTTAATAATTTGTATATTAAATATATATATATATATATATATATATATATATATATATATATATATATATATATATATATATATATATATATATATATATATATATATATATATATATATATATATATATATATATATATATATATATATATATATATATATATATATATATATATATATATATATATATATATATATATATATATATATATATATATATATATATATATATATATATATATATATATATATATATATATATATATATATATATATATATATATATATATATATATATATATATATATATATATATATATATATATATATATATATATATATATATATATATATATATATATATATATATATATATATATATATATATATATATATATATATATATATATATATATATACATATATATATATATATATATATATATATATATATATATATATATATATATATATATATATATATATATATATATATATATATATATATATATATATATATATATATATATATATATATATATATATATATATATATATATATATATATATATATATATATATATATATATATATATATATATATATATATATATATATATATATATATATATATATATATATATATATATATATATATATATATATATATATATATATATATATATATATATATATATATATATATATATATATATATATATACATATATATATATATATATATATATATATATATATATATATATATATATATATATATATATATATATATATATATATATATATATATATATATATATATATATATATATATATATATATATATATATATATATATATATATATATATATATATATATATATATATATATATATATATATATATATATATATATATATATATATATATATATATATATATATATATATATATATATATATATATATATATATATATATATATATATATATATATATATATATATATATATATATATATATATATATATATATATATATATATATATATATATATATATATATATATATATATATATATATACATATATATATATATATATATATATATATATATATATATATATATATATATATATATATATATATATATATATATATATATATATATATATATATATATATATATATATATATATATATATATATATATATATATATATATATATATATATATATATATATATATATATATATATATATATATATATATATATATATATATATATATATATATATATATATATATATATATATATATATATATATATATATATATATATATATATATATATATATATATATATATATATATATATATATATATATATATATATTAATTATATAAAACAATGCCTCTTAAACTACAGGCCTCTTACTACTCTCATTTTTCGCACATGACGTCAATTTATCTCTAACCCGAGACTGCGCAATAATAATGTTAAGAGATTTACACTAACAAAACAACTAGAGAAAACAACAAAAACGTCGACATAGCGTGTCGTCATCGTTTGGTGTAAGCGGCCTGTAGTTTAGGAGGCATTGTATAAAATCACCGGATTACGCACTTTGACCGTAAAATGTATATTACTTCTTTCAAAACATATATGGTAATAAAATTATTTTATTGTAAATAATCTTTAATTAACCCATTTGTGGCCAAATTTTTTTTTTAAGTATTTAATTTTTTCCAATAGTTTCCTATTAAATTTTGGTTCAAATAAACATAAATTGAAATAAAAAGTGCTGAGAGTGTTGTAGAATCTAAGATAACTAGCTGACCTGTGACTGAATAATCAGTCACGTGATTACATTGTCACGTGATTATATTGAATTTTTGGTTAAGGAATGATTAAGAAGATTTTTTAAGATGTAAATTTGATGCACTTTTATCAAAAATAAAGTAAATTCATATACGAGTACGCTATTAAATATTTAATAAGAAATGTACAAAAGGATAATAAAATATGAATTTACATATTTACACATATACATACAACATTCTTTGTTGTGATGCGCCCGTCCCGATCAACTGATTGATCGCTTGTGTCAACCATAAACACATTGAGTCCGTCAAATGAGCGGCATCGTGAAAAGACCACATACAGCTGACCGTCTAAATACGGGGCCGGCAAGTACACTCCTACCTTCTTCAAGCTTTGGCCCTGACTCTTATTGATGGTTATGGCGAACGCGACCTGGACCGGAAATTGGAGGCGAGACATTTTAAATGAGAAGCTGCCTTCCAAGGGTGAGAGCTTCATGCTTGGGACTAGAAAGCGCTCGCCTTCTGAGAAGCCAGTCAGCAAATGACATTCCAGCCTGTAGCGGCTTATTTTTGCGACTCGCATGCGTGTTCCGTTGATAAGACCCTTGCTAGTGTTTAGATTCCTCATCAAAAAACGACCGCGTTTACCTTCAGCGGGATGGCCATGGCATGCGAGGAAGTCCGGACCCTTCAATCTTGTTCTCGACGGGTAGGCGGAGTTCCTCATTCATGTCGTCACTCTCAACTTTATCAACACTAAGTTTGACTTCTTGTCCGCCGGGCAGGAGAGCAAGCACTTAGAGTGTAAACTTGTTTACCAATTTCCAAAGCGGGTTCAACTTGATGGTCGATTCGCAAACTCGTGCGCGTCCCGCCTTTTTTACTACAGGTAAGCACTATCGGAAATCACCACACATGAGGAAGATTTTTCCAGCGAATGGAAACCCTCTTCCGGCTTTCCTCTATACAAATCTCGTAATAGTCTGTCTATGATTGAGCGCGGCCCCTGGCATGATGCTGGCCTCATCTATCATGATGTCGCGCGCTTTTTAACTTGGTAGCGTGCGAGGAGTTTGGCTTCAATGATGAAACTGATGACTCATCCATATTGGAACCGGCAGTTTGAAAATGTTATGTAGCGTACGCCCACCTTCCATGAAGCTCGTGGCGATTCCAGTGAAGGCGGAGCAAATGGACTCCAAGCCACACCCCTTGGCAAATGCAATGAGTGATTGCAATACAAATGTCTTGCCACACCAGTCGGGAGCGTCAACGTAAAAGACCTTTGAGGACAGGGTTTCAGATTCGAGCGCGCTCCTGACCTCATTAATGACGCGCTTCTGGTCTTCATTTGCACTCGCATACTTCTAATACTTCTCGCATATTTCTAAAAATTAAAATCTCAGAAACAAAAAGCACACAATTGCCAAGTCGCGCAACTTTAGTCTAAATATTTAATAAGAAATGTACAAAAACACCGCTGTATTTGTGTGTTATTTTCAATTGTATATGAATAATTTTGACGTACTAAACTACATAAGTACGATATATAGTCGATTTACCACCACACAAAAAGCAGAAACACGTCACGCTATTTCAAGCATGAAATTAAGAGCTTAATAAATTATCCGGTTACGAAATATACAGAGACACAAATCAACCGCATATCGGGACGAAACTTCCCACTTAACCTTTTCTCATAAATTAAGAGATCCCATGACCTGAAATCGGACGGAAATAATTATTCCAAAGTTTTCATAGACATTTTGTTTGTGTAAGTTTGCAATATTGCAAATAGAAAACTTATAAATTGTTTGTGAGTAACAATATTTGCAACGTAATCTTGCCGGACCCTTCACACAAGTAAGGGCTTCTTTTGACAAAAACTTTTTTTTTTAGTTTTTTTTTACTTAAAGCAGACAATGTTCCATAGCGTATTAGAAGGGCTCGTGCTAGCTGCCGTCGAAATTCCAACTGATCGATTTTAAAGTTGTATTTTTTAGCCAATGACCATGAATTAACTACGGCTAAATCCAACATCCACAGTATTACAATCATATAACATTTTTTACCTCGAATGGTCATCCGATAATTTGAGATGTGACGGTGCAACAAATCAACGCCACCCATATTGCGATTGTACATTTTTACAACAAATGGCTGTGGTATATCCATTATTTTGTGCTCTGAATGTAAATATTTTCGAGTTCCACCTACAGAATGTTTTCCGAAAAAAATGGATAGCAACGATACAGTTTGGTTGTCTTTCCATCTTGTCAAAACCATTTCGTGATCCACAGCAACGAAGTTTTCATATGATCCTCTCGGTTTTTTATTAAAATTTTTCTTCTTCGCCATTGAAATATTTTTTAGCCTATTCTCCCGCTGTGTGCCCGTTCCAAAGAAGTTTATACAGTTGAGTGCATTTATAAGATTTGGCCCAGTGAAAAGTAAAATGAAAATATGGTCTCTGGAAATTGCTGTTTCATTTTTTGAGCAAACTTAAGTACTACAGATTCCCCCAATCCTACAGTACTATCACGCAGCTGGTTATGACCTTGGTACACATCGAATTGACATCAATATCCCAAAAGGCTGGTTCCTACTCAGGCCTTGTATCCAAAACGAACCGGTTTATTTCCTGATGATCTGCTTGCTAGGATGGTGTCCGTAGTAAGGAATCATCGATTCATCGACAGATATATCCATTTCTATGTGTGCGTATTTTATAAAAACATTGTTTAAATGGTCGATAAACGGACGCACTTTGACAAATCGACCATTCGTTTCTTTAATGGCATCTACATGCCATGAATGAGTTCATTACGGACATCGTCATCATTTGCCCAATACAACCTCCGATGAGGTAAGGAGCCGCGCTAATATTAATTGATTGATTTTTTGTGTATTTGCGTAATATGTGGTATGATGAACCACCGTTTCGATAAACTCTTTTGGAAAATACAGTTCAAAAACGTCAATAGTACTTGACTACGCGCTCAATGTTAAAGGATTAATTTTTGTGCCTTTCCATAGATTTGATTTGAACATTCTGGTGGACAATCGAAAATCATCTTCATTTCTCGGCTCCAATATCTGGTGTATTCTGGGCTGCGGCAATTAAGGAATTGTCTCTTTTTCTTCACTTGCCTTGATTTCATTTTCAATATCCAAATCCTCAAATCTAATTTCCACCCCAGCTTGTAATTGGTGCTTGGCGAGGTCATCATTATTTACGTCTTCTTCGTCACCCGAATCTTCATCTGTATTAACATTAAATTCGGGTGGATACATATATACATCGGTTGGAATTTTGACATCGTCGGGCATATTTTCGAAAGCCGCTAACATGTCGACAACTGTAAGTGGAGTTTTCCTATAAATAAATTTGAATATCAAGAAATGACCAATGATGCGTTTGCGCAACGCCTCATAAAAAAAATAATCTAAAACATACATATACAAATATTTAAATAATAGTTGTTTATATTCAACTTACGTCTCCGGATCCATTTTTACCCTTTCACAAAATTTATTTTTATTATGTCCTCCTGTCCAGGTCTACGAATACAAACAACACAAAAACTATCGTTCATTTTATTCCTTTATATACCTTTTCGAACATCTGTAAACCATATGCGGCAAAAATTATGTGTATTGATATAAACCGGGGAAAACCCGTCATTGCGTTTAGTGTTACGAAAATCATTGGTCACAAATGAGTTAATATACAAATGGAAAAACATTTCAATTATTTTGACGTAGAATAGTGTTATATTATTCGTAATAGCAATAGAAGATAAATAGTTATCGACCCAATTTTGTATGGTTAAATTTACCCATAGATTTAGCAGGCCGTTAGTTGTTGTGAAACACTTTTTTCTATAACGGCCAGTTAAATCTAAGTAACAGGCGGATAACTTTTCTGTGCAACCGAGCATAAGTCGTACTGTTTTAAAATTAATATTTGCGGAAAAGTAATGAAAATGGATATAGGACAC
Source organism: Nephrotoma flavescens (assembly GCA_932526605.1). Lineage (NCBI taxonomy): Eukaryota > Metazoa > Arthropoda > Insecta > Diptera > Tipulidae > Nephrotoma > Nephrotoma flavescens. The sequence goes on from OW052220.1 coordinate 127,433,087, forward strand.
CTCCCATATATTTGTAAAACACATATATTTTTTAAAATCTAATTCAATTTTTTCATGGATATAGGACATTGACAATACAAAAAATAAAAACATTTTCCCAGAAAAAAAAATTATAATTCGATATTTTATTACTATCTTATTTATTGTGTAATATCAACAAAAAATTAAAAGCCGATACCAGTACTACATGCATGGTAGTGTGTAGTATACCAACGTCAAGTTTTAGTTTGCATCTCTACATGTGGAACCGAATAGCGACGCAAAGCGGGACCTTCGTGTAATTATTACAATCACATTTTATTGTTTATAAAAAATACTCGCATATCACTGCAGTCTTTGAGATTCAAGAAGTTTTTACGTTTAAGTTGCAGCTATAATTTATCAATTTTGCAATTTTAGAATAGTTTTGTAAAATTGGATCTCCTCACTATATTTAATTTTTATTTAAATTTTTTTTTTTTCTCGGCTTTTAATAGACAAAATATTACTTACGTGACATTCACAATGTTTACGATTACGACTATTCAAGTCATCAAGAAACAAAGAGGTCATCTACTTATAATACATATCTACTACAAGAAGTAGAAAATTAACTCCCCCCCACCTCCTCTTTTTAACCCCTCTTTTTTAACCCCCGGGTCACTGGTGTAAAAATACACACGAACCTTAAGCGAAATTTATTTGACACTGTAGCAAAATTTTCTGCAGAAAAATTTGCTGGAGAATAAAAATCGAAGAGAGAGAGCAAAAACAACCAATTAAATTAGCTAAATTGGTTGTATTTTTGTAAACAAATTCCCCCTACATTTCATTTTGTTAAACTTATTGCCCATTCGCAATAAAAATTATTTATTCTGCAGTTAAATTTGCTGAAGGCAGGCACCTTAACAAAAATAAACAAATTCTTAACTTCACTTCAAATTGCAGCAAATTTTTCTGCAAAAATATTTGCCACAGAGTCAAACAAATTCGGCAATAGGTTGCAACGACTAAATTGCAAAAATTCAATCTTGCTATATACCACAGTATAACACAAGAACATTTCGATCTGGCGAATTATATCACCAAATCAAAACTTCTGGAAATTCTCATTATGTGTGTGTGTGTGTGTGTGTGTGTTAAGCCCAAACTAATTTTATTTATGAAGTTTGACCTCTTTTTTTCTTGATGACTTTAATAGTCATAAACATTGTGAATGTCTTGGGCAGCTGTGTAGTTTTCGAAATTTTTCCGTTGAAAATTGTTTTCTTTTAGAATTTTCTTCTGAAGTGTTATGCGTATGTGCGAAATCGGGATTTTTGTTTGTTTGTGATGTGCTAATAATAATGAATGGCTAAGTAAAACATAATTGAAACTACGATGATTTAAACTTCAACCACGCAGAGGGCTTCAATGTGCTAATTGAGGTCACATATAAATGAAGGTGTGGGTAAAAACGACCTTGACCGTAAGATCCAAGGTCATATTGCTTAATAGGTTTGTAAAGCGATATGAACACCTGTGATAAGAACATCGCGTTGTCTAAAGAAACCGGAAAATAGTAATAGGACTGTGATATTTTAGTTAATATTTGTTTTTGTGAAATGGTCAATACTCATATAAATTGTGTATTATGTGTGTGTGGGTGTGTGTGTGTGTTTGTGTTCAGTATAACGAGGAAAAAACAGCATATTTTTCAAGCTCTTAATTATTGGGGGAAAGATCACACCCAAACGACTGCCACCCAGCCGGTGATCTGCTCTCCACCACAAAATCATTGAGAGGTCTGTAACGGTTCACGGTATTTCAAAACAGTTTACAATTTCAAAACAAACCATAAGCGAACCGTTTCAAGATATCAATTATAAAAGATTTTATAGGGACAAATCTATTATACATTTCAATAACCATACCATTAAAAAATGCAACTTGATCATCAATTGCTACTAAATTGCGTAATAAGTCCCATTGAAGAGAACTACAATACATCGATAAACGATCTATGTTAGCTTGCGAATTTTTCACGTTTCGTGAAAACGATTAAGTGAAAGTGTGAAAATACTGTTGATGTTGGGTAGAAGGTACATAGGTTACGTGTAGAACTGGTGATCCGTTGCTTTTCCCGCGGTATTTTCGCGATCGGTGCATACTTTTGAAACCCCCGCGAGCTTTACCCGACTTCCAATTACCTCTCAGAAGTCCCTGTACCGATATTCTGTTAACGGCCCGTCGAGTTTCGCGAGATTAACTTAAATGACGTATGACGATCCGTTACAAGGTGTTAGACATTCATTATCCGCTTGTCCAGTTGATTGTTTGAAGGTATTTTCTAGGTGTTCGGCAAACAGATTAGGTTTTCGCTACAAGCCCAGGTTCCATCAACCATTCTAATGGGTGGCACTTGCATTTTAGGGCTTTTTAAACCCTTGTTGGCTTTCCACAGGGAATAGTCTGTGTCAGGTTTACCTGTTTGATTACTTAGGAAGCTTGCAACTGACTCATTCTTAATCTCCTCTATAAGTAGTTTAAGTTTGTTGTACAAGTTGTTAAGGATTATTTTGTCTTTAGGGGCTCTAGTTCTGTGCCAAGTCTTACGAGTTCTTCTTTTTTCGTTAACCAGCGCTCTCACTTCAACTTTATAGTATATACTTTTTTGTAATATTTCTTGCTGATCAGCAGTACTTTCCTAGGCCGCTTTTTTGCACACTTTCAATGAGGTTTTCCAGTTCTTCTTCTATCAAGTAAGCGTTCAAGATCTGCATCTGTAGATTGACGCTTTCTTCGACTAGCTGTCGAAAGTATTCCCAGTTGGCTTTGTTATTTGTTAGTCTTGGAGGGCTTGCTTTTCTTATTACTGTGTCACTTATTGTCATTAAAACTGGAGAATGGTCTGACGATAGCCCTTCTTCATTTTCAACTGCTAAGCAATTTTCGGAGATTCCTCTTGATATATAGAAATCCAGAAGGTCAGGAAAAATATTTGGGTCCATAGGCCAGTAGGTTGGCTTTCTACTAGAGTGAAACTCACATTTTAATGTCCTGCCTGCTTTAAATAGCTCCCTTCCTTTGAGACATTTTCGTTCTGCTTAGTCATTTGTGCATATGTTATGCCTTCTCTTACTTTGGGGCTATTTAGGGGGATTTAGTTTGAGTAGGATTGCAACCTAGGTTGAGAACTCTTACTTGTTTGATTTCTCTTGTTGTCTCTCATTTTTTGCAGCTTTTTCACTACCTCGCATCCTCTGTTATTTCCTGGGTGATGATTACCACAGTGTATGCGCATTTCACTGGTTCGTTCTTACTTTTGTTGCATTCTTTTGATAAATGTTTCCCAGCGCACTTTACGCATCTCGGTATTTGCGTGTGTGGTTATACGCCTGACAGTTGTAGCATTGTGGCATTCTAGTATAGTGTTCTTTTTTAATGTCTCAATCTTAACTTTCATATAAAGGATTGCTTTGATTCCATATTTAGTTAGCATGAAAAGGAGGAGGCCAACTTTGGTTATTTCTCGTTCATCGTTTGCATTTATAGTGATACCTTTCTCTTTAATATGTTCACAGCGTTTAGTATTTTGAATACTTTCTGGCTAAGTTCCTCAATTATTTCTTTGTTTGGGCTTGTATGATGTAGCATGTATGACTTTAATTGGTTGCTCAGCTTTGTTTTCATATAGGTGAACCATTCGATATTTTGAGCGGTGATTGCATTTGATAACATTTTGTAGGTTTCTGGGTCAAGTGCATTCATTTTCCATACGTTATTATTCAGTGCAGTGACTTTATATTTATCGTTTGGGACTAGCTTCACTATTTTTTTAATTGTTTCGTATTCACTAACATTAAGTATGTTGATGAGTAGAGGTGGTATCTTTTTATGTATTTTTTGATTTTCCTGCATCCCCCCTTGGTTGATTACGTTGGATGTATTAAGTGGTTGCAGTGGTCTTTCTTTCGGTATCAATGATCAATGTTCTTATGTACCTTCACTAGGCTGTTCAGATCGTTAAGGTTGTGGTTTGTGTTGATTGTTCTACCTCAGGCGAAGATTCTACTTTTCTTTTTTTGTTTTTACGTTTAGTTTTAATTTGCCTTCGTATAAAACTCGTTTCATACGCCAATTCATCTTCATCTGTTTCATAGGTAGCTATAGTATTTTCTTTGGCTTGACTATCATTTTTGATTACAGCAATTTCTTCTTTAATCTGTTCGACTTCTTTGAATAGCTGTTTATTGATTTTCATTTAGTTTTCTATCGATTTCTTTAAATCAGCGTTTTCTCTAGTGACGTCGTGGTGGTTTTCTTGGTTTACTTTCTTCCTGCGTTCAGCATTTTCGTTCTTTTGCTGAGTAGCGGGATGCATTTGTCTAGTTGGTGATCTACAGATACTTGTGCTTTGTATAAATGAGTTTCGTAATGGTTGGCTCACCCCAGAATCCGTTGAGCCTGCCTCATGTGAGGGTGGATTGGCCAACGTATAGTTGACGGACCACATGGGGTATACATTCCGATTTGTTGTACACTCATTGCCTTAATGATTGGTTTATTTTTTCGGGGTTCCTTCCCCTAGCCAGATTTGGTCCGCGGATGGTATTTTATTTCCCACCTACCCTCCGGCAAGCCGGTTAAAGAGCTTGTTGAAATAAGTTATAGACATTTTTAAATTATTTGTTGGAGTGAAGTAGGCGTTTTGCTTTGCATTTATTTTATGTGTTCTCTCTTGTTATTATGTTTTAGTCTTTCTGATATGGTCTCTTGTAAGACAAAATTCATTACTTGTCTTTTATTTTTTGGATCCATTTGCGGTTGTTTGCTTAGGTTCTACGTTTGGATGCTTTGTTTGGCTGATTGGATGACATAAGAGAATAAGTTAATTCCAACAAGTTTTGAGCCCAGTTATTGAAGAAGCAACATAAAGTTTTGAAAGTTAAAATGGCGGACTCAAATAAAGCGTTCATAACAAAATTGAACAACGACAATTATTTTATGTAGAAGTACAAAATAGAACTATTGCTTATGAAAGAAAAATTGTGAAGTGTTTTAAAAGAAACAAAAACAAAACCAACGGAAGTTAATGCTAATGCGGAAGCAATCAACAATTGGCAAATTCGCGATGCTCAGGCTCGTGGGTGGATTGATGATACTAGCGCATCAATGATTTTTGTTGGTTATGACGAAAACTCAAAGGGATTCAGCTGTTTAGCCGACATGTGAGTGAAAAAAATATCTTAATTTGGGTGATTAACTTATTTTTTCCACGTTCGTCCAAGTTGTAATATTTCTCATTTTTAAGTATGATCGTAATCTATACCAATTGAACTAGAAGTTCTCACAAAATTTAAAGTTTTTATTGGGAGTAAAACATTCAAAAATCGAAGTCGAAAAGTGCAAAAGGTACCCGAGTACCTACGTCACTCACATAAGGATTAGATTTAGCCAAAAATAAATTAGTTAGAAGTCGTGTCGTACGTTTTACGGAAAAATCTGAGAGTGAAATCAGTGTTGATTTATCATCAAGTGATGCAAATGTTGAATCAAGTACAATCGGCATCGATATGGATAGGTCAAATGAAATCAATCCAAATATAAGCGATACTGTGACAACAGAAAATAATGCGGGTGTGCGGAACAACAGTGGTGATGCAGTGTCGAATATTGAATTCGAATCTTTTGCTGAAGGCTTACACCGCATTTCACAACGTGGAAAAAAGGGTGAGCCACCACAACGATTGATCGAGGAAATCGATATGGTTTATATAGTTGTTGAGCCCATAAGCCTATCGGAGGCGTTGTCCAGTGAGCATTCAAGAACAAAGAAATCGCGCAATGAAAGATGAAATAGATTCATTAAAGAAAAATGAAACATGGCAATTGTGCGAATTACCAAAGGACAGAAAAGCGATTGGTTGCAAATGGATTTATAAAATAGAAAAATAGATCGACACAAAGCGCGTTTAGTCGTAGAGGGTTTCTCACAAAAATATATGGCACGGATTATGATCTAGTGTTTGCTCCTGTGCAAATTCAAACGCTTTTATCGATTGCATCGAAAGAAAAACTTGTTGTGCGACATATTGATGCAAATTTTTCTGGGCTACATGAATTAAAAAAATTTTTTTTCTGCATTAAAATAAGTGTTTTTAATTCATTTTAAAAATGAATTAAAATCAGAGTTGAAAAAGAAATAAAAAAGTTCGATAAAATGAATTTGAAAAGGCATTTCTTAATTCAGTTTTAAAATGAATTAATATAAGTGTTTATAAAATGAAATAATATAAGTCTCTTTATAAAATGATACAAATGTTATTTCCATTAATGAAAATTTTTTGGAATTTAAATTTGAATTTGGCACGTACAAATTTGGAAATGCAAAAGAAGGCGTAATTAGACGTAAAATCAGGTAAGGTAAATTTTTAAATGCTTTTTTTATTAATAATAATTGCTTCGTCAACCTTGCAGACACAGATCAAAGAGTTTCTATCACTCTTATCGCTTCTTCTGATAGTGCCACAAATGTTAAAAGAATCAACTTTCGTATATATAATTTTTTTTTAATGTAATTTTAATTCGTTTATACCTTAGAGGATTGGGGCTGCCCAAACCCGCGCTTTTCTACAATTTGTACAATTTTTTAAATGTCAAACTAAGTAAAAAGAAAACATTGAAAAAATTTTAAAATTCTCCTGGAAAAATTGGAAAATTTTCCCGGAAAAATTATTTGTACTGTTGAAAAAATATTAAAATGCAATCCTAATATTCAAATTTTTATAAAGATTACACATTTGTACGTATTTTGAATAGAATAATACGCAATTTTTTTTAAGTGAACATTTTCCTGGAAAATGGGACAATTTTCCGGAAAAATTTAGCTTCCCCCTCCTAAAAACTGTTGATAAACAATCCAGCATTTAAACATTTTTAAAATTTATACTTCTTACTGAATTAAACTTTAGCCCAAAATAATGCACATTTCTGAATATTTGTTAAAAGTCGAATTAAAATTTTTTAATTTATAAAATGAAATAAAATGTGCCTTTTTTAATTCATTTTGAAAATGAATTAAGGTAGGTGTTTTAAAAATGAAATAGTGTAAACCTTTGTTAATTCATTTTTGAGTTTTCTCATTTTTCTAAATCGCTTTTTTTAATTCATAATTTTAAGTTAAAAATATGAATTAAAATAAATAGCAGATGTTCATACAAAAATTAACTTTTTTAATTCATTTTTAAAGAACTTTTTTAATTCAGACTTTTTTAATTCGGTACCCCCATTTTTCTGCGGGATCATCTAACTGTAAGGCAACTTCAACTATTTCGTGCTGTACGGCAGTTCAAAATCGCGAATGAATTTCAGTTTCTGTGGACTACAGAGAATAAAATTCTACTTCGGAAGACACAATAAGCCAGAGCCTATACACATCAGAAATATCACCGACTTACAAAATCTTCAAAAATTAAAATAAATTACAACTCTTTGCATAAAATTTCACTTAATTGTTCGATCACTATTTCTTACACAATTATATCGCAAACACTACATGTTCACTTCAAACAACACAATACATATTTATTTAATTTTATTCACAATTTTAGTTTATTATAAATTTCATTTAATTTTTAGTTTCACACACAACACAGTTTGTTTATTATTTTGATTGATGACAGATGATTACTTACACATTGATAATTATACGTCACCAATAACGGATTTAGTAGATAATGTAAAATACGACTTCCAGTATTCCAGTATTGCAATGAATCATTGGAAATTGATGCTGTAAATATTTTATATTTTAATATCAGTGGTTTGAAATCGAAGGTGAATGCGTTGATGAATTTTATTTCTTTATTTGATTATGCAATCGAAGTTATTGTTCTTGTTGAGTCTTGGGTGTTATACAGTGAGATATGCCTAATTAATTTTCCTAACTATAACGTATTTCAGTGGTGTAAGATAATATTCAGTGTTTCATTGCATTCGAAAAAAATTTAGACAAAAATAATTACTTAGTATTAAAACTGATCAAAGAAAATCTGAATATAATAAGTATTTATAGAAGTCATCACAAACTGATAATTTTCTAAGCGAGTTCGACGGCATTGTAGAGACGTTTCCTAATGCGGTAATTGTCGGGGATTTCAATTTAAATGATTTGGATACTAGAAATCCCAAAGTTGGGAAATACCTAGATATAATTTCTTCAAATGGTTTCATGCTTGTAAGTAAAAGGAATTCGGAATACGCAACTCGAATTTCACCTACAACCTCAACGTTAATTGATCACATTTTGACAGATTAAATCGGGATAATAAATGGGGAGTTTTTGGAGGATATTTCTTTCTCAGATCACAGAGTGATTCAAATCAAAATAAGTTCCGCTCTAGCTGAGAAAAGCTCCTTCTGGTAAAGCATAGATAGCTACCAAAATCTAGATGATCTGATTACCGGTCTCTGAAACTTTGTTAATCATTTTACGCAAGTAAAAACTGTATCTCTAACCACAAGAATTTTGGAAATTTATGAAAATGGCTATATTTAATAAAACTCGCAGGTTTATAACCAAAAAAATCTCTCAATATAAATGGTTTAGCAATCGATGAACCAGCTGCAGTTGCCAATGCGATAAACTCGTGCTTTGCGCATGCATGTGATTTTCCCTGGTCACAAGTCAATTTAAGTGTTAAAAAACAACGAATAAACTACAAATTGGACCTATCTGATATAAATGAAGTTGAAGTAACCCAAAATATTAGAGCCCTGAAAAAAGCTGCAGGTTCCGGACGGGATGGGATATCAAGTAAGTTCCTTCAATTTTTTCACGAAAAATTGAAGAGAGCCTGCTTCATAATTAAATCACTTTCCGAGGGGATAGTTCCTGAGAAATTAAAAATGGCAATGGTTTTACCAATGTACAAGGATGGTGATACCCAGAACCCAATGAATTATCAGCCAATCTCTGTACTTAGTGCAATATCTAAAGTATACGAAAGAACAGTTAATGCCTGATTCTCTGAATTCTTGCAAAAAAACAGTATTATAGCTCAAGAACAATATGGCTTCACCAAATCATGCAGCACACAAGCCGCCTGCCTTGAATTAACAAACTTTATTTCGGAAAACGTAGACAAGAAATTAATTGTAGCAAATATGTTTTTAGATTTAAGGAAAGCCTTGGACTCGGTTAACAATGACATATTGCTCGCCAAGCTTGAGTTAAGCCTGAAGTGAGAACCGATGCAATTATTATGGTTCGAATCTTATCTCACATTCCGTCCGCAAGCTGTCGCTGTAAATCAGACGGAAAGTGAAGAACTAGTCCTTTCCAAAGGCGTTCCTCAGGGCTTAATACTAGAAACTGTTCTGTTTAACATTTATATAAATGACATTTACAGCCTAAACCTTAGAGGGGAAATCCAACTGTATGCTGATGACGCGGTTATAAAATATAATTCAACTCTCTCAGGCGTTTTTGACGATATTCAGGTAGATTTGAATTTGATAAACACATGGCATAACGAAAACAGGCTTCATCTAAACGCAAAAAAGACTAAGTACATGTTATTCACAAATAAAAAGTTATCCGATGCAACTATCAATGAATACAGCATCAGTTACGTTGGTGTGATAATAGAAAGGGTCTTTTAAATATTTAGGATTAGTGCTAGACAATAAATTAAAATAGAATAACCACGTAGAAATGATCAAAACTAAGATCCGCCCTTACGTATTCTCCGTGAAACGTTTAAAGTACATTTTACCTCAAAAATCTCTTTTTCTAATTTACAATGCCTTCATTCACGCTCTTTTTCTAATTTACGATGCCGCATTTAACCTATCTTAACCCTGTGTGGGGCAGATGTGCAGGCTTTCGGTGTAATGAACTTGAAGTATTTCAAAAAAGAACTCTAAAACACGTATACCACCTTCTGTCACGTTATCCTACAATCGACCATTTCTTAAAAATTCCACAACTTAGACTTACAAAAATAATAGATTGCAAACTTCTGATAACTACATTTAAAATTCTTAACGGTTTACTTAAGTTTCCTCGGCCTCTTTACCACACTTACGGAACGAGACAACGAACCAATATCCACATTCATTTCTTCAATACGAAATCAAGGGATAATAACATTGTATACAAAGGCATATATTATAAAGTATATATATATATATATATATATATATATATATATATATATATATATATATATATATATATATATATATATATATATATATATATATATATATATACGCTACTAAGTGGACCAATAAAAATGACTATACCCTTATTGAATGTAAAAAGGTTCAGTGTATAATTTTTTTCACCACTATATTCTACCCTTTTCCATACAAATCAAGGATAAAAAAAACGGTCGACATTTTTCCATAGAAAAATCGGGTTATGTCTCTTCTGTTTGTATTCTATATTCCGGATCCGCTCGAAACGCGATATTTCAAAATGCGATATTTCAAAACGAGATGTGACAAAACGAGATATGGTACAATACGCAATATTTCAAAATGCGATATTTCAAAACGAGATATGGTACAAAATGTGATAGGGTACAAAATGCGATATTTCAAAATGCGGTATTTAAAAACGCGATAAGGTACAAAACGCGATATGGTACAAAACGCGATATTTCGAAACACGATATTTAAAAACGCGATATGGTACAAAATGCGATACGGTACAAAACGCGATATTTCAAAATGCGATATTTCAAAACGCGATATGGTACTGATTATCCATTGCGAAGCGACGGGAGCGCAGCGACCCACCTGATACCGATCCTATATACTATCGTTCCTATCGATTTTTAAATTCCTATAAACTGAAATTAAATGTCCCCTTATCACCCGCGTGATATAACCCGATCTTAAACTCCCGTTTTGTACCATATCCCGTTTTGTACCATATCGCGTTTTGAAATATCGCGTTTTGAAATATCGCGTTTTGTACCATATCGCGTTTTGTACCACATCGCGTTTTGAAAAATCGCATTTTGAAATATCGCGTTTTGTACCATATCGCGTTTCGTACCGTATCGCGTTTTGAAATATCACGTTTTGAAATATCGCGTTTTGATAATTCGCGTTTGAAATGGGACCCTCTATATTCTGAGACAAAGGTCTTAATGCGTATAAAGCATTAAGGGAACTGAAAGAAATTGATAATATTAAACAATTCAAAAGATGTATCAAAAGATATTTGAAAGATCACTGAGATTTATAATGGATGATGATAATATGTATCGTGTTTTCTGTTATTTTTTACATTATTGATTTTGATAATAAGTATAAGATATTTTAATTTTATTTAACATAAAAGAACTCTTAACTTAAAATAATTTTAATTTAATTTTTTTTTATTTTACATTTTATTGTTAAATTTCATTTTATTTATTTTATTCTGTTTCATAGCATTTTTATATATATGTATTGTAATTTTTACATTATTATTTTTATTTAAAAAAAAAAAATATTGCGCCAACATATTGAACATATCATACGTTACTTACAACACTATTTGTGTTATGTAACAAAATTTGTTAACTACATATATGTAAGGTAATAGAGAAAAAAAAAAACGGCATTTTTAAATGGGAAATTGAACGAAACGATCTACATGAAACAGCCGCCGGGATTCGAGAAGAATAGTGAACTCATTTGTTTATTGAAAAAAAGTCTATATGGTCTAAAACAAGTGGCGAAAGCATGGAATGACGCTATTCATAAAGTATTAATCGATGCAGAAAAACAGCGAATGGTCATTTCTTCTGATTTATGTTGAAGATATGATTGTGGTAGCGAAATCAATAAAAACAGCTAAAGAAATAGAGGAAATCATCGCATCGAAATTTGAAGTGCAAGATCTGGGTGAAATTAAATTTTACCTCGGAGTAGAAATCATCAAGGACGCAAAAAGCATTTATTATTTGTGTCAATCAAAATACATTCAAAAAATTGCTGCAGAGTTAGGGCTTAGTGATGCGAAAGTTTCAAACGTTCCGATGAATGTGAACTATGATAAACCCGATGCGGATGATAATTTTTTTCTGGTAAACACAGATTATCAGAAATTTAACGGGTGTTTGTTTTACATATCCGTGAATACATGACCGGATATTTCGACGAGTGTTTTAATATTAGCGCAAAGAGTACAACAACCACGCCAAAAGAATTGTGATATACCGAAGCAGAGTTCATCGCATTGTCTGAAGCGTGTCAAGAAGCATGTTGGTTGCGGCGGTTGCTGAACGATTTGCTACACCCAGTTCAAACAGCGACAAAAATCTACGAAGACAACCAAAGCTGTTTGAAGCTCATCGAAGAGGAAAACTTGTCGAATCGAACAAAACATGTGGATACGAGATATCATTTTGTTAAAGATTACGTGCAACGAAAGTTCGTATCATGCTTGTATTGTTGTTCCGTAGATTTATTGGCCGATTTACTAACAAAACAATTGACGGTAAAGCGGCATATCATTCTACGCGAGCGATGTGGATTAAATTAAATTAAACAAATAATTAGAATGAGGAGGAATGTTGAAATAAGTGATAGACATTTTTAATTATTTGTTGAAGTGAAGTAGGCGTTTTGCTTTGCTTTTATTTTATGTGTTCTCTCTTGTTTTTATGTTTTAGTCTTTCTGCAAATATCAAATGTATATGGTCTCTCGTAAGACAAAATTGGGATCCGTTCATAACAGCATATTTTAAAATTGCATTTCTCAAAACGGCATTTTTAAAAACGGCATAAGGTACGAAACGGCATAAGGTACAAAATTGCATTTTTCAAAACTGCATATTTCAAAACGGCATCAATTTATTTTTATTGTTATATATGTATATATACGCAAATAATCGTAAACGAAATAAAAATGGCGTTGTTTTATTATTATTTTTATAATATATATATAATATGTATATATTGGCGTTTATAAGGCTTGAGTTAACTCGATTCTACAAATTTGGTGGATCGAATCGAGTTAACGCGAAGATGACTCAATCCCGTATATATTGAAATTTCGATCCGGGTTCAATCCGGATTGAATTCTTAATATATACGTAGAAATTTACGTATATCCCTCTAAACATGGTGAATCGCAAGCGAGTCACAAGCGAGGCCATTCTTATATGAAAGACCTCGCAAACGACTCGCCTTGGCGAGTCTAAAGCGAGTCGTTAGTGTGTCACCTGGCGTATGGAAATTAAAATGAAAGTGAGCTCATGTAAATGTATTGGTAGTTCATATTATCTTCACATTAGAGTCATTTACGACGTGCGGGTGAATTAAAAGCGAGTTACAGGCGAATCAAGAACGAAATACAGGCGACGTTAAAGTGAATCATTAGCGAGCAGCTTTTTATTTCTCAATCAATACTTTCATAAATAATGTCTGAAAAATAAAATTCTAAACGTTCGTTTCAATAAATTCGTATATATTTATTTCTAATATTTTATAAATCATTTTGTATTATGCTATATTATTAATACTATATTAACACTATTAATTAATAACAATATTAACTATTATTAATATTTATTTATTATATATGCACACTTATTATTATTTTTTAATATTTTCTATCAATAATCAAATTTTTCACAACTATTCCACACTAAATGCGTCAATTTAATGATAATAAACAAAATGGCTACCTTACCCATAATAAATATGCTCGCGTATACTATACTAATTTTCCATGTATGACTCGCTTTTGACTCAATTTGGCGAGGCCTCGCAAATTTCTTTAGAGGGATTTTTCAAATAAAAAGTGTATCCAACATCTGCAGCGACATCGTTTACCTTGCGACCAAAATCAAAACGAAAACTTTTGAAAGTCTAATTGGATGGACAAAGTCTAATTGGATAGTCAAAGATAAAGGTAAACAATTTACATTATTTTTTTTTTTTAATAAATTTATTTATTTATTTTATTTATACAGTATTACAACTGATTCAGAGATCATCTAGTAATTTATCTTTCTTAAATTAAGTTCTCGGATTAAGATGAGTAACCTATTTGTTACTCATTTTATAATACTTTCTTATTCTAAAACAAACTGCCCAGCTCCAGCGGTTTCTGCCTTTGGAGTCTCCTCACTCCGCTAGTGGTGTCCAACATACGACGGATATCTGCATTTTTGTATAGAAATAAGCGCTGTACGTGTTTCCTTGCTTGGTTCTTTATTTCATCGGTGACGTATACCATCTTCAAGTCCCACTACCATGGAAGTTGTCATTCCTAATGTACCATGGGGCATTCACAATCCCTTGTAGTACTTTATTTTGGAAGCATTGTATCATATTTTGTACATTGGTCTTCTACGCACAACCCCAAAAATGGATACCATAGGTCCATACTGGCTTTAGCATTTACCTGTATAGAAGCAATTTGTTGTGTATTGAGAGCTGAGAATTTCAACCCATGAGCCAGTACATTTTTCTATATTTGATATTTAACTCTTCTTTTTTCTTCTTGATGTGTTCTTTCCATCTTAGTTTAGCATCGAGGGTCATGCCAAGGTATTTAGCTGTATTTGCATATGGAATTTGGTTTGAGTTGAGAACAACGGAATACAGTTTACATTTTGATTTGTAAAGTTGACGTGTACTGATTTGGCTTCATATAAGGAGATGCGCCATTTTTTAGTCCAGCTGCTCACCGTGTTAACTACACTTAGAAGTTTGCTTGTTGCTTCTGAAATATTTTTTCCAACTGCTAGAATAGCTGTATCGTCTGCAAATGTTGCTACTGTAGTACCTTCAATATTTGGTAAGTCTCTCGTGTAAAGAAAAAACAGAATAGGTGCTTGTTGAAATTTATTTTTGTATGTGTTTTGAACCAACTTACACATTTGCGCATTCCTTTCAAACTTATTTCGTCCGAAAAAAACACTATAACTATACATACAATTGTGTTGGTTGTACTTCAAATCAAGCGAAATTTTTTATCAAAAACGCCATTACATACTATGACTTTTTACTCACACATTTGTGTGGTTTGGACTTTAACTAAGCCATTTTTTTATTTTTTTTTTTATTGAAAAAGGGATAGTCAAAGTTCTGTAGTATAATTTATTTCTATGGATGGCTGTTTATGCCATTTGGGATAATAGTGCATTTGGTCGTTTTCGTCTATCGCTGGTAAGAGCAGGCTGTATCATCTCACCGTCGAATGAAGTAGTCTTACCATAGAATTTCTAGTGTTTTAATTTGTTGTGTGAAAAACACTAAACTTCTTTTCGGCGATGCACGTACGCAAATTTAATTTTACTTTTTTTTACTTTTTAATTTAACAACCTAGGGTGTTTTCCAAACACCGACTTATTACAGACTTATTGAGTTATTTGACGCTATCTTGAATAAGTCGGTCAAGCTGTTCCAATTGCTTTTACCGATATATTTTGACAACCACAAAGCGAAACAATTTTAAAAGTTTTTTTTTTATTTTAAAGCGAAATATATTTAAATAAAATGTATAAAAAAATAAGTGTACTACTTAATTAATTATTTAGTTGTAAAAAAGTAGTTTAAATTTGATAAATAAATTAATAAATAAATTTTTTTGTAGTTGTTCCTGTATTAATTTAGTGTGACATAACTCATTTTAAACTGTTTATTTGACCAAATAAGTTTTTTGCTTGGAAGAACGAGATAGAAAATAAGTCATCTCGATAGCACACTTATTTGAATAAACAGCGCATCCCCAATAGAATTCCTTTAACTTTTTTCTTACAGTTAAGTATGAAAAAAAAACTTGAGAAAAAAAATTCTCAAGTATTTTTCGTACTTTTCTGTAAGGAAAAAGTTAAAGGAATTCTATTGGGGATTTGCTTTAAGCAAGCAAATAAGCAAATAAGTCGGTGTTTGGAAATCTGTATGATATGTGAAATTTTTTGTTACAAATTAAAAATCACAACTATGTAGCTTGTTTTTGTTTCAAAGTAAATAGCTTTGATTAGAGTACTTGCGTCACATAAATTATATATCCCTTTTGTGATTTACTAACACAATTGTGCCAGTACTGCTAAAGTACCATGTCAAAAATTTATTTTTGGATGTGTTTTGAACCAACTTACTCATTTGCGCATTCCTTTCAAACTTATTTCGTCGGAAAAAAACACTATAACTATATATACAATTGTGTTGGTTGTACTTCAAATCAAGCGAATTTTTTTATTAAAAACGCTATTACATTACTATGATTTTTTACTCACACATTTGTGTGGTTTGAACTTTAATTTAGCCATTTTTTAATTTTTTTTTTTGGTTGAAAAAAGGATATAATGGTGTTCTGAAAACAAAAAATAAAAATAAATTCTGCAACAAATGATATAGCTTACTTTTGCAGCAGTTTAAATTGGGCAAATCTAAAAAAATAAATCAACTCTAATTTTTTTTTTGGCGTATAGTCATTTTTTAGTAATGTGATTTTATGTGTACGTGTATAGTACAAACGCATAGTGTTGTCTCTGTTTAAATTAGTTTTTTCTCTTTTTCGCCTTACTAGTTTTCCAGCACATTATAGCACTTGAAAACTAGTCAGTATCATAACACCATAATATATGTATTTATAATTTATTTGACTTTTCGGAAAATAAAATAAATTTGTCCGTCAAAATTTTAATTGTTTACAACTTTTTACTTATGTGAAGTTCTATCGTACCAAAAAATAAATTTGCCAGTTTGTCAAAGAACGTAAATTTTTTTTCTTGTTTTTGTTGTCAGTGTGTAGGTAATAGAGCATAAGCGACCATCTTTTGTTGTTTGTCTTTTTATGCATATTTTGTTTAAACGTTCTTGTGCTGTCTCGGTTGCACGTGTTTGTTGAAAAAAAAATATGGCATAAACAAGTTTATATATAATAATTAATACTAAACCCGTAAAACAATTTTCGTCCATTGCGACGTTTCCGTCTCTAGAAGAGACGAAATATCGTGTTAGAGACGAAAATGTCCAACGCTTAAATTAAAAAAAAAGGAAATTCGTACTAAAAGAATCGAAATTATCATTTTATTGGAAACCAGAATCAAAATAAAATTCAATTAGTAAATGAAAAATAAAATTTAAGGTAAATTAGGAACCAACAAAATAAAAGACGAAGACGACTATCAATTGAAATATTAAGTACAAAATAGAGACGAAAACGACTAATGATCGAAATGTTAAATACAAAATAGAGAAGAAACAGACTAGCAATGGAAATGTTAAATACGAAAGAGAGACGAGACAGACTTATGCAATTCAAATGAGACGAATTCGACCGTTTGGAATAAATACAACTTACAAATTAGGGACATTTTCGACTTAAAATTGTTCATTGCCACGTTTCAACTTTTTTTTTCAATTACAAAACATTCGTCGTGCGCGCAGCAAGAAGTTATTAATTTGTGCGCGAGAAAAATTATTATTAAAATAAATTTTATAATAGTAAGTTTTATAAAGTGTAGTGTTTACTCGAATTTGTAACAATTTATATAATTTAAATTAATATTGGAAAAAAATCGAATAATAAAACGTGTTCTAATTAATACAGGTTAGTAAATTTATATATTATATTTTTATCGTGGTTTTTTTATTTCGATTCGTAATATTGTGTGTTTATAGATCATTTAGTTGTAGATCCAAAATTACAATTACCATCAGGAAAAAAGCTTTCTTTAGTACAGTATGAAACAATAGATTGCTATATGTAGACAATAAATTGTAACGGTTCTTCGTTTAATAAATATAGTACCAATAAATTACAATATTTATTAAACGGGAAATGGTCCAGTTTTTTGATACTCGAGGATTTTTACTGTTAGATAAATAGGTCACAAACTGATTTTGTTTGTCTCAAAACCGGTTTTCGTAAATATCATTTTAGTTATGCTTATGCATGAATAAAATTACAAGTCAATAGGGGCCCACACAGTAAGCGTTATAATCTTATACTCATAAGGGTTGCTTGTTGGCAGGGAGTATTTTTTAAATCTTAGTTGGCTGCCGTATTTTTAAAGATTTCTTTTTATGGCAATAGGGAATAGGGGTGGAAAACTTTATAACTAAAACACCCATATGTTCAGTGCTATAATTTTTATAATATTTCTTCTATTAGGTGTATAGATCATAAACCTTCCAAAAGCATAATTAAAATGCCTGGATATAGAAAATTCATACTCGAACTAAAACGAAATTCTTTTAAGCGCCGATTAATTAAAGGCAAAAATCGCACTGTTATTTACCATGAACTGCTCCCGCAACAGATGAATAAATCTACAGCAAATTTTTGCAACAGTGACTATGACACAAATTCGTTACAAATTAATGAAAATTCTCAATTTAACGAAGAACCCACTTTTGAAAGTGAAGATTTTGAAGAATATTTGTTGGATGACTTTGACGAGAATTATCACAGCCGATTTAATTTAAATAATGATAGCACAATCTATATCGATGAAGACGACCCGTCCGTTGAAAAAGTAAATACGGAAGAGTTATTAATGTTTCTGAGAACTTGGGCCTTACATAATAACATAAAAATGACGGCTTTCAATGAAATACTAAAATTTTTTAAAAATCATGGATATCCCCGATTACCAATAGATAGTCGTACGGTATTAAATACACCTACTAACAAAACAGTTATAGATGTAAGTCCAGGAAAATATGTTCACATAGGGATGCAGTTGGCTCTAGACAGAATTTTAGCAAATATCGAACATTTACCTTCGGAAATATTGATTGATTTCAATATTGATGGTTTGCCGATAAGCAAAAGCTCAAACAGTTGTTTTTGGGTTATTTTGGGAAAACTATCTATAAGTAAAAGTATCTTTGTTATAGGCATCTATCATGGGTTTAACAAGCCTCATCAGTTCAATGAATTTTTGCGACCATTTGTCAATGAATTAAAGATTTAAGCTTGGATTTCAGTTATAGAAACAAACCAATAAAGCTAAGAATTGGCAACTTTATTTGCGACACGCCAGCCAGATGCAGTATTTTGGGAATTAAATCTCACACAGCATATTTCGGGTGCAATAGATGTACGCAAGAAGGGGAATACATTAAAAATCGAATGACTTTTCCTGAAAACAGAGCAACAAAGAGAACAGATAATTCGTTCCGTAATAAATCTGATGAAAATCATCATAATACTACTTCCATTTTAGAAGAACTACCCATAAACATGATAGAGCAGTTTCCTTATGACTACCTACACGTAATATGTTTAGGAGTCATAAAAAGATTTTTGCGTATGTGGATGGTTGGCACATCAGAATCTCTCTTGCCTTCATACCAGATAGAGAAAATTTCAACACGTTTACAGTCAATTGCACTCACACAGCCAAGTGAATTTCAACGTAAATTGAGGCCGTTATCGCAACTGTCTTATTTTAAAGGTACTGAATATAGATGCTTTTTACTATATGCTTCGCCATTTGTTCTGCGTGATGTACTATCAAACGATAAATACAACCACTTTTTATTATTACACATCGCAATTCGTCTGCTATTTACTGACAATTTGTCAGAGAATTTGATCAACTTAAGCCAAATAATGATAAACGAGTTTATTGATGGAGTAAAAGTTTTGTATGCACCGCATCATTTAGTGTTCAATATGCATGCTCTGTCACATTTACCGGAAGATGTTAAAAAAATTGGAAACCTTAATAAGTTTAGTTCATTTCCATTCGAAAGTTTCATGTTTCATATAAAATCCTTATTACGAAAGAACAGTCAACCTCTGTCTCAAATTTATAATCGTTTGATGGAACTCAGTGACATTGCAGAAGTAAGAGATAATAATGAAATGGTATTTCCCATATTGAAGCGGGAAAGTAATATAATTGATAACGGTATTAAAAAAATTATCTACAAAGAAATAATATTTCAGGATTTTAGAATAAATAATAGTAAACGCGATTGTTGGATTTTAACCTCACAGAAAAATATTGTACAATTTATTCATGCCTCTAAAATAGGAGGTAGTGTATATGTTTTTGGTTCAGAAGCGATTGGAAAAAGAAATTTGTTTAACCTACCAATTTCATCTGACAAATTAGACATATATGAATCTGGTTTATTGTTAGATACACAAAAATATTGGAAAATTGAACAACCAATAAAAAAATTGTTTGCAATGGAGGTCGGAGGAGAGAACGTTAGGGCATATTTTTCTTTACTTCATACATGAATTTTCAATATAAAATAATTATTATACTCTATAATTCTTGATAATCATTATACGTTTACACATAGATACAATATTATTATGTACATGCTTAATTTATAAATTTACTTGTCTTTTCAAGTACGCACAATGTTATTATTTAGTCAAATTCTAATTTTGATATACTCATATATTCTAATTATATCTTAAACCATAATATTTCTACAAAAATCAGAAATGTACGCAATTGTCGAAACGGTCGATAGAAATAATGAAAAGGAGGTTTCTATCGTCTGTAAAAACTGGTTAGAAGGAAGTAATTTGTTATGGCCAGATAAAAAAAATATTAAAAGGTTACTAGAGACAAATGCAGCACCGAAAGATTCCTGGGAAAAATTTCCATTTAGGTTACTACAAAATAACATCGGTGAGTTAATCAACATTTTAAAATTTGATGTTTAAGTTAATTTTAATGAGCAATATTTACAGAGACCCTAAGTGAAGCACGAAAGCGCGAAAGGATGTATGAAATTTTTTCAAACTCCGAGGCGGAAATGGCTAGCCACCGAAAAAAGCAGTTTCAAATCATTAATTTAAATGACAAATTTGACGAGATTGAACAACAGCCTACCGATGTAGATCAGGCGGATGAATCAGACACAATTATGTTTGATGAAGAAACTTATAGTGAGGCCGGTGAGAGTGAGATTGTGTACGAAGTAATGGAATTAAACTCGCCCCCGAATTTCTCCGGTAACGAGAGCAGCGATGAAAATATTGGTAATTATTGTTTTATTTAGACTTTTTTAAGTAAAATAACTCATCATTGCAACACAAATTAATTAAAAGCAATACTTGCTGTAATTCTTAAACAAACATCTTAAATATTTCTAATCAATACAAGAATTTTTTATTGGGTCTAGTTAAAAGATGTAACGCAACGGTTGGAGAAATTGAACCAAACGAGCGAGATTTAAATTCATTGAATGATGTCTCTCAAATGGATACCACGAGCTTGAAGATGCGTATAACGGAATTATTGGGTGAAATTAAAAGTTTAAAGGATAAACTATCGTCGATGGAGGCGGATATTTCAAATAAATTTATAACATTTGAAAATATGCTAAAGCCTATTTTGCAAGTAGTACCTGAGCTGATATCGTTTGTGCGAAAAAACTCAAGTAATAATATTGAAAAGGACCCTACTTTTAACTTACCAACCTTGCCATTTACCAGCACAGCAGAAGTTGAAGCTTTCAATTCAAAAATAATCGGTACGACGTACAGTAACCAAATGGTAAGATATAATAATCAAAAAGTTCATTTTTAAATAAGCAAATACTTACTGAACAAGTTATAAACTATTATAATGTATTCGTTATAATATCGTTCCCGCGCGCTAAGTATGAATCTTTGTTATAAAACTAACAACCCAATTACCATAATCATGTCACCATATTGTGTCAAAGCCGTATCACGTTATCTACACATGGATATCCTCGAAGACGGTCCAAGTGTCGCGGATTATATAACTTAAAAACGCCAAAACCGACTATGCGAGCAATGAAATGTAAGCCACGTAACTGTCATAAGATGTTGTGAGGCGACTATGGAAATTAGGTTGTTTGTAACGTAATAATAAGCTAATAATAATTATTATTTGTATTTTCAATTTTTAGGTTCTCTTTTTAAAATCTGAGGTTGAAGGGCGGAAAATAAACAAAAACATAAGGAATATCCTAGAAAAATTAATTGACACGGAAACTATTAATAATTTTACTTGGACAGGGGCAATAAATATTAAGAAAGGTATAGATATTAAATTAGTTATATTATTAATTAATTATTTTGCGAGTTTATTTAAAATCGAAATAAAATAACCAGTTGTAGAAAATTTTAAGAGCAAAAATTAAAACGACTAAACGCGCATCCCCAATAGAATTCCTTATGACAATTTCCTTACATACTTGAGAAAAAACAATTTTTTCCTCAAGTTTTTTTTCATACTTTTCTGTAAGGAAAAAGTCATAAGAAATTCTATTGAGGATGCGTTCTAACTTCGAATAGTTTCTTTTTATTACATCCTATAGCCATAAAGATTTTTAAAGATAAACATATTGATTTGTTTTAAAGAAAATATAGAGCTAAACCTATAACGAATTTAAAGGTGACTGCAAGCATTATCTATACTGGACTTTCCAGAATTGATAAATTAGGTTAAACGGCACTATAACTGCAAGTTTATCTGGTAAATGGGATTAATTTATTATTCATTCATAAGAGACCAGATACTCGTTTTATTTTAATTTGTCTCATTTTCGTCATAATCGTTATGCTAATCGTACTAATATTATTTTAATTATTTATTTAAGAAAAAATAAAAAAAGCATTTGGGGACTTGTCGAATTTGACCAACTTAATTGAAAATACGATAAACTATCGTTTTAATGAGCTAGGCTTTCCGGAAATAAGTAAAACAGATTTTAGAAAAAGTTTTGTGGATGTCCTTAAGCGTACTGCAGAGAGATATCGTTATGCTCATAAGTTAATTGATAATAATAAGCTCTAATTGCTGAAAATTAAAAAGAGTTAATAAAATTTAGTTTATTATAAAGTTAAATTAATATATTTAAGATACAATAGACGTTGAATGTAGTTTAGGTATCTAATACATTTAATACTTTATACATACAATAATATCAGATGGATTGAAATGAATTTTTGAGAAAAAGCTGTTTCTTACAAATTATAAACTTAACTATAAGGAAGATCAGAATCACATATACTTAAATTTACTTAAAATAATTAAAAACATTTTTATTTTTATGAATAATGTACTCGAAATTATATGAAACAAAATAAATAAAATAAAATAATTGCAATGTTTTGAATTTTTTATGTAATAGTTTATGTTACAAAATCATAACCTGAAAACCATTAAAAACTGGCTTACCAATGTGCCCCAAAACAGTCTAGCAAATGTTAATCAATTTCGTCTCTTGATTGTTATAAGAAATGACCGTCGAAAGACCTACCGGTTGGTAGCCTTTTGGCTGTCAATTTGACTTACAAAAGCTGGTCTGATTTTACCAAGCTTATTCGTCCGTAATTTGTTAGTCAATTGCATTGGTCAAAAGTCAGTCGAATCAGCTGCGACAGAAATGTCTTTAAATGTTCGTCCCTTTTCTGGCAAGGATTAGACGCACAAATGACTGAACAATTGGCCGACAATTGACTTATTTCGTCTCTTATGGTCAATTTTCGGTCTTTTTATGGTCATAAATCCAAAAATTGTTTTACGGGAAATATGGTTATTGATTTGTTTAATATATTAATTTACACAAAACACATTTGGACACAGCAAAAAAAATACTTACGTGAAGTTCTTTGGAAAAAAATATTTGATGTAAATCAAAAATATTTGATCGAAATCAATTTTTTACGTTCTATGCGACACAAAAATGACAGATAGATTTGATTTAAATCAAATTGATATTTTTTGAAAAATTTGATATTTTTTCGATTTGATCGACACTACCACCACCAAACATTATTAGTGCGCAATTTTTATAATTTCCCAACCCAAGTATTTTTACTTTCAATTTTTCTGGCGATATTCGTACTTAAGTACTAAACTTAGTCTAGTATTTTTCTAAGTTTGAGTTGCAATTTATTAAAATAAAACGTATGAAGCGTGTCGCGAAAATCCGAAACTGGACGAAACTCATTATAAACATTTCATTGCATGTGTATACGTATTGAGAAATATTTGGCGGTAACAATTGTGCTTGTGTTTGTTTAAACGGCAATTTCAAATTTTGGTTGTAAAATTAAATGTAAGAAATATTTTTGTTTTTGTAATATAAAATGATTTATTAAATTCATTATTTTAATTTATTATTTATTGATTACTTTGGACATACATATATATACATTTCGATTAAATTATTCAGTTTTTTAATTTCTAATATTTACACTAGATTTTTTTTAAAATAATTTTCCTTGTTTGTCTTTTATATACAATAATAAAAGTAATTTGTGGATATTAAATCGGTTTCGATAGAGTTCGTAAAATTTTCCATAGTACAATCTAAAATGTTGAAAATAATATTATAATTATTAAATTTAATACGGAGTAACGTAAACCATACCTTACATTATCTTTATTGACCGTTAAACGTAAACTTGCAGCTAAGCTCATCGGTGAACAGCTCTGTAAAGTTTGCCCTAATGCACTTTTTTAGTACGTGGCCATCTTGCTTCATAAATAATGATTTCTAAATATAAAATAGGAAAACAAAATATAACAGATTGTACCAAATTATCTCGAATGAATCTTTACATTACCAATTGTTTTACAGCCTCCCTATCTTCAATTAAATTAATATCAAAGTTGACAAATGTATCCGCATCGTTAAAAGTTACTATAAACTTAGCGTTCTCACAATAAACTAAATAACGCCATTTGTATACGCATATGTATAATTATAATACGTATACGCTACAAACACTATCATTATAATGTGAAGTTTAACTTTCGTTAATTTTGGATGAAAACGAAGGAAAATACTGTGCTCAATTTTTACTTTCGTTTTGTTATACTTGGGAAGTATAACAAAACGAAAGTAAAAATTGAGCACAGTATTTTCCTTCGTTTTCATCCAAATTTAACGAAAGTTAAACTTCACATTATAATGATAGGGTTTGTCGCGTATACGTATTATATACATATACGTATACAAATGGCGTTATTTAGTTTATTGTGAGAACGCTAAGTTTATAGTAACTTTTAACGATGCGGATACATTTGTCAACTTTGATATTAATTTAATTGAAGATAGGGAGGCTGTAAAACAATTGGTAATGTAAAGATTCATTCGAGATAATTTGGTACAATCTATTATATTTTGTTTTCCTATTTTATATTTAGAAATCATTATTTATGAAGCAAGATGGCCACGTACTAAAAAAGTGCATTAGGGCAAACTTTACAGAGCTGTTCACCGAAGAACTTAGCTGCAAGTTTACGTTTAACGGTCAATAAGTGAGGTATGGTTTACGTTACGTTAATTTAATAATTATAATATTATTTTCAACATTTTAGATTGTACTATGGAAAAATTTACGAACTCTATCGAAACCGAATTAATATCCACAAATTACTTTTATTATATAAAAGACAAACAAGGAAAATTTTTAGAAAAAAAAATCTAGTGTAAATATTAGAAATTAAAAAACTGAATAATTTAATCGAAATGTATATATATGTATTTCCAAAGTAATTAATAATGAATTTAATAAATCATTTTATATTACAAAAACCAAAATATTTCTTTAAAAACATTTAATTTTACAACCAAAATTTGAAATTGTCGTTTTAACAAACACAAGCACAATTGTTCCCGCCAAATATTTCTCAATACGCATACACATGCAATAAAATGTTTATAATGAGTTTCGTCCAGTTTCGAATTTTCGCGACACGCTTCATACGTTTTATTTTAATAAATTGCAACTCAAACTTAGAAAAATACTAGACTAAGTTCAGTACTTAAGTACGAATATCGCCAGAAAAATTGAAAGTAAAAATACTTGGGTTGCTATTTAAGTATTTTTTTTTGCTGTGTCCAAATGTGTATTGTGTAAATTAATATATTAAACAAATTAGTAACCATTTAGTATTAATTATTATATATAAACTTGTTTATGCCATATTTTTTTCTACAAACACGTTGTTTATTTATTTATTTTGTTTACAATAATTTTAACAACCGCAAACCCCTTTTTGAGCTTATAAGCTCATTTATAATGAGGCATGCAGTTGCTGTCAAACTGCAAAGTTTATTTTTCCCTTGCATTTTCTTAATGTTCGTGTACTTCTAGTCCTCTAGTCTCATATGTTATCGTGGCTGATACATTTTTTCGTAAGCAACAACTTACTCCATTAAAGGCGGTGATACATGTACAGATTTTGTCTTTAAGGCAAAAAAAATTGCTTTATACAAAATTGAGAAATGTTCAATTTAAAATTTTTGTCTATAAGGCGATTCAAGTTGGCCGAATTTTAACCAATCAGCGCGCATAATTGTTATGCCTTAAAGGCAAAACCTGAACATGTATCACCGCCTTAAAGGATGAAACACACCAAGAGCAGCGCGACATATTCCAAGCAATCCACATTAACGGCTGCATATGGGTGTGCACACCAAGCAGCGCAGCAGATTGTTTTGTTTTAGTTGTAAATAGAATTTTGTCAAATTTATCGAGGTTATGAGTAGCAGCCTAGTGCAGTAAATTTATGCTGCTGTGTGTGGAAACTATTAATGCCGCGATAGATGCAACTTCATTCAATATAATTTCTTTAAATCTAAATTATTCTATTAAAATTAGAAAATATTTGATTTATTTTATTGGAAATACCTATATTTATACTCAAATTATAATTTTGTATCGTTACATAAGCGAATAAGCCAATATTTAAATTTGCTGCTCGCTGCTGCTGCTTGGTGTGTTTCATCCTTAATGCTTCCCATCTCTAGTAGTCTAGTTCGGTATACACCCAGTATGAAATTTTTCCACTGTGTGGAAAAAAAATGTTTTGATTCCATACTAAATTCCGTACTACAAAATATCAAAGACACAAAAATATCGATTTTGGAGAAAAATAATTTTGTTTCTCTTTCGGTTTCGCGGTAATATTATTTATTCTCTATAAAAGCGGAACCAATCAGAAATAAAAACTAACTAAATAAAAAAAATAAGAATGCGATAAATGGCATTTCAATGTTATTACCCAGTCAAACTTAATGTTCATGTAAAGCTATAACCAGCGAATCTGTAAGTCAGTAACGAAACCTTACAGAATTTAACGAGAACGTTTTCTTACAGAATATTTGACAGTTTGACCAGCGAATCTGTAACACGATTATTATTGTGAATTGAATTTTTAAATGTCACACTGCAAAATTACAAATTAACCACACCACGATTTTCGTCAAAAATGAATCTATTTGAGAAAATTGAACAGCTTCTTGCCCTATTTAAAGGACGAGGGAGCAAAAATAAAAAAACGGTCTTGTGTGATACGAAAAATAAATCGCACAAGAGACAGATTACTATGTATACATCTATGTAGATTACGATGTATGTAACTACGAGAATTTAGAGGTATATATACATAATTTATTGAAATTAAGAATTGTCAACAGCAATTTTTTTTCCACACTCGCATGACATGTAAGGTTTTCAACATGCTGATGGATCTTGTGCGGCCACAAATGTTGTGAACAATCGCAATCTATTGAGCTGAAAGGAGCTGATGAAAAGTGTACATAAAATATTATTTAAATTATTAAAATATAAATAAATATTTGTACACATAAATTATAAAAATGTCAAACATGACAAATGTCAAATGTCAACAAACCGCCATTTCAAATATACAATTATGACGTTTCCTTCAGCGATAATTTTCGCTCTTGTTACAGATTGCTAAGTGACAATTCAAATTTAACGAAACTGAATGAGAAGTACTTTGAGTTTCGCTGGTCAGCAATGTCAATAAACATACATTTTTCAGATGTCGCCTTGTTACTTAAATTTCTTACAGACTCGCTGGTTATAGCTTAAGAAACCGAATTTCCCCTTCGTTGAATTATAGCTGTCACTTAATAAAAAAAAATAGTGCGCGCTATTTCTCGCTCGAAAATAAGAAATATGTACGATTTGTTGTTGTGTTTTAAGGCGATGCCACATACACATTTCTACGGACGACATCTAAAAACAGATTTCGCATTTACGAATTAATTAGAGCATATTTTTGACTCAAATCAATGAGATAATATGTAAAATATCTCAAGTTAGTAGCTAAAATAATAAATTTGGAATTATTTAATAATTTTAATTGAAAAATTATCAATTTTCTATTTAGCCGTTCCTAGAAACGATTTTTTCTCTGAATGGTATAATTTTACACGTGAACACGTTTTTCAACTCATCAAAAAATTTTAAACGATTTTTTTCTCTGTTGTCTGTGAACTTCAACTAATGTCAAAAAATTCAAAAAAAATATATATATTTTTCATTAATTTTATATTTTTAGCGTTGCCACATACACATCTAATAACAGACGATTCGTGCGTAAATTTATTTTGCCTCGCCACATACCAAAAACAAAACAGACGATTTTTACAACAACAGTTCTTTATAAAATTTTCATAATACATAAGCAGCTAATTCATTTTATAATTAAATACCATATTCATGATGAGCCTTATAAAAATATATATTGACATCTTTATTTGTCACACTACACACTATATTTACACGCTTTATCACAATATAATTACATATATTTTAAATTTTAATAAAAAACACTATCTTAATTTTGTGATATATTTTTATATATTTTATATAAACAACAACTAGTTTCGAGCTATCTGCCATCATCAGGTTGATTTAAAAACTGTAGAGTGAGAGAGTTGTTTATATAAAATATATAAAAATATATCACAAAATTAAGATAGTGTTTTTTATTAAAACTTAAAATATATGTACTTATAAAAATATTAAACTAATGAAAAATATATATTTTGTTTTGGAATTTTTTGACATTTGTTGAAGTTCACAGACAACAGAGAAAAAAATCGTTTAAAATTTTTTGATGAGTTCGGAAATCGTTTTAGGTTTTTGTGCGTTCGTTCACGTGTAAAATTATAGCATTCAGAGAAAAAATCGTTTCTAGGAACGGCTAAATAGAAAATTGATAATTTTTCAATTAAAATTATTAAATAATTCCAAATTTATTATTTTAGCTACTAACTTGAGATATTTTACATATTATCTCATTGATTTGAGTCAAAAATATGCTCTAATTAATTCGTAAATGCGAAATCTGTTTATAGATGTCGTCCGTAGAAATGTGTATGTGGCATCGCCTTAAGGCTTATCATGAATATGGTATGGTAAGCTTATTTAATTATAAAATGAATTAGCTGCTTATGTATTATGAAAATTTTATAAAAAATTGTTGTTGTAAAAATCGTTTGTATTTATTTTGGTATGTGGCGAGGCAAAATAAATTTACGCACGAATCGTCTATTATTAGATGTGTATGTGGCAATGCTTTTATGCACAGCAAAAGAAGATAAATTTTTGATACGGGTGGGAGCCATATTTATTTTGTATACATTTTTTGTTTACTATTTTATTTATTAAATAAAACTGTTTTAATATTTTTTCATATTGTGTGATTAGTTTTAATAATGTGTGATAAAGTAAAATTGGTGTTTTAGTGAAATTTGTTAAAAATTAATTTGTTAATGGTATCATATTATAGTCGTAGTGTAAACGCTATTTTACTACTATAATATTTTAATTTCGTTTAGTTTAGTTCCTTTATTCTTTATGATGTAAAAGCATCTCGTGTATGTGTACATTTTCAAATACGAAATTTATATATAAAAATTTATAACAACATGAACAAATATGAAATTTCTCTAAAAGACATTTCACAATAAAAAACAGCTGTTTGTAAACGAACAGCTGTTACTTAAAATTATTATTTTTGGCTGGTTGGAATACCAAAAAAAATAAAAACAATTGAGTTCGGTAAAATTCGTATTTTTTTGTTATGTTCTTATTTCTGACGGGTTCCGCTTTAATATTTATTCGGAATTGTGCATATCGATTTATTTTTATTTTTTATGGCTCAACCAGTCAGACTTAAGTTCTTAAGTTGTGCTCCATTTTGGACCACTTAGGAGAGCGGTACGACCAACAAAATTTTAGAGGTCAATTGTTTATTTGTGACGAGAAGCCTATAAATTTTTGGTGATTGTAGCACTAACCGAAGTGGTGCAATCGGCGTGTAACTTAAGCTCTTAAGTCTGACTGGTTGAGGCATTAGTTTTTTTTCGTATTTTCAGTTTCTTCTGACAAGGCGACGTGCACGGTTGGACTACATAATTATTTACTTTTCTTTAAAGTGTTGTAATGTTTTTCTATTTATTAAAGTAAATTATTTTAAATTTAAGTATATAATAATAATTAAATATAATAATTATTAACTAATTTAGTGACCGCGATGTACAAATTTCGACTAAAAAGGTAATATAAATCTGTCCCACAATGGCATCGTCGCGAAATATACATTTACGTTGTAAATAGTCTTTCAAGAGTTCAATATGCTGAAGATTAATAATTGGGTAGCACGTGGCGGATGCAATACAAAGCACAATTTATGAAATTTAAATATGTAAATAAATTTTCTATGTATATTTAATTAAATAAAAAATAATAATTAACTTTACAAAAACAAATGCCAATAAAATCTTTTATTTCGAAATCAAATTGCATGTGAAAAATAGTAACGTAATCTGCCCTTTACACGTAGTAACGTATTGGGAATTAGTGTAGAAAAGTGTATGGAAAACCCCGAGTTTCCGACGAAATTCCACCTTTTCAATTTGATTTTTATTCGGGATTCACACCCACACTGGAATTTTTGTGACACTTTTCTTTGCCGAGTAGTACGGGTTGATACAATATACGTTTAAAATATAAAATTTTGTAATTAAAAAGGCAAAAAAAAACAAATGTGCGCGACAAGAACGTCAAAGCCAACGTTTTCAACGTTTCCTGTGTTGCACAAGTGCCTTTAAACAAAGGACCTATTTTTTAATTTATCCCGGGCAGGCAGTGCGCTGTCAAAATATGCTTCGTATTTTTTTATTCAACCTGGGTAATTTTACTCGGCACACTGCATTTTTTGCTGTCCTACTTTGAGAAATTTACAACAACAATCCCATATATGTAATTCCAAATTGGAAGTATTTTAAACCAACTTTTCTGCTGGTATAGAATTATTCTATTCTACCTGTAGTTTTAATGTTCACCACCAGGGCAATTGTATTGAATACTTTTATTTCTAAATGTTGGCAATAAAAATATAAAAGTGATTTTTGTTATTTTGACATCGCATTTTCTAAACAACACGAGAAATTAGTTACGATTTGTAATAATATTCAATAATGTTCTAGCACATTACTATTTAATTGAATGTATTTAGTTGCATTTTTACGTTGTTTTCAAATTCAACAAGTAATTGTTACCAACTAATAAAAATAAATTAAAAAATATCTTTAGTTGTTACTTTGAGCACAAATTAATTCTATTCCAGATTGGATTTAACTTGTGCCAAAGTAAGTGCGTGTTTCAATTGGTTTAAATGCCGCATAAAAAGTTTAAAAGATAAAAATTGTGGTGAATAAAAATGTCAAACTTTTTATCTGCTTCAGTGTGGGTTCACGGAATGAGATAGAAAAAAAGCTGGCTTTTTTACCAACTTTTGCTCAAAAAAATTGTCTACGGTTGTCTATCGCACATCCTTTAAAAAAATGTCATAACACAAAAAACAATTTTGTGATAAATGCATTTTAAATTGCTATACTTGATTATTTATTTTATAAATCTAATAATGAATAATCTCACCATCATCACAGTAACGTTAGCAATAAAAAAAAAAAAAATGCATTTATCTCAAAACTGTTTTTTTGTGTTGACAGTATTTAAGAGTATGTGCGATATGTTTACTGCTGTTTTGTATTTTTTGTTTGCAATTTCTGCTTTGTTTACGATTAGATGGGGCTTTATTTTAATTTAATCGAATAAACGTATGTCTGGGGATTACAAATACACAATATTCGGTTTTATACACACATCACAATTTATAAATTATCAAATAATTTATAGCCCAACAGTTTGTAACAAAATAAAATTTTTGGTTCTCATCCTAATTGTTTCACTTAAATGCATTTCGCATATTTATTTCATTTATTTTATATAATAACTTTAAATAAAATTATCTAAGGCGATAACCTAACAAATTCATTCAAAAAGTGTCAAAAATAAACAATAACAACAAATATTTGAGCAAAATTATTGCTCATACTTCCGGTTATTTTTTGTTACTATCCCTCTAAAGAAATTTGCGAGGCCTCGCCAAATTGAGTCAAAAGCGAGTCGCAAGCGAATTAAGATTTTCATACGACACCAATACATGGAAAATTAGTATAGTATACGCGAGCATATTTACTATGGGTATGGTAGCCATTTTATTTATTATCATTAAATTGACGCATTTAGTGTGGAATAGTTGTGAAAAATTTGATTATTGATAGAAAATATTAAATAATAATAATAAGTGTGCATATATAATAAATATTAATAATAGTTAATATTTGGGAGGGCGAAGTCCGAGATTCATACCTCCTCGCGGTTCTCTCTGGGTAACTCTAAATGAATCAGGCGGTGTAGTGGAGACGAGCAGCTAAATCCTGTTTATAGTCATGGACACTACATGTCAGGGCGAGCCATTGGCGCCTCAAAACCAATGCCAAACCAGCGTCTGTTTTCCAGGTTAGGAGCGGCTGAAGCGGGCGTCTGTCTTGTATCAAGCGGCTCGCTATATAAATGTGTTCAAGGTAGGACTGGATGCCTCAAGATTCTCACCAGTACGTGACCCACACACGTAACAAGCGGGTTGAGCGGAAGGCCAACAACCTCCCCTCATAAAAACTCACCAAGTTATGAACCCTAAACAAAGGCCTCGGATAACCATATCGGATTCATTACAAACTCGACCCCGGAAATTGTACACGGACAACGCTTTAAAAATGGGAACATGGAACGTGCTTAGCCTCTTAAGACCTGGAGATCTCCAGAATCTATCGAACCAAGCAAAGAGTTACACATTAGACGTACTTGCACTACAAGAGCTTAGATGGTCTGGGAGTGGGATCCATGACACCACCAATGGTTACACTCTTCATTACAGCGGCCATCAGAACGGAGGAGAATTTGGAGTTGGCTTCCTCATCCATCGGCGCGTGAAGCATCATATCATCGATTTCCGCCCTATCAACATGCGGATGTGCACGGTCAGACTTCGCACTAGGAAATTTAACATCACGATCGTCAATGTGCATGCACCCACCGAAGATAAATCAGATGACATCAAAGATCTTTTCTTTGTCGAACTGGAGGAAGTCATCAATAACATACCGCACCCCGACATTAAAATCATCGTGGGCGACTTTAATGCAAAAATCGGTAGGAGTGCAGAAAATACATCGCACATCGGTCCTAACAGCCTGCACCTAACTAGTAATAACAACGGCCAACGAGTCACCGACTTGGCAATAACGTACAACTTAGATGTATCAAGTACGTTTTTCCCACATAAGAGAATCCACAAAGTAACGTGGAGATCGAATGATGGGAGAACGGAAAATCAAATCGATCACGTCATGGTGTCTAAGAGGCACTCCACCAGCATATCTGACGTTAGATCTTACAGAGGTGCAGACATGGACAGCGATCATATGCTTGTCATATTTAAATATAAGTGCAAACTGTCATCTACGTTTAACAGACAAGCACAAAAGACCGTTCGATGGAATATCAATGCTCTAAAAGACCAAGCGTCATTGCAGAGTTACCAATCAGCTGTCACTAACTATCTAGAGCGGCCCAGCAACAACGAAGAAGCTCCCTCTAACATCGAGGAGCAGTGGCACGCTATACAGTCAGCCATAACCACCGCGGCGCAAAATACCATCGGAAAAAGACCTCCGAGGCCCCGCAATGATTGGTTCGATGACCAATGCCGTAGGGTCGTCGAAAATAAACGAACGCTTCGTGAAAAATGGTTGGCTCGCAACACTAGAAGCACTCTAGCAGAATATCTCCGCGCTAGGAAAGCCACGACTAAATACCTTCGACAAAAAAAGCGCGAACATATGAGATTATGAATCGAAAACATCAGCTTCCAAGCGGAACTGGGAAACTCAAGGGACTGTTTTGCCAACGCCAGGAATCTCACTAAAGACTTCCACCCAAGAAGTACAGCCATCAAAGACGGGAATGGAGAGTTGAGAACAAACGTGGCTGATGATCTCTCAGTATGGCAAACCTACTTTCAAAATCTGCTAAATCGGAATGACGACGTGACCCCCATTAGAGCAATAGCTCCTCCAGGTGACGAGGTCTTTGTCGAATATCCCACAGTGGAGGAAGTAGACGCAGCTATTAGTCGATTGAAAAACGGAAAGGCACCCGGTCTATACGATCTCGTCGTCTGTATTTGGGACCAAGAAGAGCTGCCTGAGAATTGGAAGACCGCGCTCATATGTCCACTGCATAAAAAAGGCGACCGTCTTAAATGTGAAAACTATCGTGGCATAGCCCTATTGAACGCTGCTTACAAAGTGTTGGCTAATGTTGTACTTGCCAGACTCATCCCTTTCGCCGAAAACATCATTGGCGACTATCAATGTGGTTTTCGACCCAACCGATCAACCACGGACCAGTGTTTTACCATGAGGATGATCTTGGAAAAATGTTGGGAGTACAATATAACCATACATCAACTATATATAGACTTCAGGCAGGCATATGACAGTATAAACCGCGACAACTTATGGGCCGCGCTCATATGCCTAGGTATCCCAGAGAAACTCGTTTCGCTGTGTAAATTAACAACGTATGGGTCTGTATGTAGAATCGTAATTGAAGGAACTGTGTCAGACTCCTTTGAAATAACATCTGGCGTTCGACAAGGTGATGCACTCGCGCCTTTGCTGTTCAATTTAGCGCTTGAGTACGTAGTGAGAAAAAGCAACATCGAAACTTCGCGCTGTATATTTAATAAATCCGGCCAAATTCTTGGATATGCAGATGATATCGTGCTTCTTGGCCGAAGGCCTAGCGATATCAAAGACAGTTTCATACCGCTCGATCGCTGCTCAAGAAGACTTGGTTTGGAGGTGAACAGCAGTAAAACCAAATATCTAACAACACCCAGGAACATCTCTAGTGCAAATCTCGGAATTGGCGACCACAATTTTGATGGTGTCGAAAACTTTAAATACCTCGGGTCAGTTATAACATCACTGAATGAAATGCAGGCAGAAATAAAAGCCCGAATCGCTGCCGGACAACGAGTTTTCTACGCCCAATCAAGATTATTGCGTTCGAAACATCTATCGCAGTCGTGCAAGCTCGCACTTTATAAAGCACTAATAAGACCTGTGCTGACTTTCGGAAGCGAGAGCTGGACCATGACCTCTAATGATTGTAGATTGTTATCTACATTCGAAAGGAAGGTCATCCGTTCAATTTTTGGTCCAATTAAAGTTGCGAACAACGAATATCGGATTCGTATGAATCACGAAATAAAGCAACTCCTCGGAGGCAGCGATATCATCGGATTCATTAAATCCAATCGAGTGAGATGGCTCGGCCACGTTACAAGGTCCCAACAACAATGGATGATATATAAAGTGTTTCACCAACAACCAGCCGGAGTACGAGGAAGACCCCGACTACGCTGGCGTGACGACATTGAACAAGATCTGCAAGCATTAGGATGTCGAAACTGGAGGACGAGAGCAATGGATCGGGATGGATGGAGGGCCATTGTGCAGGCGGCGAAATCCCTTCATGGGATGTGAAAGCCAGAGAGAGAGAGAGAAATATTGTAGTATTAATTAATAGTGTTAATATAGTATTAATAATATAGCATAATACAAAATGATTTATAAAATATTAGAAATAAATATATACGAATTTATTGAAACCAACGTTTTGAATTTTATTTTTCAGACATTATTTATTAAAGTATTGATTGAGAAATAAAAAGCTGCTCGCTAATGATTCACTTTAACGTCGCCTGCATTTCGTTCTTGATTCGCCTGTAACTCGCTTTTAATTCACCCGCACGTCGTAAATGACTCTAATGTGAAGAGAATACGAACTACCAATACGCCGCCCCGGTGGCAAAGTGGTCAGCATGCTTGCTCCAGCGACCGGAGGTCCCGGGTTCGATTCCCGGTGGTGACAAGGAAAAATTTCACGGCTGGTTTAGGATCAATGAATTAATCACTCATTATCCGAAATGAAATTATGATTATGAAACCTCGTTTGAGGCGGCCAAATCCCTTGATGGGATATAGTGCCAGAGAGAGAGAGAGAAATACATTTACATGAGCTCACTTTCATTTTAATTTCCATACGCCAGGTGAAACACTAACGACTCGCTTTTGACTCGCCAAGGCGAGTCGTTTGCGAGGTCTTTCATATAAGAATGACCTCGCTTGTGACTCGCTTGCGATTCACCATGTTTAGAGGGTATCTTGGTACGACTAAGATTATTGCTCAAAAGATGGAAATACCCAAGTATAAAGGCGATGATACATGTACAAATTTTGCCTTTAAGGCATAAAAATTCTGCGCGCTGATTGGTTAAAGGTCGGCCATCTTGAATCGCCTTAAAGGCAAAAATTTAAAATTGAAGAATTCTCAATTTTGTATAAGGCAAATTTTCTTAACCTCAAAAAGTGACTGCTACCAATAAACAAAACAATCAGACAGATTATTACAACGATAAAGTGCCGGCTTGAAATAAATTTTATTATTATAATAAAATTAATAATAGATATAACAAAATCAACTTTATTTTATCTATCTATTAATTTTTAGAAATCCGTGTACGGCACAAAAAAAAAAGTGCCTTATGGCAAAATATTACATGTATCCTCTATAAAAGAATCATGTTTTCTGCCTTAAGCTATCGTATAATAAAATTAACCAATCAAAACGCAGAATTATTATGCCTTTAAGGCAAATATTGTACATGTATCCCTAGCCTTAACAAGACGAAACTCAAAATTGAGCTATCGTATTTGCCTTCGAAATATTAGAAAAAAGTCGAAGAATCAATACTTTAGTATTGGTGCGTATATGTATACTGTGCCCAAGTATAACAGAACGAAAAACAAAAATGTGCTATCGTATTTTCCTTCGGATTATGAGGTAAAAGTCGAAAGAAACTTT
Organism: Nephrotoma flavescens; assembly: GCA_932526605.1. Lineage (NCBI taxonomy): Eukaryota > Metazoa > Arthropoda > Insecta > Diptera > Tipulidae > Nephrotoma > Nephrotoma flavescens. Next base: position 127,470,138 of record OW052220.1, read on the forward strand.
ATTGTAAACTAAGAATGGAGACGTCATCATAATTATAAGAGATGTAAAGGGCAAATTGCAGGTTTAACATTTTAATTTAAAATGTAAGTATTACAAAATTAAAAAGTTATTAAGTAATTAATTGTCTGGATATTAATGGTTTATATTATAATCATCAAAATTTCAGCACAAAACTTAATTCAATTTGTCGTCCTGTCAACTAAACTTACATATTTTGGAAATAATGAAATTTGTATCATGAATGAAAGTGAATTGTGTATAATACAGCACATGAAGTGTATATGCCGTGTTATAATATATCAACTCAAAAAATATGTAAAAAATTCAACTAGATGATACTTTTCATCAAACAACAGATTTATGCTAGTAGTATGGTCAATTTTCATGTGAATTTTAATAAAATTCTGAAATCAAAATAGTAGTTTTTTAATTCCGCCAGCATCTTGCCCCCTAATAGTTTCGGTTGTGACGTTTCACACACATACTTACACCAAATTGTTCCCTCAATATTTATTTACACACATACATAAGCATAATTTTATTGTATCGAGTTTCGTCCAGTTTCGAATAATCGCGACACTTTTCATACAGGATCTTATTCTAAGTCGAAAACAAAACTAAGTCAAAGTCGAAACTAAATATAAGTTTTTACTTCGAAAAATGACAAAAAAGTCGAATTTTGTTATACTTGGGTACCCAAGTATAACAAAACGAAAGTAAAAATTGAGCACAGTATTTTCCTTCGTTTTCATCCAAAATTAACGAAAGTTAAACTTCACAGTATAATGATAGTGTTTGTAGCGTATACGTATTATATATGCGTATACAAATGGCGTTATTTAGTTTATTGTGAGAACGCTAAGTTTATAGTAACTTTTAACGATGCGGATACATTTGTCAACTTTGATATTAATTTAATTGAAGATAGGGAGGCTGTAAAACAATTAGTAATGTAAAGATTCATTCGAGATAATTTGGTACAATCTATTATATTTTGTTTTCCTATTTTATATTTAGAAATCATTATTTATGAAGCAAGATGGCGACGTACTAAAAAAGTGCATTAGGGCAAACTTTACAGAGCTGTTCACCGATGAGCTTAGCTGCAAGTTTACGTTTAACGGTCAATAAAGATAATGTGAGGTATGGTTTACGTTACTCCGTATTAAACTTAATAATTATAATATTATTTTCAACATTTTAGATTGTACTATGGAAAATTTTACGAACTCTATCGAAACCGATTTAATATCCACAAATTACTTTTATTATATAAAAGACAAACAAGGAAAATTATTTTAAAAAAAATCTAGTGTAAATATTAGAAATTAAAAAACTGAATAATTTAATCGAAATGTATATATATGTATGTCCAAAGTAATCAATAAATAATAAATTAAAATAATGAATTTAATAAATCATTTTATATTACAAAAACAAAAATTTTTCTTTAAAAACATTTAATTTTACAACCAAAATTTGAAATTGCCGTTTTAACAAACACAAGCACAATTGTTCCCGCCAAATATTTCTCAATACGCATACACATGCAATAAAATGTTTATAATGAGTTTCGTCCAGTTTCGAATTTTCGCGACACGCTTCATACGTTTTATTTTAATAAATTGCAACTCAAACTTAGAAAAATACTAGACTAATACCCCGTTTACACCAGTAGAATAAAAGTATGTAGCAAAAAAGTATGTTGGTGTAAACTCAAACTAAAATACTTTAATACTTTATCACATACTATTTTGCTATTAAAGTATAATAGCTATCAAAAAAATATTGGTATTATAGTCGTGGTTTATACTCTACTTTAATGTTATAATACTCTAATTTTGTTTATTATTTTTTTCAAGTGGCCGGTAAAGACATTTTTTATTTCGATGTACATTTCCATTTGTGATATTAAACAAAAAAATTATATTTGTCAACAAAAAAAGTAATATAGTATTATAGTATGGGTTTACACCGCTTGCGATGTAAACTGGCCGGGTATTATACTTTATTAGCAAAAAAGTATTATACTATTAAAGTAGCTCTGGTGTAAACCCAGTATTAGTACTTAAGTACGAATATCGCCAGAAAAATTGAAAGTAAAAATACTTGGGTATACCCAACCCAAGTATAACAAGACGAAACTCAAAATTGAGCTATCGTATTTGCCTTCGAAATATTAGAAAAAAGTCGAAGAATTAATATTTTAGTAGTGGTGCGTATATGTATACTGTGTTTTTACTACTGTATACTGTGTTATCGCAATTTTTCTTTCGTAGTAATGTGTATAGCATGTACATGGTTTGTTTTATTTTTCATGTTCACGACATGAGTTTGGTAATTTTATAAAAGAGATTTTGTTAAAAAAAATTAAAGATGTGAGTTAATTTAAGTAAAATTACATCAAAATATATTTTATATCTATTCAAAAACTGTTTTCATAAATTAATTAATTTCTAATTCAGTTTTACATTTTTAGGTAGAAAACAAGTGTGAAAATATTAAACGATGTGCAATAATCATAATAGCTATTTGGAAAATTATTTAAACTTTTAAAGTTTACTTTACTTTGTGTAATAATAAAAAATAATTAAAAATTAACTAAAATATAATTTAGATTCGTATATATGTATATATGGATTTATATTTTTATACCTACCGCAAATTTAATAAAATAAAAATATTCATTTTAAACCTAAATTTTTATTTTGCTCTGTAACATTTGGATGCCGCCATCTTTTTCTTCTAACATTTTCAGATATAGCCTTTTACATTCATGCACAACCTCACTCCCGCCATTTTGTTTTTTGTCTTTTCTACACATCCATGTATACAATTCTCCTTTATTGAGTTTCGTCCAGTTTCGAATAATCGCGACACTTTTCATACAGGATCTTATTCTAAGTCGAAAGCAAAACTAAGTCAAAGTCGAAACTAAATATAAGTGTTTACTTCGAAAAATGGCAAAAAAGTCGAATTTTGTTATACTTGGGAAGCATAACAAGACGAGACTCAAAATTGAGCTATCGTATTTGCCTTTCATTAGAAAAAAGTCGAAGAATTAATATTTTAGTAGTGGTGCGTATATGTATATTGTGTTGTTACTACTGTATACTGTGTTACCGCAATTTTTCTTTCGTAGTAATGTGTATAGCATGTAATGTACATGGTTTGTTTTTATTTTTCATGTTCACGACATGAGTTTGGTAATTTTATAAAAGAGATTTTGTTAAAAAAATTTAAAGATGTTTGCGTTAATTTAAATAAAATTACATCAAAATATATTTTATATCTATTCAAATATTGTTTTCATAAATTAATTTACTAGTTCAGTTTTAAATTTTTAGGTAGAAAACAAATGCGAAAATAATAAACTTGATGTGCAATAATCATAGTAGCTATTTAGAAAATTATTTAAACTTTTAATATTACAATCAAAGAATAATTTCAAATTGTGTAATAATAAAAAATAATTAAAAAATTAACTAAAATATAATTTAGATTCGTATATACATATGCATGTATATTTTTATACCGCAAATTTAATAAAATAAAAATATTAATTTTAAACCTAAATTTTTATTTTGCTCTGTAACATTTGGATGCCGCCATCTTTTTCTTCTAACATTTTCAAATATGTATAGCATTTTACATTCATGCACAACCTCGCTCCCGCTATTTTGTTTTTTGTCTTTTCTGTTCACACATACATGTATACAATTCTCCTTTATTGAGTTTCGTCCAGTTTCGAATAATCGCGACAAGTTTCATACGTTTTATTTTAATAAATTGCAACTCAAACTTAGAAAAATACTAGACTTAGTTTAGTACTTAAGTACGAATATCGCCAGGAAAATTGAAAGTAAAAATGCTTGGGTACCCAACCCAAGTATTTTTACTTTCAATTTTCCTGGCGATATTCGTACTTAGTACTAAACTTAGTCTAGTATTTTTCTAAGTTTGAGTTGCAATTAATTAAAATAAAACGTATGAAACGTGTCGCGATTATTCGAAACTGGACGAAACTCAATACCCAAGTATTTTTACTTTCAATTTTCCTGGCGATATTCGTACTTAAGTACTAAACTTATACTGGGTTTACACCAGAGCTACTTTAATAGTATAATACTTTTTTGCTAATAAAGTATAATACCCGGCCAGTTTACATCGCAAGCGGTGTAAACCCATACTATAATACTATATTTTTTTTTTGTCGGTAAATATATTTTTTTTGGTTAATATCACAAATGGAAATGTATAGCCAAACAAAAAATGTCTTTATCGGCCACTTGAAAAAAATAATAAACAAAATTAAAGTATTATAACATTAAAGTAGAGTTTAAACCACGACTATAATGTCAATATTTTTTTGATAGCTATTATACTTTAATAGCAAAATAGTACGTGATAAAGTATTAAAGTATTTTAGTTTGAGTTTACACCAACATACTTTTTTGCTACATACTTTTATTCTACTGGTGTAAACGGGCTATTAGTCTAGTATTTTTCTAATACTGGGTTTACACCAGAGCTTCTTTAATAGTATAATACTTTTTTGCTAATAAAGTATAATACCCGGCCAGTTTACATCGCAAGCGGTGTAAACCCATACTATAATACTATATTACTTTTTTTGTTGACAAATATAATTTTTTTTGTTTAATATCACAAATGGAAATGTATATCGAAATAAAAAATGTCTTTACCGGCCACTTGAAAAAAATAATAAACCAAATTAAGTATTATAACATTAAAGTAGAGTTTAAACCACGCCTATAATACCAATATTTTTTTGATAGCTATTATACTTTAATAGCAAAATAGTACGTGATAAAGTATTAAAGTATTTTAGTTTGAGTTTACACCAACATACTTTTTTGCTACATACTTTTATTCTACTGGTGTAAACGGGGTATAAGTTTGAGTTGCAATTTATTAAAATAAAACGTATGAAACGTGTCGCGATTATTCGAAACTGAACGAAACTCAATAAAGGAGAATTGTATACATGTATGTGTGAACAGAAAAGACAAAAAACAAAATGGCGGGAGCGAGGTTGTGCATGAATGTAAAATGCTATATTTGAAAATGTTAGAAGAAAAACATGGCGGCATCCAAATGTGAGAGCAAAATAAAAATTTAGGTTTAAAATGAATATTTTTATTTTATTAAATTTGAGGTATAAAAATATACATACATATATACTATTATATACGAATCTAAATTATATTTTAGTTAATTTTTTAATTATTTTTTATTATTACACAATTTGAAATTATTCTTTGATTGTAATATTAAAAGTTTAAATAATTTTCCAAATAGGTACTTTGATTATTGCACATCAAGTTTATTATTTTCGCATTTGTTTTCTACCTAAAAACTTAAAACTGAACTAGAAATTAATTAATTTATGAAAACAATATTTGAATAGATATAAAATATATTTTGATGTAATTTTATTTAAATTAACGCACATCTTTAAATTTTTTAAACAAAATTTTATAAAATTACCAAACTCATGTCGTGAACATGAAAAATAAAAACAAACCATGTACATTACACGCTATACACATTCCTACGAAAGAAAAATTGCGGTAACACAGTATACAGTAGTAACAACACAGTATACATATACGCTACAAACACTATTATTATAATGTGAAGTTTAACTTTCGTTAATTTTGGATGAAAACGAAGGAAAATACTATGCTCAATTTTTACTTTCGTTTTGTTATACTTGGGTCATAAGACCGGCTTCACCTTCCTTTCTTTCCCCTACAAAATCCTACAAAATCCATTTTAACTGCGACATTAAATTTTTCGGTGAATCCGAAATGAAAAAATTGAAATGAAAATAAAAAAATTTAAGGCCATTTTCGAGATGTAGATTTTTGTTTGAATTTTATTCGAGAGAACAGAATAAAACAATACAAAAAAATTGGGTGTTTTAATATAAAATAAGGGTTTTAATTAATAATAAAAATCTATTGCGACTTGGTTTGAAACCAGAAACCAAAATCGTGTGTAGCATGGGTGAATAATAGCAAATTATAAAAATTGCGCACTAATAATGTTTGGTGGTGGTAGTTTCGATCAAATCGAAAAAATTTCAAATCATTCAAAAAATATCAATTTGATTTAAATCAAATCTATCTGTTTTTTGTGTTGCATAGAACATAAAAATTTAATTTCGATCTAATATTTTTGATTTACATCAAATATTTTTTTTCCAAAGAACTTCACTTTATTCATACACACCCTTGCTTATTTCAAAATGTGACCCACCTAGCGCTGGGTGATTAAACTAACAATGAAACAGATAACGACTAACGAGGCGCCTATCGAAAAATAGTCAAAATATGTTTTATTAAAAAATTAACCATAAAGCTGTAAAAATAATTATCCAAAATAAATTACATAGCAAATGTATGTGCGATTTTAATAATTATAAATACATATAAAGTAAAACCTATTAAAATAATGAACTTTAATTTACACTATGTATACTGCCATCTTTATTTAAATGATTGAAACAAGCATGGGATTTCAGTATAAAAATTGTCATAGAAAAAAGTATTGGATATTTGCTAAGCTGTACAACTTTCGCGATAGACAAAGCAAAAAGAAGAATATGTAATCTCATAACGCTTTTCGTTATAGTTGGATTTTCCATTAATTCGGTTATTCAAAATTCATCAAAAACATATTATTTACATTAGTTAAGTCATAGTTTCTTAAATTTTATTCACTTTTCATCAATATTTGTTTTAACAACTATTTTTTACGTATCCACGAGTTCTTCTTTTAAATTTAAAATCATCTGTTGATCACAGCTAGAATCGAAAATTTCATGTTCATTTACAGTCTCAACTGAAATTATGTTGTGCGTCGACGGTAGCTGGTCACTAGTATGAAAATGCTTTAATGACGGAGAAACATACTTGAAATCAGTCACCGTTAAGATATTTTGTAGTATCATCCGTTTTAAATCTTCTCTTTTGTAGGGGCACGATAAGCCTCGTAATTCAGCTCCAACAAAATTGCCGAACATTTGGAAGTCATCATACGGTTGTGTTATTTGAGAAATCCTATCCGTTGAGTGTTCAGTTTCTTCCACCATAGAACTAAATTTGCGCTTTCTTTCTGGAAAATTTGTGTTTAATGCACTTTTATCTTCCACGGTGGTTCTGTTATTCTCCTCTTTCAGTGGTTCTTCACTTTTAAAACTACGTAACTCCTGGAATTTTACAAGACCATCAATACACATTTTAATTTAAACGTTCTTGAATGTTGGGAAAACAAAACTTCGGTACACACTACAGAAAAATACACCAGCAATTTTGAAAATTAATTTTCTCCAAGTTGGCTAACCTGACAAATTTTCGAGTTTAATTCGAGTTTTTTTCTGTAGCAACTTTGTTTTTGTGTTCTACACAAACTACATATAAAATAAATCGTTCAAAAATTACCAAACTCTTAGGAATTGGAACCAATTGTCGCCTTTTGTGTTGATCTGCGACAAAATACATGCTCTCAAAATACTCCCAGCTACTAGTAGTTTTTTTCTCTTTTACTCGACGGATTTCTTGATTAAAGGAACACCTAAGATTATGAAGTTTTCGCTGTATTTCTGGTACAGTAATGTTAAATATTTTTGCAATCTTGGTTATAGCGTTAGCACGTTTCTCCCTATCTCGATTATCAGGCAAATTTGGATTCCACAAGAATGGAAAGCTTTTGTACAATTTTATCAATTTTAATGTTTCGTCTTTAGACCATAAGAATTTTCGCTCATCCATTGTTTATGCTCCCTAAAAATGATAAACAACGGTTAAACTAATAATTTATATACCAGATAGTTAATTTGAAGATTAATTTTATTAATTATAACTTTTACCATGAATACTTTTAATGAATTATATCTATAAAATGCAGGCTAAACAAAATAAGTAATGTTTTAAAAAAATGAAACGTCAAATAGATATAAGCTGTCTACTAGAGTGAATAAATATAACTAACTCTTCTCTAGCTATAACTTCGTGAAAAAAAATCGCGATGCTGTTTTCACCCCATTTGTCCCTAGATGTCGCTACAAAATTCGCTTAAAATGTTGTAAATATTGATTAAAAGATGGCTCTGGTTAAATTTTTGGTACATTTTCGTAAAAGAAATAAAATCTTGAACAATGATTACAATTCACAGGAAACATATAATATTATGACCAACTAGACCGTTATTGATCAATATTGATAAATTTGGTACTCGAGAATAAACTGGGCGGGATGCTTAAATGAGTTTTTGATGAAGATCTGGCTTACGGCCAACCGGGCTATTTTTTACCCAGTTTAGAATAGGCGGAAAAAGACAAATTACCTACCTAGTTAGTACGTTTAGTACATTTCATGGAAAGAGATCAAGGTATAAGGCCACTAAAACAGTTTTTGGTCCAAAATTTTTAAAACATATGTCTAATAAATAGAATGGAAAGAATAATAACTTAAAACTATTCGTAAATAATTGCTCCATATATTATTATCAAAGAAAAGCAAGCAGCTCTTCTTAAAAGCAGTTCCAACAATTTCTATATTATATAATTATAATCGAACCTAGAAAATTTTTCACTTTCGGTTTATGCGATTGACATTGTTGGAATATGGATAACTAATCTTTAATGTGGTTTAAACCGTTAGTTGAATCAAAGATATCAAGATTGGAACCCTAACTTACAGAGGTTAAACATATTAATCTCTATTGCGGTTGTTGTATCCCTTGTGCTGCCCAGTAACACAATTGTGTGGGTACGGCAAAATTACCATGTTAAAAATTTATTTTTGTATGTATTTTGAACAAACTTACACATTTGTGTTTTCCTGTCAAACTTATTTTCGTCCGAAAAAAAAACACTATAAAGCCCGGTTTACCTACGACCAACATTTTTCTTCTGCAAAATGAATAAGATATAATATTGACTTTTTGCACATGAGAGACAAGAAAAGCAATATATCCCAACAAAATTTTGCAGAAGAATTTTTGAGCAATATCACCATAAAAATGAAAATGTTGCCATAAAATATACTCGATCCGAGTATTTTTATGGCAACATTTTTAAAATTAATAAGAAAAAAAATTATTTCGTATTTATAAATGTTGAGGATTCTTAATAAAACCAGACGCCATAGATAAAAATGTAAATTTCGCATTTTTATTCATTAAAAATAAATTAATAATGATCCTATAAAAAAAATTACGCCATTACTATATATGTTTATTTCTTTCTGGCATATTGAATATTTTTATATAGCGGATTCTTTCTTATTTACCTGCAAAAATTTGTAGAAGGAAACAATTTTCTCATGTAAACCGGGCATAACTCACAATTGTGTTGGTTGTATTTCAAATCAAGCGAAATTCTTTATCAAAAACGCCATTACATACTATGATTTTTTACTCACACATTTGTGTGGTTTGGACTTAAATAGTCCTGTTTTTTGGTTGTAAAAAGGGTATAAAACTCATCGTCTCTACATTATCGCCACTAAATTTGTAATTTCATAGTTTTATTTAATTAGTTGCATCATATAAGGCATCTCAAATGATTCGCCAACTAAATTTGTTATAGACTAAAACGGTGATGAATTGATCTATTTTTATGATGTAGTCGATATCGACACATCAATAAGATGAGAGGTCTGGAGCTCATATTTAACCGTTATCGAAAAGAAAGTGATCGTGGGTTTTATTAACAGAAAACCAATTAAAATTAAATAGAAAAGTTAGCATTGAAACATAATATATGTACAGTCCATACAACCAATTAAACAAATAGCGAATTATCTCAAAACGTAAAAACGATTGATGCAATATCGTATATTTCGATCAAGGATTTTTACAGGAGTCTTTTTCAAATTTGCACTGACATTTACTTAAACAAAATTGTAGAATGTTAGGGGCTCGAATTTACAGTAGTTGCTACGTACCCGATTTCAGGGGCAGTATGTTGTACCATCACTTCGAATCGAAAAAAGTCGAAATTCGAAAAAAGTCGAATCGAAAAAGTGAGTTGTATTTTTTTTGCTTTTCGAAAATGATACAACATACCGCCATTCGACTTTTTTCGAATTTTGATTCGAAGTGATGGTACAACATACTGCCCCTGATGTATAAGGCTTTTATTGATCAAAATCTATTACTATACTTACGACAGAACGCCGGAAAAAATTCTTCCGAAAGTTAAAAAAGGTAAATTTTAAAATAAATAGTTTGGGTCGACGTGGTAATCACTTCAATCCAGGGGCTATAATGATTTTTTCCGATAACCAACTAAAACGGTTAAATTTTAATTAAAAAAATATACTTTGCAAAAATCGAAAAATTGGATGGAAATTCATATTATGTACATTGGACTGCAACGGATACAAATCGAATACATAAAACTATATACATATGTATATGCATAAAACTATTTTATGCGAACCACCTGTATTCAAAATTTTAAAAGAATAAAATGAGACGATCTAGCGATCTAGACAAATGTAATAAAACGAATTTTATATATATGTAATATTGCATTAACGACGTTTTGAGATTGATTATGAGACAAATTATGTAATTATAATTAAAATTCAATTTTTTTTTGTATTTTCAATTTTTTTTATTTTTGACTCATCACTCTTATTTTCAATACAAATTATATCTAAATTATTCATCAGTCATACTTTTGTTTTATTTGTTAAATATATAAATCTAGTAGATTTCAACTTTTAATTATATATTAATTTAAATTATATAAAAACACTTAGTTTTCACACCCAGTTGACAAATATTTTCCACCGTTTAGTTCTTTTTAATTTTTACAAAAGTGTTTAATTAGAAACGGAATTTTTTTTTAAAAAAATCGTCAGTATAGAACCTGAACTGAGATTAGACGAAACGCGTGCACATATGTAACATTTATGTAGATTTGATTTGCAATTTGAGCTATATTTACTTAGTAAATAAACTTAATTATATACAATTTTTGTTTGTTTATGTAGTAAACTCGTTCATCAATTTAGTTTTGTAAATCATAAAATTTAAAATAGTTTTACAGCCCGCGGTAATATTGAAAAAAAAAACAATATTGCATTAACAATAAAAAAAATTATAAACAAAAAATATATATAATATATTATAAGTTAATTAATTTTGGATGCTTTGCTTGTTTTTTTATAATTCGTCATGGGTTTCTGTTTCTTCTACTTCACCACGTAATGTGTTATCTTCATCATCATTATCCTCGTCATCGTCGTCGTCTTCGTCTTTGTTCTCACCTGCCTCTTTAGCTGCTTCCTCGGCCTTCTTTCTTTCTTCCTCATCTTGAGCATCTTTCATTTTCTTTTCACCTTCCTGTGTTTCTTTTACTTTGGAAGCTACTTCGGCAGCGTATGCCACATCATCGGTGAATAGGAAGTTATCGAATATTGTACCTGATTTCACTTGCCATAAATCTAAACCAACTGTACAGATTTCATCGCGGAGATATAAATTGGAATCTGGCGTATATTCTGGGTTATCAATTTCTGGATGTTTCCAGACACCTTTGTATGCTGGGTTATCAATCTGAAATTATGATAAAAAGGAATAGTGAAGATCGTATAAAATAGGAATGTGTAAGATAAATAGCCGTATTATGACTCCGACCAAGTGTTAATTTACACACAAAATTAAGAGTTATTCGGCAAGACGTCGACAAAAGGAAGGTGCTCAAAAAATAAATATTAATAAATTATTAGTTAACTTACTTGTTTTGGTTTCCATTCGCCTTTATATTCGGGATTATCGATCATTGGTGGTTCCCATTCGCCATCCATTTCATCGTCCCAATCATCTGGTTTAGTGGCATCTGGATCTGGAATATGTTCTGGCTTATCCCAATCGGCTGGTTTCTCATCCTCTGGATCGTCAATGGTGGCACGTTCATCCCAATCTTCTGGTTTTTTAGCTTCTGGATCCTTGATTTTCTTTGGTGGCAAGAAGTCCCAGTCTTCTTCTAGTGATCCTGATTCAACTTTCTCATTGTCAATCAAAACTTCGTATGTATTATCGGGTTGCACAATTAAAGTATAGAAATGTGTAAATACGTCATCTTTGCAACGAATTTCTTTGTTAATCAAATGATTTTTTCCTTTGTAACTGAAGATAACATGCACTTTTTTGGTTCCTGGTCCGCATATATCTGGACCGAACATTAGAAGATAAGGACTTTCACCGTGCATCTCTTCTTGTTTCAATGAGCAATCGAATATTTTTAGGTAGCCACCACCACAATCAATATTCTGTTCATGTTTGACAGAGAATTGAACGACTAAAGGTTTATCTTTATTACTGAACGGTGTGAATTTATTTGACAATGCATAGAATCGTGCATCTTCGGAAGTTTGTAAACCTGCACAAATGAAATAAAGAATTTTTTTATAAATAAAACCGAATTTGACAGATAAAAAATTATTATTCCAATTAGAATCATGTACCACGTGTTTAATATGAAAAAAAATATTGATATTCATTCAACATCAAATTATTGCAGCAGCCTTTTATTTTCAAGTCATTAGCGACGTAAACGAAAAGATAAATTTCGGTACTAAAATTATTTTTATCTACTAAAAACCTAACGTAGATTATTCGAGATTATCGTACCAAATTAATATAAAACGTGAAATATCAAATAGACACGTATAGTTAAAGTGTCTAGGCTAGCAAAATTTGCATCATGACACGTCAAATTAATAACCAAAGGTGCATAACAATAAAAATGTACACTTTTCAATTACAAAACTTTGACACGTCAATTAATTAAATAAAAATATGTACTTCTAAGTATTTCTTACCTTTATCAGATTCTTCAAGATTATAGAATTTTCCCGCTGTTCTTACGAATTTGCCAAATTCCTTGCCGGGATGTTTACTGTAAATCCATGTATCCTTCCATTGATCTGAAATAATTATTTCATTAATTTTCCAATTATAATTTCTCAAATATGAAATACCGGCTTTTTTCACACACGCAACTTCTACATTTCAGTCACACCCACAAGAAAGCTGAGAACACTTACCATTATCAAAATTTTCTTCATAAAATACTTCACAATTTATTGTTGCAATAATTGCAAATAATGATAAAACTAATGCTTTCGACAGCATTTTGATATTTATATGTAAATTATGTCAAATAAATTATTCTAATTTATAAAAAAAATATTTCTTCAATATTTTTTCCTTCACAAAATCAAATAAAACACAACATTCACCTTAAAATGACAAGCCACGAATGAATGAAATGTTAAAACGAAAAACGTACTTGTTAAAAAAAATATATAAAAATTTATTTAAACGTATGAACACAATTCGATATTGCTAAAGTTTTGTTTCGAAGAAAACCAATGTAATCGAATGAAAAAGCAATATAAAATACGTGTCTTTGATTAAACCTCAAATAAAAATTTCAGTTGTCGACAGCGACATATGGTATAGTGTTTTTAAGCGTGTTAGAAAGAAACAAAAAATACCTTATGTGTCGTTTATTAGTTATTTTTATGAGACAGATGGAGAAAATTCATTGGCTCAACTTGGACCAATAAAAATATAACAACACGAAAATTAGTTCAAAAATTGATATATACAAAACAATGGAGCTACTAGTAATCAGAAAAATGTATAAGGCCATCTATTAGAATTTTATGTAATTTCAACATCAAGATATGAAAATTAAACAGTAATTTCATTTTAATTGAGAATACTACAGATAAACTTGATAAATGGTTGAAATTATCAAAATAATTGCACTTGAAAATTTCCGGATATAAATATTCCTATCTAAACATATGTATTGATATATCTCTAAAATGGTAACGTTTTTGAATAGATACGTGTACTTGAAGCTACTTCGTCACTATAATTAGACTGACCAATCGTTCATATTAGGTCAACTTTTGAAATACATATTTTTAATTATTTATAAAACGAACAGAGTATTTATTTAATTAGAATACATGTGATTAATCTGAATAAATAATTCCATCAATATTTTCTGTAATGTGTGGTATCTAGTTAGCTATCTATGCATTTGAATGTCATTTGAGGCGAATTTGATTAGTATATTGAATTCAAATTGATTGATTATCTCTTTTATGATGTTTGAAAGATTGGTAAGTTTTGCGAATTCGGTCGGATGGTTGTAATTGGTTGTTTTGAAAAATTATTGGCCTGCTTAAGGATCTCTGGGCATTTCAGTCGCGGGGGTGACGATTTTTATAATATCTGGCGCTTTGGAAAGCAGAAAGTGCTCTACACCGTTGTCATAATTAAAATTCTGTTTGCTGTTTAATAGTTTAAATTAATGATTCTTACGTTTTCGAAGCGTAAAAATGTAAATATCAGTTAAGGTATTACAGTCGACACATCTTAAAACAATATTGAACAATTTGTTGAATTCATTTTATGTACGTTTCTGCAAAGTAATTCTAATAATTTTATTTTATATAATTAATAGATGTTAGAACAAGTGTTTTCTACACTTGTGTATGTTTAAAAACTTTAACATAACTTATCATGAATGTATATATACGAGTATGCCTGCTAGTTTTTTTGAGTTATATTTTGCAAATTGGCAGTTACAAAGGCCCGTACACGACATTAAATGGGCCATTATGAACAAGGTTGTAAAGGGTAAATAAGTTTTTAGGAGTTCAGAAATACGTAAGATGCCGGCACCGTTTTCTATAAAATAGTATAGGTAATTAAAAGCAATTAAAGATTGTAAACTTTGTGGGGATCAAGCCATGTCTCATGCCTATAATCTACCCATAATCTTTTTCTATATTTATGAATAAAGAATAAATAATTGTAACTTAATGACTCCTGAAATGAATTTGAAAACTAAGCAAGCGGTGCCCGGTAAATGGAAATAAACGAACCCTAAGTTAATGTGCCATTCAAGTGGTTGCGTAGCTATTTAAAATTTCTCCTGACTTTAAGAAATAAAATTAAATCTTATTAACTGGTAAAGTAATTTTTAACGCTTTTCTTACGCGGAGGTAACTGTAATAACTCAAAATCTCTCTACTTTTGGTTCGAATAAACCTTGAATCACTACAGTAGTACATCACTACGCCTCTGTTATTCCTGGAACAGAAGTCTGGAATTGGCTTGAGATGTTCGTTACAGTACCGGGTATAATCTATCCGCTGATAGATAAGAATGCAGCCTATAGTTTGTCGATGAATATTTTTGAAGTTTTACCGTTGATTTTTAATACAAATATTTATTCTTCCGGTGTACTACTTCGAATGGTTCATTATACGAGCTTTGCAATGGTGTTTATGCACGCTGTCGTCTCAGACGAGCATGTGTACATACATTCAATTCTTTTCGAATAAACCCGTTTCTGCTACCATGATGAGCTGTAACCGTTGGACGAATTTGGTTCATAGATATGATTTCGAAATTCCTTGATGAACTCGGTTTCCGTTAAATTTGTTTTACCAAGAGTGAAGAATTCTCCAAAAATTCGAGCTCGGCAGGCGATGAACACCTTCTTTGATGGAAACTCTTAAACCCAAAAAAATTGTTGGCAAAATTTTCACCGGATCGTTCTGTTGATACTTTATTGCAGCCTTAAGCATTCAATTCCATCTCATTATTATTCCATTAATCTGTGGATGGAATGGTTTCGTTCTTAAGTCAATTATTCGAAGTATGTACCACCATAGATTTGTGAAGCTGAACACGGTATTGCGACTAAACTGAGTGAGAGGGTGATTCTCGTTGCTGCACCATAATATAATAGATTTAATTTCTGCATCGATACTTTGAGACTTGGCAATACATTCTAAATCGATTTCATTTTCAACAATCGCAAATTGTTACTGCATAAAAGCTGTTTTCTAGCCCAACAATACGACGTATGTCCGTAGTGATTGACTTACTATGTAGTCTCAATATCAGACTTGACGTAGTGGTAATTTGTCGCTCTTTATCTTGAAAATGTAAATATCGCGGCTTGTGATCCGTATAAATACAAAATTCTCGACCTTCCAGTAAGTAGGAAATGGACTACTACTTGATACATAGCTTCGAACTCCGTATCATATCTGCTGTAACGTAATTTGTTGATGAGAGAGCTTTAGAAAAAAACAGAAATGGTTCTGGCATACTATTTTTAGTTATTTGATGAATTACAGCTCCTATGACAACATCTGATGCATCTGCCCTTAGTTCACCATTTCATACAGGATGAGAAAGGATGGCACCGTTAAATAAATCACCACGCGTTATAATGCCAAACTGTATTCACCAGATCATTTAATTGGTGTTTGAACGCGTTTCAGTTTTCTTTTACGATATTCTGGAGGAGCATTTGAGTTTTTACTGCATGTGGAATAAATCTGGGGTATCCTTGTATGATACCTCCTTGTGTGTGCTCCCTGGGTAATTCTAAATGAATCAGGCGGTGTAGTATAGAGAAGAGCAGGGGAAATCCTGTTTATAGTCATATGGACTGTATATGTCAGGGCGAGTCATTGGCGCCTCAAAACCAATACCAGCTGAAGCGGGCGTCTGTCTTGTATCAAGCGGGTCGCTATATAAATGTGTTCAATGTAGGACTGGATGCCTTAAGATTCTCACCAGTACGTGACCCACACACATACATAAGCGGGTTAAGCGGAAGGCCAACAACCTTCCCTCATAAAAGCAACTAAGTTATGAACCCTAATCAAAGGCCTCGGATAATTATATCGGATTTATCACAAACGACCTTGAAAATTGTACACGAACAACGCTTTAAGAATGGGAACATGGAACGTGCTTAGCCTCTTAAGACCTAGAGATCTCCAGAACGTTTCGAACCAAGCAAAGAGTTACACATTAGACGTACTTGCACTACAAGAGCTTAGATGGTCTGGAAGTGGGATCCATGATACCACCAATGGTTACACTCTTCATTACGTCAAACGATCGTTAATGTACATGCACCCACCGAAGATAAATCTGATGACGTCAAAGATCTATTCTTTGTCGATCTGTAGGAAGTTGGGGGGGGGGGGGCAATAACATACCGCACCACGACATTAAAATCATCGTGGGCGATTTTAATGAAAAAATCGGTAGGATTGCACATCACACATCGGTACTAACAGCCTGCGCAATTAACTAGTAACAACAACGACCAACGCGTCTCCGACCTGGCAATAATGTACAACTTACTTGTATCAAGGACATTTTTTCCACATAAGAGAATCCACAAAGTAACGTGGAGATCGAATGATGGAAGAACGGAAAACCAAATTGATCACGTCATGGTGTCTAAGAGACCCTCTACCAGCATATCTGACGTTAGATCTTACAGAGATGCAGGCATGAACAGTGATCATGTGCTTGTCATATTTAAATATAAGTGCAAACTGTCATCTACGTTTAAAAGACAAGCACAAAAGACCGTTCGATGGAATATCGATGCTCTAAAAGACCAAGCGTTACTGCAGAGTTACCAATCAGCTGTCACTAATTATTTAGACCGGCCAGTCAGCCATAACCACCGCGGCGCAAAACACCATCGGAAGATAACCTCCGAGGCCCCGCAATGATTGGTTCGATGACCAATGCCGTAGGGTCGTCGAAAATAAACGAACGCTTCGTGAAAAATGGTTGGATCGCAACACTAGAAGCACTCTAGCAGAATATCTACGCGCTAGGAAAGCCAAGACTAAATACCTTCGACAAAAGAGGCGCGAACATATGAGATTATGCATCGAAAACATCAGCTTCCAAGCGGAACTAGGAAACTCAAAGGACTGTTTTGCCAATGCCAGGAATCTCACTAAAGACTTCCACCCAAGAAGTACAGCCATCAAAGAAGGGAATGGAGAGTTGAGAACAAACGTGGCTGATGTTCTCTCAGTATGGCAAACCTACCTTCAAAAACTGCTAAAACGGAATGACGTAATGACCCCTATTAGAACAATAGCTTCTCTAGGTGAAGAGGTCTTTGTCGAATATCCCACAGTGGAGGAAGTAGACGCAGCTATTAGTCGATTGAAAAATGGAAAGGAACCCGGTCTCGATAGAATCCCACAGAATTAATTTAACTCGGAGGCGCTACTATTACAACAAGTTTATACGATCTCATCGTTTGTATTTGGGACCAAGAAGAGCTGCCTGAGAATTGGAAGACCGCGCTCATATGTCCGTTGCATAAAAAAGGCGACCGTCTTAAATGTGAAAACTATCGTGGCATAGCTCTACTATTGCACGCTGCTTACAAAGTGTTGGCTAATGTTGTACTTGCCAGACTCATCCCTTTCGCCGAAAACATCATTGGCGACTATCAGTGTGGTTTTAGACCCAACCGATCAACCAGTGACCAGTGTTTCACCATGAGGATGATCTTGGAAAAATGTTGGGAGTACAACATAACCATACATCAACTATATATAGACTTCCGACAGGCATATGACAGTATAAACCGCGACGACCTATGGGCCGCGCTCATATGCCTAGGAATCCCAAAAAAACTCGTTTCTCTGTGTAAATTAACAACGTCTGGGTCTGTATGTAGAATAGTAATTCGAAGGAACTGTGTCAGACTCCTTTGACATAACATCTGGCGTTCGACAGGGTGACGCACTCGCGCCTTTGCTGTTCAACTAGGCGCTTGAGTACGTAGTGAATAAAAGCAACATCGAAACTTCGCGCTGCATATTTAATAAATCCGGCCAAATTTTTGGATATGCAGATGATATCGTGCTTCTTGGTCGAAGACCTAGCGATATCAAAGACAGTTTCATACCGCTCGATCGCTGCGCAAGAAGACTTGGTTTGGAGGTGAACAGTAGTAAAACCAAATATTTAGCAACACCTAGGAACATCTCTATTGCAAATATCGGAATTGGCGACCACAATTTTGATGGCGTCGAAAACTTTAAATACCTCGGTTCAGTTATATGACATCACTGAATGAAATGCAGGCAGAAATAAAAGCCCGAATCGCTGCCGGACAACGAGATTTCTATGCCCAATCAAAATTATTGCAATCGAAACATCTATCGCAGTCGTGCACGCTCGCACTTTATAAAGCACTCATAAGACCTGTGCTCACTTTCGGAAGCGAGAGCTAGACCATGACCTCTAACGATTGTAGATTGTTATCTACCTTCGAATTAAGGTCATCCGTTCAATTTTTGGTCCAATTAAAGTTGCGAATATCGGATTCGTATGAATCACGAAATAAAGCAACTCCTCGGAGGTAGCGATATCATCGGATTCATTAAATCCAATCGAGTGAGATGGCGCGGCCATGTTACAATGTCCCCACAAGAACGGATGAGAAATAAAGTGTTTCACCAACAACCAGCCGAAGTGCGTCGTATAGGAAGACCCCGACTACGCTGGCGTGACGACATCGAACAAGATCTACGAGCATTAGGATGTCGAAACTGGAGGACGAGAGCAATGGATCGATATGGGTGGAGGGCCATTGTGCAGACGGCGAAGTCCCTTCATGGGATGTAAAAGCCAGAGAGATATCGTTAATGTACATGCACCCACCGAAGACAAATCTGATGACATCAAAGATCTATTCTTTGTCGAGCTGGAGGAAATCACCACGGCACCACGACATTAAAATCATTGTGGGCGACTTTAATGCAAAAATCGGTAGGAATGCAGAAAATACATCGCACATCGTTCCTAACAGCCTGCACCTAACTAGTAACAACAACGGCCAACGCGTCACCGACCTGGCAGTAATCTACAACTTAGTTGTATCAAGTACGTTTTTTCCACATAAGAGAATCCACAAAGTAACGTGGAGATCGAATGATGGAAAAACGGAAAACCAAATCGATCACGTCATGGTGTCTAAGAGACACTCTACCAGCATATCTGACGTCAGATCTTACAGAGGTGCAGATATGGACAGTGATCATGTGCTTGTCATATTGTGGTAAGAAAGCCACATTGATAGTCGCCAATGATGTTTTCGGCGAAAGGGATGAGTCTGGCAAGTACAACATTAGCCAACACTTTGTAAGCCGTGTTCAGTAGAGCAATACCACGATAGTTTTCACATTTAAAACGGTCGCCTTTATTGTGCAACGGACATATGAGCGCGGTCTTCCAATTCTCCTGCAGCTCTTCTTGGTCCCAAATAGAGACGATGAGATCGTATAGATTTGTTGCAAGAGTAGCGCCTTCGAGTTTAATTAATTCTGCGGGGATTCCATCGAGACCGGCTGCCTTTCCATTTTTCAATCTACTAATAGCTGCGTCTACTTCCTCCACTGTGGGATATCCGACAAATACCTCTTCACCTGAAGGAGCTATTGCTCTAATGGGGGTCACTTCGTCATTCCGATTTAGCAGACTTTGAAAGTAGGTTTGCCATACTGAGAGAACATCAGCCACGTTTGTTCTCAACTCTCCATTCCCGTCTTTGTGGCTGTACATCATGGGTGGAAGTCTTTAGTGAGATTCCTGGCATTGGCAAAACAGTCCTTTGAGTTTCCTAGTTCCGCTTGGAAGCTGATGTTTTCAATGCATGATTTCATATTTTCACGTTTCTTTTTGGATTTTTTTTTTGATTTGCTTATTTTTTCTCACTTTTCTTTGTATCCAAGTGAAAGAGCAACTTGGAACGTAACTGTTTATTACAACATCTTTGGATACTAATAATGATAACCCACGCCTACGCTATATGAGATAGCCGACATTAAAATCGCGTGACGGGATCTTCTTACGAGAAGATGGCGCCCAATAAATTGTAATATTATATTTTCCTGAAATTAGTAGATTCCAAGTCGAATAAAAAGTGGAACAACTATCGTTACAGCATTATTTATAATTCAATGTAGAAATTTGTTCTGTTATTTTCTTTCTTTTCTTTCATTCCTTTAGATGCCCAATATTCGTGTGGATTGGAAACTGACTGCTGTCCATTGGATATTTTTTTTTGTTTTCTAAAAAATTGTTGGTTAAATTATACATACAAACATCATAATTTTATTAATCCGTATATTCATTCATACATAAACTTACTTTAAGTATTATAATGATTCGAAATCTTGTTGTTGTTTATTTAATTTTTTTCTTCATTAAAATATAATATCCCGGAAGATCGTTTTACAATCATCACTGACATATTTATGTTTTATCGTATAAAGGCGGTGATACATATACAAATTTTGCCTTTAAGGCAAAAACAATTGCCTTGTACAAAATTGAGAAATGTTCAATTTAAAATTTTTGCCTATAAGGCGATTCAAGATGGCCGACTTTTAACCAATCAGCGCGCTCAATTTTTATGCCTTAAAGGCAAAATCTGTGCATGTATCACCGCCTTAACCCTTTCTTGACCTGCCTACACAATTGTGTGAGTAAATTGTTATTACTCTAGTGAGTAACATTAAAAAATATTTTATAGATAAGTTTAGGATTAACTTACACAATTTTGTATTTCTCTTAAAATATAATACTCAAAATTTAGATGGTGTTAATTAAAGCCCAACTGGCGCAATTGTGTAAGATGGGCTTTTGTTCTGATGAAATTTAATGATGAAAATTAGTTTTCGTAATATACGTATTTACTCACACATTTGTGTGGGTTGGACTAAAATTATGGTACAAATAATTATATTTATGAACCAGAAAGGGTTAACTTGAAAACATTAAAATATCGAGATAAAACAAAGTGCCGATTGGCCTCTTGACAGATACAAATGTATTTAAAATGTTTACACTAAAATCGCTGCAGTGGTTTTGGCGCAAAAGCTGGGGGGTCTATTATAAAATTTTCGACGCGCGTATTTTTTTCGACAACGTCGACAGACGGCAATGTCGAAAATCGGTATTATGAATAATTTTGAAGAAAATACACAATTGCATTTTACTTATGTATGCGTAAAATCATTTTTATTACATTATTCTGTTTTGAGAAGAAAGGTGCTTACACAAGAAAATATTATGCAAATACATTTTATTTGCAAATTTGAGGGTTTAATTAATATATATAATTTAGTATACATAATCTAGATTTTAATTTTGGTTTTAACACAAAAAAAAATAAAAAATCCGTTCAAAAATAAAATTGTGTTACTAGTATACTAATTAACCAAAAGCATAAGCACAAACATATTTTTTTAAGTTTTTCCTTTATTCCTCAAAAGACAAAATAGTAAAAAGTGAATACCAAAAAACCAAATCTGTTCAAAATAAAAATTTTCTCTTTCTTTCTATTTCGTTCCGGTCCTATAAGGAAAATTATATATAAAACACAAAAAAAGTTTATTGTTAATATAACAAACTAAAACACTAATATAAAAATTTACAAAATTTAAATCATACTCACATTTTGATAAAAAAAATATAATTTATTATTAAATTTAATATTTATTGTTGGAAATTATCAAAAATATTAAATTTAAATTAATTATTTTTTATTAAATTTAAATTAAGTAATTTTTATTAATTAAAATTTTATAAGTTTAAATTATTAATTTATTTTTACTAACAAACTTTTTTTATTTCTCAACACTTAACGCTTTTCTTTTATATACTCGACACCTCAAGAGCTGTCGTAAAATATTCGACGTTATCTAAAAAAACGCGCGGAGTATGTCATAATACAAAAATTCGACGTCAAAAAAAAACGCGGTCGAAAATATTTCATAATACCAACTTTTCGACGTCGAAAAAAAACGCGGTCGAAAATTTCATAATAGACCCTCTGGACAACGAAACTAGTGCAGGCGAAGAGACAGAGTTCATATCATGAAATATAAGTATCCTTTTCTCTAACCACAAAAAGCCAAAATTAATAAACATCCCTTCTTATTATAAATAGAACTTGTTCCCACATATAATTTGATATTGGCTTGCAGTTATTCCAGGAAAACATAGGATTTCTGTTATGGTTGGCTGTACGTGTCTCATCAAATCATTTCATCTTTCATCTAAATTGGTTAAAAATGGTTGTTTAGAGTTGCTGTATAATAGACAAATACAAAAAGAGACTTGCTACATCGGTAAATTGTGTTATGTTGCTGGGAGAACCGTCCGCCATGGCACATTACTATACATAACCTTAATATGTCTGGCCCTCTCTCTTGATGCTTGTTGGTTTATCATTTACTTTTAAAATAATAGGGTAGATGAAATTCGTTTGGACATCATGATTTGAAGTATAATCATAAAAAAGTAACCATTTTTTATGGTATAATAACACTTTTATGCAAGATTTACATGTTCCAATTTTTTTTTTCCAACAAGTTTTTTTTTACTGAAAAATAGAGCTGCACGCAAATAACAAAAAATTACTAGTTGAAAAGAGATAGCCATATGTAAACAACATTTGCACAAATTAAAAAGAAAAAAATCCAATTTTATTTTACTGGAATTTATTTTGTGCTCCTCTCGCAAACGAAAATCGTAATATACTTAACCCTTCATTTTTTACTGGAAAAAAAATTGGAACATGTAAATCGTGCATATGCTCTTAGTGTGAAATGGGATGGTTATATATTTAGTGTCTCAAAGCTATGCTTGTACTATAAAAGCATAATTGTACCCTTGTAAAATCTATGTATGACTTCCACGATTTTTCATAATAATTTTTTACAGAGATTATCGAAACATTCATAAATTTATGTACACATACAAATTAAAATAAACTTTATAAGTATATTCAAATCTAAGCATCTTACAACAACTATTGTTGGATACAACTATTGTTGGAAAAATTAAGGGAACACATTAAAATATTAATTTTTAAATAATTGTACTGCACATTTTTCATAAAAAAAAATAGTGCATTAATTCACATAAAAACAAATTACAAATACATACATATTTAATAACATTTAAATTATGTGAGTGTTATGAAACTACTTAGCTACTGGAAACCTAAGAATTATATTACCTAATTAACTTAAAATAATAATACAAAATAGGTAAAATAGTTGTTTTAAAGAAATTAATCAATTCAAAATATTTATTATCACACGCAAACAAAAATGAAATATAAAAGAAATAATATAATTTGATTGGTGGAGCGCTCAGATCATCTAAATATTTACTATTTTATGAATCTGATCCACTCTCCTGTTCCTCCTCTTCTTCTTCTTCTTCTTCTTCTGTCTCCTCTGTGGTTGATTCATTTTTCGGCAGAATATTATTGACTTTTGGTCGCCCACGACCACGTCCAGGTACCGGTGGTTTACGTAATTTTCCACTAGCTTTTTTAGTACTTCTAGGTCGTCCTCTCCCTCGCTTTGCAGGTGAACTACCATTCGCAGTGGCACTTTCTTTTTTTGCTGGTGATGATTCACGAGGTCGTTTTTTAGTATCAACCTGTAAATAGGTACATTTTTGAATATATAGTGCACTACTAGTTAAACATTTACAATAATGTTTATAATGTTACATTTATTTCGACCTGAGGTCTCATATAATCTCTACCGTATGGATTGTCAGTAATTAGAGTACAGTATTACAAAGTATTTTATAGTAACTATAATAAATTTTAAATATTAATAGTGTTTTATATTACAAGTGAGTGGGGAGAGATAGTATCCACGGCGTTGAATACTTATACTAATAAGCATTTTATAATACACGTCTATATGAATTGCTTGAATTACATTAGAAATTCATTGCCTTGTGAAATTATCTTACAAAGGTTTATACACGTAACATTTTGAGTGCTGTGCTATAGGTTTTGTAGCAACTTCGTATACTCCATCTAGGGATCATTATTAGAATGACAACGACAACGAAATCGTCTTACTTTGAGAAATTTACAACAACAATTCCATATATGTAATTCCAAATTGGAATTATTTTAGACAAACTTTTCTGCTGGTATAGAATTATTCTATTCTACCTGTAGTTTTAATGTTCACCACCAGTGGCCCTATTCTGGTTTTCCCCGGGAATAGGAAATTGGGAATTAGTGACGTATTTCTAGCAGTTGGGAATTATTTATTCCCCAAAGTGTATTCTGGCGCTTGGGAATTTTTTTTATTGGGAAAAAATAATTCCATTTTATAGCAGTTTTGACGTTAATTTTTCCCAATTATTTTTTTAGGGAATTGTAATTCGTACTTTTTCGAATTTCTAAACATTATTTATTGTAATAAATATATTTTGAAAAATAAATTTAACTTGTACTAAGGTCGCAACATGCGTTTTAGTTTATAAAAAAACAAAATAAAAAATTTTCCCCCCAAAAATTATTCCCAGTCTACCAGAATATACATTTGGGAACAGGGAATAAATATTTGGGAATTATTGCAATTTGTAATTACAGCAAAATATTTCCCCAATTCCCTATTCCCTGGGAAAGCCAGAATAGGGCCACAGAGCAATTTTATTGAATATTTTTATTTTTAAATGTTGGCAATAAAAATATAAAAGTGATTTTTGTTATTTTGTTATCGCATTTTTTTTAAACAACACGAGAAATTAGTTACGATTTGTAATAATATTCAATAATGTTCTAGCACATTACAATTTAATTGAATGTATTTAGTTGCATTTTTACGTTGTTTTCAAACTCAAAATATAATTGTTACCAACTAATAAAAATAAATTAAAAAATATCTTTGGTTGTTACTTTGACCACAAATTAATTCTATTCCAGAATGGATTTAATTTATGCCAAAGTAAGACGACAAAAATGAGATAACACCATTATTGTTAAACCAAGTTATTGAAGCTAAATTTTGGATGAAGTAACAGAAATAATATCCAGTTTCTATCTGATAAGATCATGAAAAAATTCAATCATCTTGTCAGGCTATGGCGACTGATTATTACAATACAATGATCACACTGTGTTCTATATATCGTCGGTTCGATGCAAAAGTGTCACATTTTAAAAAAGCATGTTTAAGGGAATCTCGGAATTTGTTTTGGTAGCAGTTCTTTTATTACTAAAAAATTAAACAATAAATGTAATTGCTTTGTTAAGTAACTTTTTTTTTATTTATGTGAATCGTCCATAAATTAGAGTATCTAATTTTTCAGAGCTGCATTTAAAACATTTAATTAACCCTAACAAAATTAGGACTCCCCCTAATTAGCCCTATTTCGTGTTGATATTATTCCTAAAAAATAATATAGTATTATGAAACTATGAGTAATTTTGAAGTGATTCTATACCAGATAAAAGATTGTTAGGTAGTTTAATGGATTTTTGTTCGAATATCTCAAAATTGATAATTTTTGGCTTGTGTCATCATTGCACCAAACCGACGATATGTAGAACACTCATGTTAAGTAACACTAGTGAATTATATGATAAATTCATAAATTTATTCTTACACACTTTCATCTTATGATCTAATCAGATCGAGCCTGGATAATACTTCTGTTAGTTACAAAACTTCACCGAAAATTTAGTTCAATAACTTGATTAAAAATCAAAATGGGGGATTGTTTCGACATAGGCGTTATATAATTCTTCCACGATTCTAATTGTGTTATCTGAAAACACAATTACGATTGCCTTGGGAGCGATCACTCGTGTCGGTCCAAAACGCTTTGAATTAATTAATTCAGTAGTAGATTTGCGGGAAATATTAAAAAACTAAAAAAAACCTTTTTTAAACGGTAAATTATATTTGTTTGCCTTCCGATTGAATAAACTGCGTCGTAAAGATGTTGATTTTGAATGGACAAAGAAACAGGGCAACGCATTTAATAAAATCAAGACAAAATTGATAAAAGGCAAGATGGTCTATTTCAGTTAGATCGAAAGTAAAAATTCGTAAGTTGGCAGGAAGGGATGATCAGCAAGTATACTTGGATTTCCTCGGACCATTTTAGAGTGTGATGGATGGGTTGTAGTGTATTGTTTTTTTTTCAGTTATCCCTCTGTCGCTGGGAAGACAAATACCACTACATAAACGACAATTGTTAATCTTCACGTGATATATTCAATCGAAGGACCACCTGACTGCCAAGTGCTAAATAATGGGCCATCTTTTACGTCAAGTTTTACCAGCGAAATGTAATCAAACATTTTACGACAGCTCTATTCCTCTTCAAATGTAGAGACCGAGCGCTTTGTACATTCATTTAAGACGGTTACGAAGAAAATTGTTGGCAATGGTGGATCTGAAACGATACAGTGAGATTGGAGTGTCGTCTTATGAGCCAACCGACAAAGTGCGTAGACGGTATGTGATGTCGATGTTAAAAAGGAATATTAACCATAATTGAATCTGATCCACTCTCCTGTTCCTCGTCTTCTTCTGTGGCTGATTCATTTTTCGATGGATTATTATTGACTTTTGGTCGCCCACGACCACGTCCAGGTACCGGTGGTTTAAGTAATTTTCCACCAGCTTTTTTAGTACTTCTAGGTCGTCCTCTCTCTCGCTTTGCGGGTGGACTACCATTCGCAGTGACACTTTCTTTCTTAGATGGCGATGATTCACGGGGCCGTTTTTCAGTATCAACCTGTAAATATGTACATTTTTGAATATATAGCGCAATAAGCATTATTTAAAAATTACAATATTTATAATTTAACATTTATTTCGACCTGAGGTCTCATGTAGTCTCTACTATATTGACTATCAGTAATTAGATTACAGTATTACAAAGTATTTTTAGTAACTATGATTAATTTTACATATTACTAGTGTTTTATGTTACAAATAAGCAGGGAGATTCTTTCTGATAAGATCAGAAAAAAATTTAATCATCTAATCAGGCCATGGCAACTGTTTATTACAACGCAGTGAACACACTTTGTGTTCTAATATGTAGAAGACCCGTCTTACCAATAATTCTGGTGAATTGTATGATAAACCCATAAATTTATTCTTACACACTTTCGTCTTATGATCTAATCAGATCGAACCTGGATAATATAGGGTTTCACAATAGGAATGATATGATTTTTAAGTGAAGTTTCGGCCATTTGTAATATGTCATGATCTGTCATTTTTTGTTTCATTGTATTTAGTAATGTTTACAATTTCATCATGGTGAGATATACGCAAGAACAACGTTTACATATTATTCAGTTTTATTTGTGGTCTTACTTTGGTACAGGTTAAATCCACGCTGGAATAGAATAAATATATACGTTCTTACTTTGGTACCGGTTAAATCCATGCTGGAATAGAATAAATATTGTGCTCAAAGTAACAACCAAAAAATTGTATTTACTTATTTTTATAATATAACAATTACATTTTGAAGTTAAACAAAACGTGAAAACACAACTAAATATATCTAATTAAATAGTAATACGACCGAATAATATTGAATATTATTAGAAATCGTAACTAATTTACAACCGGTAGAATAGAATTATTCTATGGAAACCCATAGGAATGGGTTTGTGGAATTACATATATGGGATTGTTGTTGTAAATTTCTCAAAGTAAGACCGCATCAAAATAATTGTTCTCCAATTGCAACTTTTCGTGCGCTTTTGCCATTTTATAGTCGTAAAAATCATCCAAGTGTGCTCGCTATTCGTCGAATTGTTGAAAATTTTGAGCGTACATTTTCTTTACATAATGTTGAAGTGCCAATAAGAAAAAAAAACGCTCGAAGTAATGCAAATATTGCGGTCGTTCAGGCAAGTGTTGCTGAAGACCGCGATTTGTCGATTCCAAGACGTTCTCAAGAATTGGGACTGTCTCAAACCACAACCTGGTGGATTTTGAGAAAGGATTTGGGTTTTTCATCCGTATAAAATTGTTCTCACTCAAGAACTGAAGCCATTGAACCACCGTAAACGTCGTGAATTTGCTGATTTTGCCTTGGAACAACTTGAAAACGATAACGGTTTTTTTTAAGAAAAACATCTTCTCCGATGAGGCTCACTTTCATCTGAGTGGTGAGGTAAATAAACAAAACTGTCGATTCTGGTGCGAAGAAAATCCACAAATTATTTATGAAAAACTATTACATTCACCTAAATTGACAGTTTGGTGTGGTTTTTGGTCTGGTGGAATCATCGGTCCGTATTTTTTTCGCAATAAAGCTAGTAACACCGTTACTGTCAATGGAGATCGGTGATACTAGATCGATGATAACCTACTTTTTATGACCGAAATTGGAAGAAGTTGATCTTGACAACGTTTGGTTCCAACAAGACGGGGCTACGTACCACACAGCAAATGCAACAATTGAATTATTGCTAGAAAAGTTTGGAGATTCGATTATTTCAAGAAATTGTGATATTACATGGCCTCCAAGAAGTTGTGATTTAACACAATTAGACTATTTCTTGTGGGGTTATTTGAGGTCATTGATCTTTAGCAATAAACCAAACTCTCTTCAAGTTTTACAAGTCAATATTGAACGTACTATTCAATGACATACGACTTGATTTAGTGGAAAAGGTGCTCGAAAATTGGGTTCATCGAATTCGTTCCTGCAGAAGAAGTCGTGGAGGCCATTTGAATAACGTTTTATTCAGAACTTAATTGTATCGATTGTACTTCACATTAAATAAAAAACATTTCAATTTCCTTAACAATTATTGTGTTGTTTTTTTAAAGAAATCATATCACTCTTATTGGAAAACCCTTTACTTCTGTTAGTTACAAAACTTCATCGAAAATTTAGTTCAATAACTTGATTAAAAATCAAAAAGGGGGATTGTTTCGACATAGGCGTTATATAATTCTTCCACGATTCTAATTGTGTTATCTGAAAACACAATTACGATTGCCTTGGGAGTGATCACTCTTGTCGTTCGAAAACGCTTTGAATTAATTAATTCAGTAGTAGGCTTGCGGGAAATATTAAAAACTAAAAAAAATATTTTTAAACGGTAAATTATATTTGTTTGCCTTCCGACTGATTCGTTCTCGTTTGTTCTATGTATCTGTTCACAAGCCAAGTTTTGGTAAATTCATCGAGAACTTCTCACAATTTACTGCTCCACTGAATCAACTGCGTCGTAAAGATGTTGATTTTGAATGGACAAAGAAACAGGGCAACGCATTTAATAAAATCAAGACAAAATTGATAAAATGCAAGATGTTGGTCCATTTCAGTAAGATCGATGGTAAAAATTCGTAAGTTGGCCGATAGGGATGATCAGCAAGTATACTTGGATTTCCTCGGACCATTTTAGAGTGTGATGGATGGGTTGTAGTGTATTGTTTTTTTTTAGTTATCCCTCCGTCGCTGGGAAGACAAATACCACTACATAAAAGACAACTGTTAATCTTCACGTGATATATTCAATCGAAGGACCATCTGACTGCCAAGTGCTAAATAATGGGCCATCTTTTACGTCAAGTTTTACCAGCGAAATGTAATCAAACATTTTACGACAGCTCTATTCCACCCATCTTTAAATGGAGACCGAGCACTTTGTACATTCATTTAAGACGGTTAGCAAGAAAATTGTTGTCAATGGTGGATCTGAAACCATACAGTGAGATTGGAGTGTCGTCTTATGAGCCAACCGACAAAGTGCGTAGACGGTATGTGAGGTCGATGTTAAAAAGGAATATTAACCATAATTGAATCTGATCCACTCTCCTGTTCCTCGTCTTCTTCTGTGGCTGATTCATTTTTCGATGGATTATTATTGACTTTTGGTCGCCCACGACCACGTCCAGGTACCGGTGGTTTAAGTAATTTTCCACCAGCTTTTTTAGTACTTCTAGGTCGTCCTCTCTCTCGCTTTGCGGGTGGACTACCATTCGCAGTAACACTTTCTTTCTTAGATGGCGATGATTCACGGGACCGTTCTTCAGTATCAACCTGTAAATACATATGTACATTTTTGAATATATAGCGCAATAAGCATTATTTAAAAATTTATAATTTAACAGTCATTTCGAGCTGAGGTCTCATTTAGTCTCTACCATATTGACTATTTGTAATTAGATTACAGTATTACAAAGTACTTTTAGTAACTATGATTAAATTTTACATATTACTAGTGTTTTATGTTACAAATAAGCAGGGAGATTCTTTCTGATAAGATCAGGAAAAAAAATTCAATCATCTAATCAGGCCATGGCAACTGTTTATTACAACACAGTGAACACACTTTGTGTTCTAATATGTGGAAGACCCGTGTCATCAATAATTCTAGTGAATTATATGAAAAACCCATAAATTCATTCTTACACACTTTCGTCTTATGATCTAATCAGATCGAAACTGGATTATACTTGTTACAAAATTTCATCGAAAATTTAGTTCAATAACTTGATTAAAAATGAAAACGAGGGGGTGGGGAGGAGGGGTGGGGATTGCCTCGACATAGGCATTATAATAGACTCTAGAATTAAAAGGGCGTAAGTCGATTTATGTCCGTTTTTTTTACTCAATAGTAGTGTTGCTTTCACTAATCTAATCGGATTAGCTAAGAAATGTGAAAGCAACAACTTTTGGCTTTAATTTTTAATGCGTTTTAATTTTTCTGTGTTGGTTCATTTTATTAATATTTCTTTTAGTTTTTTTTATTTTATGAAATAGATCAAATTAAATTCGGTATTTTGCTATCAAATAACAAATGCCAAATTTTACTAAAAGATAAATTTTTCGAGAAAAATAGAAAAAATAACGCCTTGCGGTAAACACCATAACTATAAAATGATTTTATTTCCCCTAATCCTAAAATTTTTTTTCTTAACATTCTAAGAAAATCGGCTTTAATACAATGCAATTGTTGTTGTAAAATTTTGAAAGCAACACAGCTAATATTTATTTAAAATAAAATAAATACACAACCCAATCAATTTTTTTATCATCAACCGTCCAGGAAAGACTGAATGGTTGATGACAAAAACAAAATTGTTGGATTGAATTGTGTGATTTGTTTTATTTTAAATAAATATTGAGTATAGTAAAAACGGGCATAAGTCGACTTTTGCCCTCTTAATTATAGAGTTTAGATATAAGTGTTCGGCGATCCGTGTTATCTGAAAACACAATTAAATTTGCCTTGGGAGCGATCACTCTCGCCGTTCGACAACGCTTTAAATTAACTAAATCAGTAGTAAGTTTGCAAGAAACATTAAAAAACTAAAAAAAATATTTTTAAACGGAAAATTATATTTTCTTGTCTTCCGACTGATTCATTCTCGTTGACAAGTCAAGTTTTTGTAAATTCATCGATAATTTCTTACAATTTACTGCTCCATTGAATCAACTGCGTCGTAAAAATGTTGATTTTGAATGGACAACATAACAGGGCAGCGCATTTAATCAAATCAAGACAAAATTGATAAAAGGAAAGATGCTGATCGATTTCAGTTGTAATTTGCCTCTAGTTTTGGTAACCGATTCTTCGTAGTATTACGGAATTAGTGCCGTCATTTCACATTACCTATGGCGGTTCATCCAGCAAATTTATTCTATTAGTGAGTTTAAGTATCGATTTCTGTTTATCAAAGTAGCAATTCCTAACTAAACTAAAGGTTCAATCACAATGACACCGCACCGCTCCGTTTCGTTAATCAATCAAAGTAGAAAATGTCACATTACATGTGATTTAAATCGTAAAACGGACATGCAAACACAATGGTCGGCGCGGAACGGTACGTACGGAAGAGATAGGCCAACTTTCTACATTTTCGGATAACATAATCTAAACAATTTTTTCACAGGCATACAACAAACTTATTTTCAATATTACCGGTGACAAAAAATAATATTATTTTAAAAATGGAATTTCGAATTGTGGAATTCATTGAAGAAATTAAATGCCTTCCAGAGCTATATAACAAACCCATAAAAATTACTTGAATGTAAAAAGAAAAGATAGATTATCGGCACAAAATTCAAAAAAAATTAATATCGAAGGTAAATTTTATACAGGATTAACTGGATCAATTTTACGAAACGGCGCGGAAACATTGTGTTTGACAATCTGTAAAAGCAACTTGACACGGTGTGGTGCGGCGCGGTGCGGTTTCATTGTGATTGAACCTTAAGCGTGTTTCCAGAGCCCCTATTTGGGAAATCGAATTCGATCAATCGAACAACATTTTCGAATCATCGGTATTTGGGAATTCGGAATCGAATTTTATTTAAACGAAAACGTATAAAAGAACCGTTCGAAAATTTCCCTTATTGGGCAATTCGATTACGAGCAATAATTCTACGATCATGAACGAATTTTTATTCGTAGTTAGTTTTGTTCACGAAGGCGAATACAAAGAACATAATTTTAAAATGCTAGGACGTTGATTTTATGTATATATTTATACTATATTTAAAATAAAGAACTATAGGTAATGAAATGAATTAAATAAAAATATATTTTTATAAAAATAATCATAATTTTTTATTTATGTAATGGAATTTACGACATTATTTCTGATCTCCTCGTATTTCTTGCCTGTCGAATGGCACATTAAAGTGAAGACATATATTATGTAGCGTTACGCATACGTTCTGTTTTTTTGGAGCTTAACGTATTTCTTAATAGACATAGTAGCACTTAATAGACATCTGCATCTAGATCCTAATACATCTGTCTATGATGCTTCGTGTTTAAATGATGGAGTGATGGTGTATGAAAAGATAGACATTGCGAACAGGTTAAACAAGTATTTTGTGGATAGTGTAGAGGATATTACAAGGGAGATACCGGAGGAACAAGACAATGTGGATATAGCATATGATCGAAGAATAATTGAGCATATGGGCATGGAACATAGTTAAAACTTTAAAATTGGCAAGATGTGAGGGGTGTTAAGCTGTAAAATGTTTAAAGATGTATGGGGGTTTTAAGAGGATGTGAGCCGCATAGTAAATTTGTCTTTGGAATATGCAGTAGTTGCTACAGTTATGAATAGTTGTTGGATGTTGGATTATCGTCCTATAAATATTTTGCCAATCTGGGACAAAGTATTGGAGTCAATAATTTTGGATAGCTTGCTTGAGCACATCGCTGAGAATAATATACTATCTGGGCACCAATCTGGTTTCAGAGAGCGGCACTCTACAGAGACAGCAGTTCAGATGGTGGTGGAGGATTAGAAGAGAGAGAAGGAGGATGGAAAATCGTCAGTAGCAGTTTTCCTTGATTTTAAAAGGGCAACTTGAAACATTAGATAGGACAAGATTGCTAGGAAAATTAAACACATACGGTGTGAGGGGCGAATTGTTAAGTTGGTTGGATTTATTATTTCAGTAATAGAAAGCAGTATGTAAATGATAAATGATGTATGTTCTGATCCTGTAGATGTAAAGTTTGGAGTGCCACAAGGAAGTAAGCTGGGACCATTACTATTTATAGTATATATAAATGATATGCCACAGATTCTAAATAGATGCAAAATTCACTTGTTTGCTGGTGATACGTTGTTGTATTTGTTGGGAAATAACTTGGTCGAGATCATAAGTAGTATGAATGAAGAGTTAGATGTAGTGGCAAAAAGGTTTCGTATAAATGTTAAATGTAAACAAAACACAATGTATGTATATAGGGAATAAAGAAGTAAATGGAAACATTGTTATAGGTAATGCTGTAATATAGTCGGTAGATAGTTTTAAATACTTAGGCATTATACTGGATAACAAGCTAAATTTTAAAGAACATGCTAGTTATGTTACAAAGAAGTTAGCAATAAAAGTAGGTGTATTAGCTAGGTATAAAAATTTGTTATCGGTAAAAGCGAAAAAGGTAGTTTATAACACTATTGCTATGCCACATACCACCTATTGCAGTACTATACTTTTCATTGTAAATAAGTCTGATATAGATAAAATGCAAGTTATCGTGAATATAGCATTGAATGCAAGAATCTGTAATATGTTGCTGTAGTTAGATTTGTTAAGAGTGGAAAATATGTTGTATATGAACGTAATCACATTTATTTTTAGGCTTGATAAAAATTTGATACCACAATATTTATATCAGTTGTTGTGTAGGAGATAGGATGTGCATAGTCGTGATACTAAACATAAGGATAAGATTTATTTAGAGTTTAAAAGATAATATAGAAGTAAAAAATCGATAGTTGACAAAGGGATATCGATGTATAATGAGTTACCGGAAAGTATAAGAAATTGTAGAAGCATAAAGGATTTTAGAGCAGAACTGTTAAGACAAACTTTATAATTATTAAGAACATGATGTATATTGTACTGTAAACTGGATAATTAGCTTAAAAGCTATTTGAAAAAAAAAATATTGTCTTTCAGTGACAAACACCAAACAAAAATATAATTGCAATTAAACGTCAAAATATCGACAAGATTTAAATTTTTCTTACAGGTATAATGATTAAAAATAATTTCCCTAGTCTTTATTTGACAGTGTAAGTTTTTATTTTCGATCGAATTCCCAAATACCAAATCATATTCGAATCGAATTGATCAATCGAATCGAAAAACAATTCGAATCGATTTCCCAAATAGGCCGCCAGAATTATTGGATTGAATGGGTAAAATGAGGTGCCATGAAATCCTTTGGAAAAACAAAACCCGTAGGAATGGAAAATTTAATAATCAGATTGTAGCTGCCTCTCCGACACGTAAGACGTGTGTTAAAATATTATTATAATAAAACATTGTAAATTAAAATGTGAAATAAATCCTAATCAAACGTTGTGGAAAGTTAATTTATTAATTTTATGTGGTATTAACAATTTATTATCTATTACCCACATACCCAAATGGCGATTAGAAACCTGAAGGATTCGTGGAACCGAAAGATAAAGGGGTCGTCACTATTATTTTCGGCTGCGTAAAACTTCATCAATATTCCACAAATAATTTCATCAGCATCTCCTAAGATGCGTCGTTATTCTGGGTTATCGGTGTACAATTAGATATAAGCCAATACATCACTATGGCAAAGCAGATGGTTTGTCAAGACTACAATTTGGACCTAATGCGACATTCGACGATACTTAAAACTGCATGAATCTTAAAGTGAAATACGAGTTGAAAATGTTCGTTTAAAGTGTACATGTACAGAATGGTTAACCAGGCCAAATTCGTTCCGATACGTAGGGCTGCAACTTGCATACATGCTCGCAAAAAACAGGAGGCGTACCATTAATCATCATTTGACACGCCTTCTAAAAGTATCGATCATATCAAGAAGTCTCGTTAGATCCGGAGAAGAAATTCGTAAGTCGGCCGATAGGGGATGCTACTTGGTTCGTCGGGCCACTTTGGGGTGTGATTGTTGTTGTGTATTGTTTTTTTTCAGCTATCCCTCCGTCGCTGGGAAGACAAATACCACTACATAAACGACCATTGATGGTCTTCAAGCGATATATTCACTCGAAGGACTACGTGACTACCAAGTGCTAGATAACGAGTAATCATTTACGTCAAGTTTTGTCAGCGAAATGTAATCAAATATTTCACGACAGCTCTATTCCAACCATCTTCAAATGGATAGACTGAACGGTTTGTATGTTCATTTAACACGGTTACGAAGAAAATTATTATAAATACAACGACAGGAGCGTCTGCGTCAATGGTGGGTCTGAAAGGAGGCAGTGAGATTGGGGCGCCATCTTGTGAGTCAACTGACAAAGTGCTGAGATGATATGTGATGTCGATGTTAAATTAATGCTGTGTACATGACATAAAAAGCGTCATACTTGGTCCCGAATTCAAAATCAATCAAATTTCGTGAAACGCCTATACATCGAGAATTTCTCACAAAGAGGCGCTCCACTGAATAAACTGCATCGTAAAGATGTTGAGTGAACAACGAAACAGAACAACGCGTTTAATCAAATCATTGTTATAAGATTGTTGTACGCCATTTCACACTTATAATAAAATGGCGATGAGAAACCTGTAGCGTTTGCGTCCAAAATTGCTAGGTGAATTTTGACCAAGTATGTAAATTCAGCAGATGGATCCTTGTTCAAACAGAAGTTTGCTTTTCTGATATAAATTTTTGAATTTTCTAAATTAAATGTACAACTATCAAGGGGGGTTGGAAATTAATTCTTGAAATAGTGGTAAAGTGACGGTGCGAATTGTTAGTTCAGTTAATGTAGTGACAAGAAGTCTTGATTGTCATATTGATGATCATGTTTATGCAGTTCCAATTAATTTGTTTTGTGGAAAGCAGAGTTAGGAGCTACTTTGCAGTGGAGTTTTAGTTTTAAGTGACAATATTTTACGGAATACCAATTAATTTAAGCAACGTCGAAAATTTACTTGATGATAGAACAATTAAATAATAACTGAACAACAAACCAACTATGAATCTGTATATTTTTAAACTTGAAATTTAATTAGTTTTGAGTAGATTGTTTGTAGGTACCCGAACCCGTATTATTTTATCTTCTATTAATCTCATCTAAATTTAATTATTTTCAAGTTTATAATGTTCAAGTTTTGTCGCGTTTTTTCTTCGGACAACTGTCCAGGACAGCGATTTTTTGATTTATATTTTTTCATTCAAATTAAAATTATTTCAATTTTGATTGCTTACACGTGAAGTATTTATCGTTTACTCACACATTTTAATTAATCTCTTTAAAATAAATTGTCAAATTAAATTTATTTTTACCAGTTCGCAACAAATCTATGGTTTTATCGAGAGCAGTTCAGAATTGTAGCGAGTAGGTGAGGGAAATAAACAATGGGATATTTTTAGTACTATTTTTAGAATTAACACTATCTTCATGTATGTTTAGTTTTAGATGTCACATATATAGGAAACAAAAAATTTAAATTAATTCGTTTTTCATATTTTAAAATAAATAAAAATATCTATCGAAATGAAGAAAGAGGCCGACTTGGGGTAAAATCCTGATGCAAATAAACATCAACCGGTTTAACAATATTTAAGATATTTATTTTTTACAGATCACGACGGGCTTAGTTTGATGAAGAAACCCGGGCTTTCTTGCATTGTTACAATGCAAGAAAAGCCAAATTTGAAAACCATCGCAAAAAAAAATATGCGTTTTCAAATACTCTGGAGGATTTACTCTCCATGAACGTAATTGTAAGTAGTTCCAAAATTAAGAATTGGGATTAATGTATTTTAATTATAATTTATTTTTGTTTTAGAAATCACCAGTAACAAGCAGCCAGAGAATAAAATGAA
The DNA here is from genome assembly GCA_932526605.1 of Nephrotoma flavescens. Taxonomy (NCBI): domain Eukaryota; kingdom Metazoa; phylum Arthropoda; class Insecta; order Diptera; family Tipulidae; genus Nephrotoma; species Nephrotoma flavescens. The sequence continues at coordinate 127,508,197 of OW052220.1, forward strand.
GGCTTTGTTGCGAGCCTACAAATGTGGGAAAGATAACGAGAAGCGGACTGGTGCGTCTCCGAGTATCATTCCTTTTGAGAAGGGATTGGACGAGATATTTGGAGACAAACCACTTACTGGTTGTTCTCATATAACGTCCACCATAATAAGCCTTCCATCATCCACTTCCAATAGAACCCATAATCCTACCCCATATACGCGTTCCCCGTCCAACAACCCCATCTCTAATGTTTCTCCCATAGATGCCCCACCAAAACGCAAACAAAAAAATGACCACAAATTTAAATTATTTGAGGAAAAAAAAAAGCTTTTGCTATTCCTCAACGAAGAGCGAAATAAAAGGCACGCCGAGAGGATGAATGTATTGAGGAGCCAACATCAACCAACAACAACTTTACCGCAGCAAATCATCTCCGAAAATGATGAAATATTTACAAACGTAGAGTATCTAATTTCCGATTCGGAGTAAACTAAATTCATTTTAATATTTTTAGTTTTATTATAGTATTTTAGTTTAAATTTTAGTTTTATTATACAATGTAATGAATTAAATGAACTGATTGAATTAAATTATGATATGAACAGCATATCTACATCTTCCGTGTCCTCATTATCGCTCGTAAACTGATCTACAAAATACTACAAATATTTTATTTATTAACTGTATTATACATTGTATACTATTATATATTGTACTACAGATACACAAAATTACCTCTACGTTCATTTTTATTGTTCGAATTTCGTCGTATAAATATAAAATGTGTTACTCTTCATGAAATAAATAAATATGACACAAGCGTAAACAAACAATACTGGCGATGTCAAAATATTGACTTGAAGTTAGCTACAAGTTAGTTCTAAAAAATTTCCCAGTATTTTACCAATTGTTTTTCTTTGTTCTGGACAGCTAGTTCGAAGAAAAAACGCGACATTTATATCGTCAATCGTTCAACTATTTGCTATCGTATTTCGTTTGTTTCGGTACTACTGCTTTCGATTATCAAAACAATTTTAGTACCAAAATTATTTAAGTGTTGTCACAGTAATATTTTGAATTTAGTACATTTTTCATGTCACAAAAATTGTTTTTGATTTTCGTTGTTTTATTAATTTTGAATAATAAATTACATAATAATTATTTACAATTAAAATTAAAATAATATTAGTATGATGGATTTAATCGTTCCATATGTATTTAGTGATAGTAGTGATAGAGATTGCAACGAAAAATGTTAGAAAGAAGTCCAATATTTTATCTTTAAATGAAACTGAGTAAGTTAAATTTTTGTACCTATGTACATTTCATGTTAAAAATTTTACTAAAAAAACATCCTATATTAAAATAGTTACTACAATTCCTATTTCAAAAATTTGTTTAGATTATCTAAAGAGGCATTTAAGTATGTATTTGGAAAAATAAAAAATCAATTTAAACAAACAACAACAGCTGGAATTCCTCCAATAATAAAATTTGCAGCAACTTTGCGGTTTCTAGCGCAGGGGAGTTATCAAAAAAGTGTGGGCCAAGACTTTCACATAGGACTCTCACAACAAAGTACGAGCAATGTAATTGCAGAAACTTTGACCATAGTGCAAGAAAATTTATGTTCGGAATGGATCTCGTTGGTAATGACTAAGGAAGAAAAAAGAGAGAATAAAATGGAATTCTTTAAAAAGAGTGGGTTTCGTGGTTTGGTTGCCTGTATTGATGGATCCCAAATTAAAATGGTGAAACCTAAAGATAGTGAACATGTATTTTTCTGTCGAAAAGAGTACCACTCAATGAATGTTATGTTTGTAAGTGTAACGATTTAAATTTTTTTAAGACAAAAATTCAATTTTAATTTGATTATTATTATTATTATTATTCAATTAAAATTATTATTATTATATTATTATTTTGGCTAATAAATAAAGTAATTTTACATTATATATCTCATTGATTTAAATAAAATATATGCAATAATTTATTCGTAAATGAAAAAAAACGTTTTCAGAAAACGTTCGTAGAAATTGTAATGTGGCATCGCCTTAAAAGCAATGCCACATACAAATATCTACGGCCGACTTCTAAAAACAGATTTTGAATTTACGAATTAATTACAGCATATTTTTGACTTAAATTAGTGAGATAATATGTAAAATATCTCAAATTAGTAGCCAAAATAATAAATTTGCAACTATTTAATAATTTTAATTGAAAAATAATCACTTTTCTATTTAGCCATTTCTTGCAACGACAAAGGCTGTTTTCTAAACGAGTACTTATTTCAAACTTATTTACTTATTTGCCGCCATCTTAAATAAGTAAGCAAAGACGACCGAAATGAGTTTGTTTACTTATTTTGACAGCGACTAGAAACGGCTAAATAGAAAAATGAATATTTTACAATTAAAATTATTACATAATTGCAAATTTATTATTTTGGCTACTAATTTGAGATATTTTACATAATATCTCATTAATTTAAGTCAAAAATATGCTGTAATTAATTCGTAAATGCAAAATCTGTTTTTAGAAGTCGTCCGTAGATATTTGTATGTGGCATCGCTTTAAGTTAGAATCGGAGGGTTAATCAGTTCAGTATTATTTCGATAAATTGATTTAAATTTCAATTATTCAGAACAAAGATAGCCGTGAAAATTATTAACTAAACATTAAATTGCCCAAAAAATCTTGCAGAATTTCGTTAATTTTTGTACCTTTGTACAATCTCAATCCAATATTGTCCTATCTTTTTAAAAAATTCACCAGTCCTAAAAGTACATCTACGTTTGCTGGGAAGTATCCAGCTGTTTTCTAAAAGAATATAAACTAAATATTTATGCTGTAGCAAAGACGCAACATTCCTTTAGCATTTGAATTTATGTAAATCTCGAACATATATCACTTGATTTCTATAAGAAGAGAATTAAAACAACCGAATTTTAAACATTTTTTTATTTAAAAAACGTGATTTTCGCAGAAAATCTAAATCTTTTTGTTCTGAATTGCTTTTCGAATGTGCTATACTTTTCAAAATATGTATTTTAGAAATACAAAATGCTGCCATTTCCGGAACTCACTGGAAACATCAAATTTAAGGAAAAAGCTGGAGTCGGAAGCTATTATGGTACATAATAACTCGCTCCCGAACTCAAAACCAATCAAACTTCGTGAAATGCTTTATACTCGCCCCGCCTACTAGTTCCATACTCGTGTTGAATTTTTTTAACTCTGTTGTTGTTTTAATACATTTTGTGTTATACGATGGTATTTTTTCCGAACTAACTCCCGATGTCATGTACGCAGTCTGATACTAATCAATAATCATAATTACTATGATACTAATCAATAATCACGTATGTTGTGCCTACATACCACTGTTGACGTCTAAACAGAAAGATAAAACAACTGGGAACCGTTTTATCAAAAACTCTCATTTCTGCTAATATTTCAGAAAGACGACAAGCGACCCTTGTGTTGCAAATTTAATTTAGAATGTTTATATTTTTAATGGCTTTTAGAAAATGCCAGTCTTTTTAAAATATTTGTAAAAACAAGACGCTGATTCGGAAGCTGCTACTTCCGTTTGGCCGATTTCTGGCAAAAATCACATAGAAATTACAAATTTATGGAAAAAGCTTAAATCTGGAGTTTCACTCCTATATATAAAAGTCCACAAATATTTAATCAACACAAAACTAAAGAGCAACCAAAAACACTTTCATACGAGAACCTTTTGAAAATCAATTTGTCGGATTTTGCTGTAATAGCGAATCGTAAATCTGAATAATAGCTGAAGTATCTCGAGGCTGAAAATGATTAGTCTACTATACGTTGCATTAATATTTTTGCACATAAAAAATTATTTCGATTATAAAGTTAGTTAATTTTTTGTAAAATTTATTTAAAAAATTAAATTAAATTTATTTCTGTAATTAAATAACGTATCATTTGATATGTAATTTATAAAAACATTCACAGGATTTACGTACAAAAAAATCAATTTACTCTGTTACAAATGAATTTGTTACGAATTATGCCCGGTTTACATATGACCAACATTTTTCTTCTGCAAAATGAATAAGATATAACATTGACTTTTTGCACATGAGAGACAAGAAAAGCAATATATCCCAACAAAATTTTGCAGAAGAATTTTTGAACAAAAACCACCATAAAAATGAAAATGTTGCCATAAAATATATTCGATCCGAGTATTTTTATGGCAACATTTTTAAAATTAACAAGAAAAAAATATTTCGTATTTATAAATGTTGAAGATTCATAATATAAACAGACGCCATAGATAAAAATGTAAATTTCGCATTTTAATTAATTAAAAATAAATTAATAATGACCCTATAAAAAAATTACGCCATTACTATATATGTTTATTTCTTTCTGGCAATTGAATATTTTTATATAGCGGATTCTTTCTTATTTACCTGCAAAAATTTGTAGAAGAAAACAATTTTCTCATGTAAACCGGGCATTAATCGTGACAAAAAGACCAAAATCTAGCAATCTTAAAAACACATGTCAATAAAATAAGCCATTTCACAATTCTCGTCAATCAATAGGGACAAAGTCTATAGCCCTTTCTTAACCTGCCTACACAATTGTGTGGGTAAATTGTTACTACTCTAGTGAGTAACATTAAAAAATATTTTATAGATAAGTTTAGGACTAACTTACATAATTTTGTATTTCTCTTAAAATATAATACTCAAAATTTAGATGGTGTTAATTAAAGCCCAACTAGCGCAATTGTGTAAGATGGGCTTTTGTTCTGATGAAATTTTATGATGAAAATTAGTTTTCGTAATATACGTATTTATTCACACATTTGTGTGGGTTGGACAAAAATTATGGTACAAATAAAAATATTTCTGAACCAGAAAGGGATAGACAATTTAAAAGGATTTTTCGTTTTACGTAGTATACAATAAAATATTGTAATCATGAAAAATTTTGAACTCGAGCGTTTTTCTATAAATTAGGAGGTCCTAGTGATGTTTGGCCGAAATAAGTTCACCAGAAGTGGTAGCTTACATAGGAGCTTTTTCCCTTTTTTCCAATGATTTTTAAAAGTTTATAGCATTTACCAAAAAACGATTAAAAACAAAAAGATTGTAAATTAAATTTCAAACAAAATTAGTTCAGATCATTTTTTAAATTTTATCGGAAATGACGAGTTTTTATAAAAGAAATTTATTTCACCAAAATTTTAGGCGGATTGACTATTCCGAATATACTTTATGCTTAACCGTTTTCATAAATAAATTGAAAAAGCTTCCATGGAAGCTGCGACTTTCGGTACACAGATTTCCACCAAATAACGCAAGGATGTCCCCATTAGTGGACATCCTTGCGTTATTTGGTGGAAATCTGTGTACCGGAAGTGGCAGCTTCCATGGAAGCTTTTTCAATTTATGAAATGACGTTGAAAAGTTTAGAATTTACAAAAAAACGACAAACAATTAATGGATTGAAATACAATTAAAGATTAAATATTCAACAAGGGTTGACCTTGTTGGTTTTCTAAAATTTAAGCAGAAATAAGTACATATTATAGATTATTATAGTATTTTTTTATATATTAGCCAAATTTTTCGTTTTAAAAATCAAGTGTGATGTATTCGTGTGGTTTTTCCATACTTAAAAATTAGAGACCGGAACGAAACAAATCTTATCTGCCCTGGGTCTACTATCAGAATATTTTGCAATAACAATATCAAAATAACATTCCGAACCAAAATATTTATCAACAAATTATATTATATGGCTATATTATCAGGAAAATGGCACTCTGGTCTATTTCTAGAAATATTCTAAAGTAATTGAATTTAAATGAAACCCACAAATTGGTATAACAGTAATATATAAATATATGCCATTTTTGGATAAAATTAGCTAAAATTAAAAATGAATATGGTTTTGTGTTTTTTTACATGAAAAATGAAAAATTAGTCAACGATGCCTATATTAAAAATGTGTATGGAAAACGTAGCGGAACGAAACGAAACAAAATTTGTAGTTTTTCTTTAAAATAAACGATTTTAACGAATTTACATAACTTTCTAATTGAGGATTAGTTAAACTGGGGCGGCATGTTGCACCATCACTATTTTAGACTTTCTACTTAGTTTATGTCTCAATTTTCAGCAATCAATTAACATTCTATATAATATGGACTCTCCACCTGCTATTGCTATCTAGTTATGCTATGAAATTTCGATCAATTGGCAATTGGAGACTCGCAGTAATATTTATATGCTATCTGTATGCTATGAATACTTGCTATGTCGACAGAACTAGATAGCATGTATATAGCATGCATATTTTGACATTTCTTCTATTTCAATACGGCGTCTACTAAATTTTTTAATCGCTTTCATATAAACAATGATGACAAAAGACGACAAAAGAATGATTTATTAATGTCAAATTATAGCAAGTTTACCACACCAGACTCCATCTTGGTAATTTTTGATAGAAAGAGAAAATAGATTGCAATAGTATTCAGATAGGTGGGGAAGCCGTGTAATACTACGATAACTAGAGTCGATTAATCTAGTAGACTTAGAAATCGTAGAAAAGAAATAGAGTGACGTTTTACTCGAGCAAGCTAAGAATACATTAGAAAATGCGTGATTTTCGAAGTGAAATAAGCTGCCATTTTACTCGTGAAAAATGAGACATAAACTACGTCGAAAATAGTGATGGTACAACATGCCGCCCCTGGTTTAGCAAAATTCGATCAAGTAATCTAGGAAATACATTTCAAATAAGTTCGCCACACTATAAAAAATTTGAAAAGCAACTAGCAAATTCGTGTTTTACCGTAGAGTACTTGATAGAATTTTGCTAAACCAGTTTAAATAATCCTCAGCCTGTACAGGCTATAATACCCTAGACAGACACAAACTAGCTAATCCCGAATTCGAGATTTCGTAGTTATTTGTTTCAGTCTGTCAGCACACGATTTTGGCAAAACAGGATTACTGCGTTTATAGAACAAGATTACTACAATCGGATTGTAGTAAGAAGATAAATGTGAACTATAAAAAAAATCAGTAGGATTGTATGGGACTGAGGAACACAAGTCATTTTCATTGAACGTATACAGAAAAATTAGATTGTAAATTAAATTTTAAAAAATTGTATCTGTCACAGAAATTATTTATACATTTAGTTTATATTAACTTATTGTAACTGATTCGATGTAATTCAAAATCGGCAAATACGCATTAAAATTGTTTTATTTCATTAATTAAATAGGAATTTAAACGTTTGCAGAGTTACAAAATCGGGTTTGTGTATGTCACCATAATTATAAAATCGCGATTTTATTTGTTTGACATGCAATTGCGATTGGAAGAAATCGCAATAATTTTTGTGTCTGTCCACGGTATAAGGCATGTTGATAAAACTAATTACATATACCTACGACGGTTAAAATTCTTTTATAATGAGTACTTACTTTTTCGGAATCATCATTTTTAGCCATTGATGGTCGTCCTCTTTTTTTCTCAACTACTTCCGTATCAGACATCTCAAATTGTAATGTATAATCGTCTAGAACAGTTTAAAAGACAAAAAATAAAATAAATATATTTATAAATTTATTGTTTGGATTTCTACGTTTAATTAAGTTAGTTATTTCTCTATTCTCTTTTGATTTTTATATTAAATGAATTTTCAATGAAATAGGGGTGTTACAATTTTTTTTATAGCTATTTAAAATTTTTAAACCGTTTTTTTAATAATTGAAAATAAAATTAACAACAATAATAATGTTGTAAATCCGAAAAAATGTTCTTGTGATGGGCATACTCATTCTTTATTAAATCAGTAATAAAAACACATAAAATAAAATCATCACATCAGACGCCATAGTGAATGAATTAACACGAGAACGCATTTGTAAAAAAAATATACCTAATAAGTTTTTTGTGTATAAAAATTATGTAGCTATGCCTATACAAAATTTTAATATAATTTTTCATATTTGCTTTTCCTCTCCCTCTCGCTCAATTCAACTTTTTTTTTGTTAAACTAATATTTTTTTATAAATAATACAATAGAAGCGCTCTCTATTCTCCAAAAGTAATAAAATTTCGTTAATTTAATTTTTAAATACATTTTTAAATTATTGTTTTTCATTATTGATTAACGCAAAAAATAACAATAGCAGCTATCGTATCGCACAGTATACATAGTTAACAATTAAGTTTTTGTTTTTACTTACGGAATTAATTATTTAATTGAAGATTTTTGAACAAATTTGATTTAATATTTATTAAGGAATTTTCAAATTTTTCTTAGCCCAAATTTTCTTGTGTTAGACAGTTGTGTAGTAAAAAATAACACTAAGAACCAACAAGTTCACTTTACTAAAAACGACGATTGTACCTCTATGTTCTGTCGAATGTTTTGTTTGAATCAATTGCAAACCAAAAAAAACAACAAACAAAACTTTAGATATAGCCGAGAGTGAAATAGCAGCTATACTCCCGTCAGATTTTTTTTTATAATTTTGTTCAATATTTTATATGAACCTCATCTCGAAAAATGTCAATAGCAATTTGGATACACAAAAAACTAACAATTTGGAAGTAGTGGAAAATGAAAATTTTCAAGTCTAATACACTCTGGTTTTATTGTATTCTTCTAAGCACAAAAATAATTAAAACGATTAAAATTTTTTTTTATTATTATTTAAGATTGTTGCTAGAATGTGAAGAACAAAACAATGTATCTAAAATACATAAATTTGTATACATACAAAATTTTTACGTTTCTGCGCAGAACAGAATACACAAAATTTTATTAATGATATCTGCTTGTTCTCACAAAATGTTTTAACCTAAAATAGAAAAATCTTTGTCATGTCAAAAAAAAAAATTTTTAATCAAATTTAGTATGATACATAAATCATATAATTAAATTATCGACTAGGAGAGAGTCAAAATTTGTAATTTCAAACAGTAAATTATTCCCCGTAAATGTTGACCATATTTGATTGAACTTCTCGATTGCTGCGTTCGTATTAGGTATTTATACAGATCGTATTATGTATTTCTGAATTTTGGAAATTTTATACGAAGATATCCGATGTTGTTGATGTTTATTAATACCTTGAAATCACTTTATAACGGGCTTATCTTTGAAATTACAACCATAAATTATCCCACCATAAATTATTTATTATCCCATCTATAAAAGAGGCATTAATCTTCGTTTCGAACACGGTTACGTAAAGGGAAAATTTGAAAATTCTCCTAACTATGTAAAAACACATATGTATATGTATAAAACTTCATGAGGTAATCAGAACTTCTGTCTGAAAACAGATAACCCGGAAAACGCTTAAAATGTGGGAGCATTGCGAATTCCCATTAAGTTCAACTCAGGAAAATATAATCTATGTTGATCTACGGTTTTGCAATAATTTGTAATTTTTAAATTTTTTTGTCATCCAGAAAATCAACCAGTTTTAATTTTTTCAACTAAAACAATTCGCCACAAAGCGACTCAGATAAATAGTATGTTGATCACATTAATTTTTTAAATACAAATTGGTTTTTTCGGGTTGGTGTAAAAGGTGTAAAAAATATTCTTCTTCTTCATATTTAAACATATTTCAGGAAAATTAAACCATTTTTAATTCATTCTTGTCATCACGTGGTTTTTAGTCAAATGGCATTTGGACCACGTGAAGACATATACGAGTACAATGATACGCGTATGTATTAAACGAATAATTTGCCACCAACATCAAAATGGAGGCTTTTTGAACAAAATTTCATACAACTGCTTACTGGTAATCGGTTTAAAGTTGTATAAATGTGCTTTAATTTTAACTTCGATCGATTAGACTAAGTTACTGCAATCCTGATAAAAATTACAAAAAATGACTTAACTCCAAAACCAATTTTCTTGACGCTAAGGGAGCTCTTGCGTCTCTATCGATGATATCGGTGGCTCTATTCAGGTTTTCCCGGGGAATTGGGAAAATATTTTGCTGTAATTACAAAATACACTAATTCCCAAATATTTATTTCCCGTTCCCAAATATATGGCGATATATTATGGCAAACAGGGAATAATTGATTGCGAAAAAAAATTTTATTTATAGAAACTAAAACACGTTTTGCGACCTTACTACAGTTTAATTTATTTTTAAATATATATTTATTAGAAAAAATGTTTAAAAATTCAAAAATGTATACGAATCATAATTTCCCAAAAAAATGGGGGAAAATTAACGTCAAAAATGCTATAAAATGGAATTATTTTTTCCCAATAAAAAAAAATCCCAAACGCCAGAATACACTTTGAGGAATAAAAACTTCCCAACTGTTATAAAAACGTCAATTAGGAATTAAATTCCCGGACAAAACCAGAATAGGGCCAGTGAGAAATGACTTGTCCAATTTGATTTTTTTTTTCGCCAATATTATAGTGGGTCTTGGGTTGGGTTTTAGTAGAAAGGATCAAAGGACGTAATGCCAACAGTATGTAAGTTGATCGGCTTTAGCACTTTAATATGATCTATAGTCCAACGTTGTATACGTGGAAAGTGACAAATGTGTCTAAACCTCCAAGTGGTAACATTTGGCCAAAGACAAAGTGAATGCAATACATCATAAAATAATTAGCATTGGATTCAACGAACACAAACGCAGACCCACCAAATATTCCGTATCCCAAAAAAACCTTCGCGAGCACCCAATTTTCTATGTCAAAACTTATATTTAGTGCGCTATTTTTGCATGTAATTAATTTATTTACCTCTAAACTAATATTTTTCATTCAACTTTTTAGTTAAAATTCGATATTGGCCTGTTTGTAGGTATCTAATTCATTAGGACCAGATCTTCTTCCGGAAAAACAATTTCAAATAATGCTGAGTCTATTCTGGGCCGTTTGTCTTTTTGAGAGAATGGGCTCGTACTTGAAGGTAATCCTTCAACATCAATTCTGTATGTTAGCATTTTATGTTTAATTCAACTAATCGTAACATTTTTTGTTACTTCGTCGACCATATTTAAGTGTTTCAGGAGCGGATAAAGAAAAACCGCAGCGTAATGGTCCATTTCTAAATTTAAATTCGTCATGTATTCTAGTCCACGTGTTTTAGCATTACATATCCATACTTCATCGCTTTTTGTATTATTTAAATGCTCGGTGATTTTAATTTATAAAAGAACGACCAAAAAAATGTTGGATATTTGTTTCTTTCAATCTCATCTGTGGCATTCTTGAACTGCTTTAAAAAACAAATAAGTAATTCTAGGTCGATTTTTATCAAGATCTTCAATCCGATTCAATACGTTTCTCTCGCCCAATACTTCGTTTACTGTGTTTACCACGAAGTTGCGATTGATTGAAACATCGCTAAAATTGAGTTCCATGGATGATACATCATGTTTCAAATTTATTTGTAACAAATTTTGTAAACTTGCCTTTTTAAAATAACGAACTAGCTTTGAAAATTCATTTTTAATTTCTCTCTCGCCGTTTTGTTTGCAAACAATTTGAAATTGTTATACGTGCTGGTGTGTATGCAATAGGTTTATCCGCAACCGTGCGGATAATCCGCATAATGCGGATGAGATTTCTAAATCCGCATCAGACAATCATCCGCCAGAAATTAATGCGGATAGCGGATACCCGCGGATATTACTAACCGATCCAGGGTTCTAATGTAAACATTTGTGTTTAGCTTACTAAAAAAATGTGGTAGGTGTTCAGATGTCATTATATCTCAAATTTGGATAGCCATTATAAGTCATTCCCAAAGATCGTGATTCAAATCTGGCTAGTACACGATGTTTGTCATTGAGTCACTTAACAAAAACCACCTAGTGCTAATAATGCACGACCTCGGGTTTATTGCTACGAATTTTGACGTTCTAGGTGTTCAGATGCCATTATAACTCAAATTTGGATGACCGTTATCGGCCATTCCAAGCGATAGTTATTCAGGTCTGGCTAGTAGACGAAGTTGGTCATGAGTCACCTAACCAAAATACCTAGTGCTAATAATGCATGACTTCGGGTTTATTACTAGGAATTTTGATGTTCTCGGTGTTCCGATGTCATTTTTACTCAAATTTGGATGGCCATTATCGGCTATTCCCAGAGATCGTGATTCAGATCTGGCTAGTATACAAAGTTGGTCATTGAGTCACATAATCAAAACCATCTACTGCTAATAATGCACGACCTCGGGTTTATTTCCACGAATTTTGATATTCTCGGTGTACTTTTGCAATTTTTACGCAAATTTAGATGGCCATTATGAGCCATTTTTAGAGATCGTGATTCAGGTATGGCGTGATTTCAGGTTGATCATATGCTATTTTATTGCTATTCTATTTTAGATAATTTGAATTTCAAACGTATCTAGATACAATTTTTATTGGAGTTGCTACGCATATATTCAGGTGTAATTATTTAAGCATCATTTTACCTAGAAACGTCCCAAATCTATTTTGACATTTCACATACATGCACAAAAGTTCTTCACCCAATTTTATTTTAACACATATATGCACATAATTTTATTATATTAAGTTTCGCCGAGTTTCGAATTTTCGTGACAAGTTTCATACTTCTTAGAATAAAGGCGGTGATACATGTACAGATTTTACCTTTAAGGCAAAAAAAAATGCCTTGTACGAAATTGAGAAATGTTCAATTTAAAATTTTTGCCTATAAGGCGATTCAAGATGGCCGTCTTTTAACCAATCAGCGCGCATATTTTTTATGCCTTAAAGGCAAAATCTGTACATGTATCACCGCCTTAACTCGAAACTAAATCTAAAAAATATTCGAATCTTAGTTTCGAACTAATGTTCGATAAAAAGCGAAAAAGTCGAAAGTAAAAATACTTGGGATACGTCATTTACACTTTAGACTTAAAATTTGGCCTCAAATTTGGTTTTTATGGAATACAAAATAAACAGCGAGGAACCATATTACACAATTTACAATAAATACAAACACATGCATGCAAATAAAAGTAAAAGATGATCAAAACCAGAATTATAGAAATGTAAATATTATCTTTTATTTTACTTAATAAACACATTTTATTAATCACTTGTTTTAAATTTCGCAGAATTAGATTTTTGACTATTTTAATTAAAAAATTCGTTCAAAAAGTTTAAAAAATCACTCGATCGATTTCGACTTGTTAGGTCATCATCAGGAGTATCTACTCGTAGATTAATCTAGATTAATAAAATGTGTTTATTAAGTATTAGTGTGTTTCGCCAAGTGCCTACGGCAAATAGCGTAAAAAGTATCTTTTATTTTACTTGATCTTGAATGAATGAGGTGTACAAGAAATAATGCAACTTGTATATTTATGTTTTTCATGTGTAGATGTAGTGTATTCGTATTATTTAGGTTTTCGTTATAAAGGGTGGCTAAATTTTAAGGGCCGATGTTGATTTTGAATAATTATTACAAATTATTTAGGAAATTATTGTCAATTCTTTTTATTATGATAAATGGTATGGTTCAATTATGTATGGAACAAAATATCGGCCAAATGGCCGCCGCGACCTCGGCGGACCACCTCCATGGTCCAAATTTTCGATGACGCTTAGGCATAGAGGTTCTATGCCGTTAATGTGCCGAATTATCTCATCCTTTAGCTCTTGAATTGTTGCTGGCTTATCGACGTACACCTTTTCTTTCAAATAACCCCAAAGAAAGAAATTCAACGTGAGATAATATGGCCATTGAATTTGTTGCGCAAAAGAGCCATTGTTTCGTTAGCTGTGTGGCAACTGGCACCGTCCTGTTGAAACCACATATCGTCCACATCCATATCTTCCAATTCGGGCCATAAAAAGTTCGTTATCATCTCACGATAGCGAACACCATTCACAGTAACTGCCTGACCGGCCTCATTTTGGAAAAAATACGCCCCGATGATGCCGCCAGCCCATAAACCGCACCAAACAGTCACTCTTTGTAGGTGCATTGGTTTTTCGACAATCACTCTTGGATTATGATTCGCCCAAATGCGGCAATTCTGCTTATTGACGTATCCACTGAGGTGAAAATGTGCCTCATTGATCATCCACTGTTGCCATTTCTTGCCACCATTGTGACCATTGACGACGTTTGGAATGGTCAAGAGGCTTTAGTTATTGAGTCAATTGCACCTTATAAGCGTGTAAATGCAAGTCTTTATGCATAATGTTCATCAACGACGAGCGTGAGGTGCAAATCTTTATGCATAATGTTCATCAACGAAGAGCGTGAGAGGTGCAATTGTTGGGCACGACGACGAGTTGAGGTGGACGGCTCTTCAGCCACACTATCGCGAAGAGCAGCAATATTTTCTGCAGTACGAGCTGTACGAGCATGCACTGTTGTTTTAAAATCTCCTACAGACCCGGTTTGCTCAAATTTTTGCACGATTTTTCCGATTGTACGCACATTTGGACGATTAAATTGACCGAAAAAATCACGAAGTGCACGATATGTATTTTGATTTGAACGCCCATTATCATAATATGCCTGAATAACTTTAACGCGTTGCTCGATTGTGTATCTTTCCATGGTTCAAATTGAGTTAGTCTGAAATTGAGAAATGTCAAATTAAATGCAGAAAAAAATTTGACGTTTAGGTGTGGTTCACATTCAACGTCAGCCCTTAAAATTTAACCACCCTTTATTTCATATAAGTTAGAGTGTGCTAATGCAACAAATACAGAAAAAACTACACTTTAGATAGTTGTATTAGAATATACAGTGACTCTCATAATTGATCACGATTTCATAAATTTGAAGCATTTTGGTTATTGCACTAAAACTACAACATATAATCGTCTGAATTTTTTTTTGAGAATTATTATAAAACAACAAAACAAAAAAAATACACTGTTAGAAGAACAATATGAAATATAACCGTTATTTCTGTTTTTCCATTTTTCTATACACATCGACTGTGATCAATTTTTTCGTTTATTTCTTTTTTGAGAGTAGAAGTAATATAGCGCGAGGATTTACACCGCATTTTATAATAATTATTGTAAATAATTTTTTTTTCTTAAATTGGAAAAAACTAAAGGTATGCAAAAAATTACTTTTGCATATTTTCACTAGAGTTTAATAATGGTTTTGGCTCGGGCGAATTCAAAGATTGTTCAAATATATATGCACGCATTTGCTTTCTAATGCATATATATTTCTGAATTTAAATATTTAATAGAAACACGTAATATTCGAAATTAAAACACGAAATATTTTTTTTACTACGCCAAATGTCACAAATATTTTCAATAATATTGATCATGTAATAGTGAAAATTAATGATGAAGTAATGATGCTAGATTTCGGTGGTTTTGTCATTACAAGTAATGTCAATAGTATTGATTGTGTAATGGTCGCTTAATGTATTTTCTTTATGATATAACTTTGAGAGATAATAAATTTATTTTCAATATTTTGTTTTATTTAAATTTAAAAGACTAGTAGTAGTAGTAAAAATCCAAACGAAATAGTTTATTTTTTCATTTTTTATTTGAATTCATTCTATTTACAATGAAATAAATATGTATTTTATAAGAAATACAATTTTTCTATACGTTGAAATTACGTTTTTATTTAAATTAATATTACATATTTATTTTCAGTTCTGATTCAACGTTGTTTTATATTTTAGGTTACGGGTAATTAAACGTAAAATTTGTAACAATAAATAAACGTTAATAATTAACAATATTTAAACGTTGTATAATCAATGTTTATTAAACAAAAAAATTAACAATTATGCTTTAATTCCATGGAAAAAATTTGCTGACAGCAATTTTTTTGCTGATAATACGCAAAAAAAATTTCTTTAAAATCCCATAAGAGTGACAAAGAACAGAAATATTTTTTATTTCATTTTATAGAAAAATTTTATGGTTTTCCATTTTGGCATAACCTAAAAATTTCGTAAAATTTTTAATTTGTACATTTTCGGACAATTCGATTTATTTTAATGTCTGTTTTAATGTTAATGTTTTAATTTTTATATACAGTGCTGGGAAGAAAAATTGGGCAAACATATTTTATTGCAAATTGGAGTCTTTTTTTGTTTAAATTACAAAACTATTGAAAGCAATTGGCTTATTGTTTCATTTTAAACACAAGTACGACGTAATTTTTGAAAAAAAAAATTACCTGCAATTTAGGGGCAAAACCCCGAAAAATGGCAAAATATTCAAAAATACGTTGATTGGAAGTAAAGTAATGGGATAAATTAAACAACTAACAATAGTTGGTTATATAAATGTGATGATGATAAATAAAATTGTTAGAATTCGACAACAATGTATTTTAATTAATTTGAATAATCGCTGGCTGTAACGACACACACAGGGAGAAATCTACCTGATAAATTAAACACTTATTTTTTATTTTATTTTTTTGTTTTTTATTGATTTATAGAAGTTCTATCTTTAATATTAATATTTTGTTGGACCGCCTTTTGTTTTAATTACACCGGAACAACCCCGCAACTGATGTGCAAGTAGAAAACAAGGTCAAGTACTGTCGCGTGGAATACAGTGTCGTTGGAACCGTTTCAAAACTTCATCGCACATAAGACTAGATGTTGAGCGAGAACGGGAAAACAAATTTCAGCCAGCTTAGTGAGAAAAAACCTGTTACAGCGTCTGTATACGTAGGTTTCCGATAAATTTTGAAGTCTAAAGTAGAATTAATCCTGGTTATTGTTATATCTAGAAAATTAATACATTTATTTTCTTCTTTTTCTAACGTAAAATCAATGGTGGGATATTGAGAATTTAACCAAAAGGTGGTTTAAGAGCAGTTAAACCAGTCTAAAAGCTTGAGTTCACATTAGTAGTTGCAAAAAAAAACGTTTGCTATGGGCCCAGGAGCATGTTTCTTGGACTCCAGAGATGTGGAATGGTGTGATTTTCTCCAATGAATCAAAATTCAAGCTGCATGTTGGAGATGGAAGAATTCTCGTAAGAAGAAAACTGGGCGAGAGGCTTAGCAACGAATGTCTTTTAAGACTTCCACCGAAAAATGAAGGAGTGATGGTCTGAGGATGCTTTTCTGGAAATGAAACCGGTCGATTGTGCTTCCTAAGTTCCAGCATTACAGCAGCTGTGTATCTGCAGGTCTTACACAACGAATTTTAGCCTTCTGTGTTAAAGCTTTTTGGCGAGACTTGCAAATTTATTTTTCGACAGGACCACGCTCCGTGCCATACCGCCAAAGTTGTAAATTATTAATTTTGAATTGTAGATAGAAAAATTGACTTTCATATAAACATAAATAATTTGTTGAAAACCTGTTTTTTTCTTATCTCTTCATTTAAAGGTAAAAAAGTACTTCGAAGAAACAAATATCGATGTGTTGATCTGGCCTCCGTATAGTCCAGACTTAAATCCCATTGAAAATATTTGGTCTATATTAAAGCTAGAAGTAGCAAGAAAGCGCTCAGAATCGATTCAACCTTTAAAAAGATTGTTGATGACGATTTGGGAATCAATACCTCCTACGACTTTGAAAATTTATCAAATTCAATGAACCGGAGGTGTATCGCTGTAATAAAAGCAAATGGTGGTCCAACAAAATATTAATATTAAAGATAGAACTTCTATAAATCAATAAAAAACAAAACAAAAAAATAAAAAATAAGTGTTTAATTTATCCCATTACTTTACCTCCGATCAACGTATTTTGAATATTTTGCCATTTTTCGGGGTTTTGCCCCTAATTTGCAGGTAATTTTTTTTCAAAAATTACGTCATACTTGTATTTAAAATGAAACAATAAGCCAATTGCTTTCAAAAGTTTTGTAATTTAAGCAAAAAAAGACTCCAATTTGCAATAAAATATGTTTGCCCAATTTTTTTCCCCCCAGCACTGTATGTACCACAAAAAAAACACCAAAGTTAACAAATTTCAACACGAAAAACAAAATCAAATCTTCATTTGAGTATAAAAATGGCGAATGACTTATTTTGTATGTGTGAGAAAAATTTCTTACCTTTACATACAGATGTGTGAAAAATTCTGCCATAAAAAATACTCCAATTTACATTTTTTATAGAAGTATTATGGCAGTAAACTACCTCAACTATTCACAACTATTCTCTCAGTAAAATTTTACTGACAACATCTTCTGTTTCGTACACAACCAGTAAAAACTATATTTTTTCTCGCTTTTATTTTTACTGACAGCAGATTATTTCCATGGAATAGGCCCATTATTCCGCAGTTTCACACTTTCCTTGTTCCTTCCCCTTTAACAACAAAAGCTTAGTACATACTCAGTTCACAGTGAAATGAAATTTTAACGCTGTCTCCAAAAATCTATTTATTTTCGCGTGAAATAGAAATGAAATTCTATTTGGAGAAATTTTTACTTTTAACGTATACATTTGTAGAATTTGTTTATTTTACGTAAATAAGTTTATGACATTCATGTTGAATTGTTGTATGTACGGCAATTTCACTATTTTATTATTATATATTTTGAAAAAATATAAAAATATTATTATTAATAAAAACAAATAATTTGTTAAAATTCCTTTATGTGAAATTATTTTTTATTATTCGATATTATATCGATTTCGATATTCAAGATATCATCGTCAGTAATTAATACTAAATACAATATGAATTTTTTTTTTTTTTTTTTTTTTTTCAAATATTTCCGTTATGAAAAAACATTTTCTACTCTGCTAACGTTGTTTTTAAAAAATGATTTTATATGCACTTGTAATTTTATGAGTATTAATTAACGAATATTATGTAAAATGAGGTCATATAATTTATTAGTAGTTGTATTAATTTTGTTATTAAGTAAATTTTGATTATTCCGATTTTTATAAATTTCAAATTCCTCTATACGGTCTAACATGTTGCTTTTCTTCATTTTGTAAAGTATTTCCAAATTGTTATTATAATTTCCGTGATTATGCAAAGTCTGATTAATATGTTGGGCAAATTTTGATTCAGTATTCATTTTTCCAATGTCTTTAACATGTTCTTTGAATCGTATGTTGAATGAACGTCCAGTTTGTCCTATGTAAAATGATGGACAATCCGAGCATATTAATTTATAAACTCCTGTTTCTAAATTTATATTATTTTTCGGTTTAATCAAATGTGATAATTTGTGTTTGGTTTTATATGTAGTTTTATACCCAAAATTTTTAAAAATTTTATTAATAAGATGACATGTATTTCGATTATATTCTACACTTATATATTTTTGTGTTAAGTTTTCATCATTAAAAGTAAGTGTAGTATGTTGTTGATATTCCGTTTTGTTGATATATGATGTGTTCATTCTCTCTATTATTTCCGGTTTATATCCATTTCGACATGCTATATATTTGATAGTTCGGAGCTCTTCTAGATAATCCTCATTAGACATCGGTATAGTGTTCAGTCTATGTATTAGGTGATTATATGCAGCTAATTTATGTTGCCATGGATGATTAGATTTAATATCTATAGTATGGTCAGTTTGTGTTGGCTTACGAAAAATTTTAAATGCATGCTTCTGGTTACAATTAGAGATATTTAAATCTAAAAAATTTATACTTTTGTTATGTTCAATCTCCGACGTGAATTTTATTTTTTGATTAATATTATTAATATAATTTAATAATAGGTCTAATTGCCTGTTAGTTCCTGTAAATAATATTAAAATATCATCTACATAACGGTGCCAATATGTTATGTTCCTATATAAATTATTTTTAGTATTCAAAATTTCTTTATTTTCGATGTAATTTAAATATATGTTAGCCAAAGTTCCAGAAAGTGGGCTACCCATAGGAAGTCCATCAGTTTGAATATAAAATTTGTTACTATATGTGAAATAATTTTGATTTGTGATTTCTTCTAATAATTTTGTAAGCTCAATTACGATATTTGTATTAACATTGTCTCTTATAAGTATTTCTTTAATTATGTTTATAGTGTCTAAAACTGGAATATTGCTATACATATTTACAATATCAAAAGATACTAATTTTGAATTAGAAGGCATATTAATACTTTCTATTTTATTTACAAGTTCAATATTATTTTTTATTGAATGATTTTTTTCTAATTGAACAAAATTGGTTATCCAAGTATTTAACCATTTAGCAATTTTATAAGATGGTGCAGTCGTAAAATTTATAAGAGGTCTTATGGGAATATTATTTTTATGTATTTTTGGCATACCTGTAATAATTGGTGCTGTAGGTTTTATCATTTTAGAATATCTGATGTTTTGGGGATTCATTAAATGAGTTGATTTATTAATTAGTTTTTTAATATTAGTGTTGTATATTTCAGTTGGATCTTCATTTAATTCTAGAATGTTATTTGTAGTAATATAATCATGTATCTTAATATCGTATTCATTTTTGTCCATTATTACAATTGTATTGCCTTTGTCTGCTTTTGTGATGATTGCATTATTTTGAGACACTTTATTTTTTATATCACTTAATATTTTATATTCACTTGTATTAATAATGTCCATGTTAATGTTTCTCATTTTGTCTATAATTCTTGTCCTTATATCATTATGTTGTTCTTTATTAGTTTTAATTATAGAATTTTCAATTTCCATAAGATGTGTATTTGTATATTTTATGTTGCTATGTGGAATTAAACTATATTTGAATCTCTTTTCTAATAAATTAGTTTCATCATTATTAAATACTATGTTGGTGTGATTTTCTACTCTTTTATAAAATTCATGTGCAATTATAGGTGCGTTATTATTTGGTAATGAGGTTAAAACTCTTCGTTGAATTAAAACATTTAATTTTTTGTTAATTCTTCTCCTTTTCCATCTTAATTTTCTCTCCACTTTATATTCAATATGTTCTATTATATTTATCAATTCAATGTAATGGTATTCACTAGCCATTTGAAGATATAAATTATAAATTTTTATTGTTAACATATTAATTTTGGTATATAATAATTTTATTTCTTTAGATAGCCAACTTTAACTTTAAATAAGTTAAATTAAATTGACTTTAATTAAAATTTATGGATTTGTGGTATTAAAAAAATAGTTTAATGCAAAACACAAACAAATGTCAAAATTTCGCGCGAAAATAATGTGCCGAGACATTATTTTCACATGAAAATAATTTGGAGAGTTTACGCGCACCATCTTTGATGTATTGAACACACTTGGATTTTTCGCTGGTGAACTGGATTGGGATTTTGCACACAGCGAATCGCCTTTTTGAGCGACTTGTAGCTAAAAGCGAGTAAAAGCGATTATGCACTATGCGAGTAGACACTCGCTCTCGCTTTTATTTCCGACCCTGTATATTGCATCGTGAGAAGAAAGGCGAAAAGATTTTTAGATTACATTTTCACACTAAACGTCAAAAAATATAAAGTTTGTTTGACTTGGATGTCGGTAATATATATAATACATACTACCAATATATATTTTTATTTATTTTTTATTTTGCCATTTTTATATTTTAACAGTATTTGCATACATATCTTCCTTGTTTAAACACATTTACATATCTTTTCGGTATTGCGGTATGATACGTATGGGTTGGAAAATATTCCTCGATACTATTAATTAAATTAATTAATAAATCTTTCAAGTCGATATCGTCCTTGGAATCTTTAGGATTAAATATGTCGTTAATTAAATATATAAATAAAGTTTATAAGATTAATTATTAACTACCCCGTACCATCGATTTCAAAAGGGTGTAAATCATCCCTAAGATGAGACCGGATAATTCTCATATTGTTTTATTTTTATCAAAAACAATTGTCAAACAAATTGTTTTATTAGAATATCACTAAAATCTAAAAAAAATTTGAACACAACACAAAACTGCAAACTGACAAAAATAATTTTAAACACAAAATGACATTTTGACAGTTAAATCCGTAGTTGCTCAATTTTCTCGCATTTTACTTTTGTCGATTTGTGCTTAATCGCTATAAAACTGTCGGACAAAACTAAAAGGCGAGAAATCAGACGTAAATTTGCTTCTCGCCGTTTGTGCAAAATCCCACTCCTGAGTACTGGGGGTCTATTATGAAATTTTCGACCGCGTATTTTTTTCGACGTTGTCGAAAATTTGGTATTATGAAATATTTTCGACCGCGTTTTTTTTTCGACGTTGTCGAATTTTTGTATTATGAAATACTCGACGCGTTTTTTTTTAGATATCGAATATTTTTCGACAGCTCTTGAGGTGTCGAGTACATAAAAGAAAAGCGTTGTGTTGAGAAATAAAAAAAGTTTGTTAGTAAAAATAAATTAATAATTTACTAATAATTTAATTATTTAAACTTATAAAATTTTAATTAATAAAAATTACTTAATTTAAATTTAATAAAAAATAATTAATTTAAATTTAATATTTTTGATAATTCCAAACAATAAATATTAAATTTAATAATAAATTATATTTTTTTTTATCAAAATGTGAGTATGATTTAAATTTTGTAATTTTTTATATTAGTGTTTTAGTTTGTTATATTAATAATAAACTTTTTTTGTGTTTTATATAATTTTCCTTATAGGACCGGAATAAAATAGAATGAAAGAGAAAAATTTTATTTTGATCGGATTTGGTTTTTTGGTATTCACTTTTTACTATTGTGTCTTTTGAGGAATAAAGGAAAAAATTAAAAAAATATGTTTACGTTTATGCTTTTGGTCCCTTATATACGAGTAACACAATTTTTTTTTGTGTTAAAACCAAAATTAAAATCTAAATTATGTATACTAAATTATGTATTAATGAAACCCTCAAATTTACAAATAAAATGCATTTGCATAATATTTTCTTGTTTAAGCACCTTTCTTCTCAAAACACCAACGAAATAAAAATGATTTTATGCATACATAAGTAAAATGCAATTATGTATTTTCCTTCAAAATTATTCATAATACCAATTTTCGACGTTGTCGAGTTGTCGACATCGTCGAAAAAAAAATTCATAATAGCGATTTTCGACGTTGTCGACTGTCGACGTTGTCGAAAAAAATACGCGCGTCGAAAATTTCATAATAGACCCCCTGCAAAATGAAAACAGAAGTGGAATTTTTCATTTCTAATTTCACTTTGGTAAAATCGTATGGAAATTTCACATGAAATCGAACTGAGTACTAGCCTAACTGGTTTTAGTTTAAGGGTAAAGGGGAAAGTAACGAGGAAAGAATCACGACGAAAGAATCAAAGTGTACAATGACCTTATCTAATAGGCCACTTAGATGTTCAATATTATTGCGCAATATTATTGTGCTAAATAATGCGCAAACAATTTTTTAGCCTAAAGACGGCTCAATATTATTGCACAATTTTTCCTTATTACGCATTTAAATTTGTAATAATGGGCTCGATTCTCGTGGCATAAAGTGGCTGTTATGTTATTTTATTTCCCCGCTTCCTATTGGAATTTGTATTGAAAAAACCAAAATAACATAACATACAATTTTAGATCTCGGAATCGACCCTAATGTCTCTTACCTCGATGCATTTTATTATAAATTCCTTTTTTTCGCTTTATTAGAATTTGAATTATTCCTTTCAGACATTTTACTGTATAGAAACTAAAAAAATTTTTGACATCCGATATAATATATTGCACAATATTGGCTTCACACTACACAATATATTGCACAAACTTCAATAAATGTTAAAAAAAATAATACCGTTTTCGCTGACACAAAAATGTTGAGCCACTTTTGATCCAAAATGGCTTCTTTGTTTACATTTTTTGTCTCTTTATTTTTTGATTTTGGATCAAAAATAAAATCCTAAAAATTTGTTGGATTTTTTTGACGTTTACTCACACAATATCACAATATGTGTGAGTAAACGTCAAAAAAATCCAACAAATTTTTTGGATTTTATTTTTGATCCAAAATCAAAAAACGGTATAAAAACGGTATACCGAAAACGGTATAAGTACACAATATATTGTGCAAACCTACAAGATTATCATTACACGGTCAATTTTATTGTGCAATGCTCAATATTGCGCAATAATATTGAACGTGTAAGGGGCCTATAACGTATACTTACACGTAATATCCATCCGTAGGACCTCGTTCTTAAAAAATAAATTATTTTGGAACGAAAAGTAAACGTTTATGGCAAATTCTTTAGAAGTGAAATGAGATCAATTATTTTGAGTTCCAAAGAACACGAAAAGAGGAAAATGGTTTGTTTACATTTGTTTACAGGGAAATCAAAACGAACAACAACAACAAATAATTACAACGTAACAAAAAAAAACAATTACACCAAATTCACTTTAAATTACACAAAAACTAATATTATTTTAATATTTAATTTAAATAAACACTTAGACACAAGTTAAAATATAAACACCAAATTATAATGCCGATAATGAAAATGGCGCATCTTTTGTTTCTTATATCATTTTCAGTGACACCAAAATTTTGACCCATTTTTGATTTTTGATTGTTTACATTTTTTGTCTTTTTTTTTTTGATTTTGAATCAAAAATAAAATCCAAAAAATTTGTTGGATTTTTGTTTTACATACTAAACGTCAGGTCAAATTTTCAAACAGACTTCGCGCCATTTCTATTTGTGAATCTGTGATTGTTTAAAGTGCAAGTTGTGTTTAATGAAATAAAAATTGTGTTTTATTCAAAGTGTTATTTTAAAAGATTATTGTGCTCCGAAAACAAAATAAAAATATAATATCGAAAACGATATACAAATAATTTTGAAAGTGTATTGCGGGTGTTTAAAATCAAACACACAAAATGGAAAATATAATTGACGATATAGCTATTCAAGAACTATTGGGCGTATCCAGCACACTGAGATTATCACTGTTTTTAATGAGGCCTCACCAAATTTTATATGAAAAATTCTTTTATTTTTAGTGAACACTAAAATCAGTGTGCTGGAGTTCCGATGGCAATGAATGCATAATGGATGGCAAAACGAACGAGTAAGTTTGTGCTCACATCCTGTGTTTGTAGCGGCTCAAAAAAACCTTTTCACTTCGTGGCACTCCTCGTAGCAAAAACATTTATACACCGCGCCGCTTAATTAAGAGGCATTGCTCGTTTTGCTGAATATCGCCATCTACATTCGCGAATCTCGATATTAATCGATAAGACGCGGAAAAGAAAATTGAGAAACGAAAAAGATTAATCGCGTTTTAGAAGTTCATGGAGAGTTCACGGAACGGGATTATTTTTTATCCAACTCTTCAGCCAATCATATTATTCATATTCAACTAAACCTCGCCCAATTTAATCCAGCTTTAGTTAAAATATTTCCATCTTTTGAGCAATAATCTTAGTCGTACCAACATAGTAACAAAAAATAACCGGAAGTATGAGCAATAATTTTGCTCAAATATTTGTTGTTATTGTTTATTTTTGACATTTTTTGAATGAATTTGTTAGGTTATCGCCTTAGATAATTTTATTTAAAGTTATTATATAAAATAAATGAAATAAATATGCGAGATGCATTTAAGTGAAACAATTAGGATGAGAAATAAAAATTTTATTTTGTTACAAACTGTTGGGCTATAAATTATTTGATAATTTATAAATTGTGATGTGTGTATAAAACCAAATATTGTGTATTTGTAATCCCCAGACATACGTTTATTCGATTAAATTAAAATAAAGCCCCATCTAATCGTAAACAAAGCAGAAATTGCAAACAAAAAATACAAAACAACAGTAAACATATCGCACATCCTCTTAAATACTGTCAACACAAAAAAACAGTTTTGAGATAAATGCATTTTTTTTTTTTAATTGCTAACGTTACTGTGATGATGCTGAGATTATTCATTATTAGCTTTATAAAATAAATAATCAAGTATAACAATTTAAAATGCATTTATCACAAAATTGTTTTTTGTGTTATGACATTTTTTTAAAGGATGTGCGATAGACAACCGTAGACAAAT
Source organism: Nephrotoma flavescens (assembly GCA_932526605.1). Classification (NCBI taxonomy): domain Eukaryota; kingdom Metazoa; phylum Arthropoda; class Insecta; order Diptera; family Tipulidae; genus Nephrotoma; species Nephrotoma flavescens. The sequence continues at coordinate 127,534,153 of OW052220.1, forward strand.
TTTTTGAGCAAAAGTTGGTAAAAAAAGCCAGCTTTTTTTTATCTCATTCCGTGAACCCACACTCAAGAGACACGGTCTCATAAAAAGAATAAGTGAAAGTGCCGCGAGCAATCGTTCACACCTATAGTAATATTCAAATCTTAAAAAAAACTTTTTTTTAACTGTTCTGCGCAGCTTTCAGTGGTGTAGAAATTTTTTTTATAAAAATTTTGGTGGGTCGCATTTATCTTAGATAGTAAACCTAAATAAAATAATAAATAACAATGAAAAATAATTATATTTCAGTTTTAATACTCAAAGCATTCAAAATTATTATGTATTTATGTTATTAGAACCATATATCAAGTGAAAATTAATAGGTCTAAAAAAATATTGCACGCCTTTTGGAAACAATGACAACATTTAATTTTGGTACGAACTAGGGAAAATAAATATCCAAATGTTATTCGTATCGCATAAAACCACAACAACATAGAAAAGCAAATTCAGTTTTCAATTTAATGGAATTTGGAATTAATTCTTAACTTATCGAATTAAATATCATTTTAATTTATAAAATCTAAACTTTGTGTTTTAATTTTATCCTAAATTCCTATTCAATTTAAATACAAATTAATGTAAAAATGTAAGCAATAAACATGAATATTATACTTAATACATTACTGTGTATCCGCTATATTACTTCTGCGCGAGAACTGTCAGAATTCCAGCGAGATTTGAATACTACTATACCATTTTGTGAACTCAACAAAAATAATATTGTATTCGTATATACCAAAGTAATAAGAAAATATAAAATAGATAATTTGTACTTATAAACAAAATAGTGTTATTAATAAATCATTCAAATAGTTAAAACCACAATAACACCGCTATATGTTCTGCATAATTTATGCATAGACAATGGCGATACATAGATGAAGACGATGTTGTTGAAGATATCGAAATTGATGATATTGATGATGCCGATGATGATGAGGAAGATAATAGTTCTTGAATAACTATATCGTCAATTATATTTTCCATTTTGTGTGTTTGATTTCAAACACTCGCAATACACTATCAAAATTATTTGCATATCGTTTTCGATATATTTTTATTTTGTTTTCGGAGCACAATAATCTTTTAAAATAACACTTTAAATAGAACACAATTTTTATTTTATTAAACACGACTTACACTTTAAACAATCACAAATATAATAAAATAGAAATGGCGCGACGTCGTTTTTGATTTTAACAATTCGACATGACGTTTAGTTTTTTTTTGATGTGTGAGTAAACGTCAACAAAAAAATCCAAAATTGTTCTCTGACAAAAAATAATTGATCCAAAAATTTGGATCAACATTTTTTGTGTCAGCGAATTTCACATTAGTTTTGACATTGAGTTTTTCTTTTTTTTTTAACTCAAAATTTGTGATTTTGAAATTTGATAGATCAAAAAAAAAATCAATTATTTTCTTCTAAAGAACATGAAAAGGTATTTGTGATCAACATTTTTTTTTGATCATTTTTCTTCTAAAGAATTTGATATTAGTAAACACGTTACTTACACTTTACTCAAACGTGCTTTTGTTTACGGGGATTTGATTTGGATTTAAGCGCCATTTTCTACAAACATAACCTAACTAACAGTTCATGAATGACAACAAAACCAACTACAAAATAAAGCCACACAATTATTTTTTAATTAGATAGATTTAGTAAATATTTTGTAAATTATCATCTACCGAATTATAATTGAATAAAATTAGCATCCAAAAAATCGCTATTCACATAAAAGATTTTTACGCGGCATGCTTGCTTGTAAATAAGCGATGATTTTATTTTTCTGCTAATATATTCTATGCAAATTTTGTTAATCTATAAATTTTAAAATAAATTTAATGTTTATACTAACTTTAATTTTACAATAAAAAATGCTTCAATATAATAAAATAATGATTATAAAAATTTAATTCAACACACACTTTAACTAAACATAAACTTCCAACTTTCACTTTGAATTAAACTAAACAAAAATAAAATTGGTGTTAAAAGCGGTGCGAAAAAGGGAAAACATGCAAAAATCAAAAAGCTTACATTAGTTTCGCTCTAACTAATGTGATTAATTCCACGTGTTATTTTACTAGAGCAGGTCGTATATATGTATTAAAATTGAATAAATTGTAGAGGTAGGTACTATGAAAAAACCGTTAAATTTTTATAAATTGTTAGAGCCTTTTTTTAAATACTATTTTGCACAGTGAGCTACTGTACATGTACACCGAAACAGGAGCCGTAAGCATCAAATTAAAATATTAACTTGTTTGCTTATAAACAATATTTTGTAATTTTAATAGAAATATTTTAATTGATCGTAAATTAATGAAGTTGCAGCTACCGCGGCATTAATTGGAATCTATTCCAATTAATTATTTTATAACCAGCATAAATTTGCTGCTACCCCTACCAGTGCCTACATAATATGCGCGCGCAGTGCTGCTACTCATAACTGATAAAATTGACACAATTCGAATTCACTATAGGTATAGGTTATGTATTTTTTTTTTTTTATATCATTTGCTTCGGTGGACTAGCACTTATAGCTGTGCTGTATATGGATCAGTCAATGTATTTTTATCAATTATATATTTTATGTGAATCCAGTCGTAACTTTCGTTACCACCGGGAATCGAACCCGAGATTCTCTATACACACTGCAAGCGTTCTACCCACTGTGTTAGAGGGCGACGAACTATATATGTAAAACAAAATAGCGCGTTGCTTGTTGTGGACGCCAATACACAGCTGATAGTATGGAGCACCTGGAACATGGCGCTGCTCTTGGTGTTTTATCCTTTAATCCAAACCACGAAGATACGCTGTTTAACAAATAGATAATGATAGAAATAATACACAGATTAAAATTAAAATGATTATTTATTTTTGTACTATTGACTGTAATAAGAATAAACCTTTTCTAAATATGAAGATATAAGAGGATACACAGGGTCATATTGAACAATGTTTTTTTGTCGCACAGTCAATCGATATTTTTGTATAGCACCCGAAATGATTTCCAATCTAAAAATATAATATAAAATTCGTTTTGTTAACATAAACCGGACTGCAGGATACTCACCTTTCACGTTCCGAAGAATGTCCGTCTAACCACTGCAACAATTTTTCATTTGACCATCCCGCAGCCACATGAGGACTCATCAAATCACCGCCAGCAAAACTAAATAATAACATAAGAATAATGTAAGGGGGAATTGTTCCATCCAATTCATATGATTCTATAATTTTCTCTGGAGTTAAAATAATAATACCAGAAACAGCCCGTAACATTCTATACTGTTTCCCCAATGTTGATAAATCACTACATATCAATTGAAGAGCCGATTCCAAATGTAAGCAATCTGATTTTATACGATTTCGCCCAGCATTCGAAATAGGACGAAGTATTGCAATATTTTGTATAAACAATTCAATGCAATCTTTTGCTAACTCCCGGCCACATTGTTCGACTGAAGTAACATCATTAAACAGCATGATGTGAGACGTCCATGACCGCTGTAAAACATCTTGTAATTCTTTCATATATAACGATGGTGTGGAAGCAGTAATCGTAGAGGAATTTAAACCAGGCTCACGATGCATACTCAACATTATGATGCTTAAAGTTGCTTTCATCGATTCGATGAGCTGCTGCAGAATAGTCAAAACAAGAAGTTCGCCGTTTTTCAGATCGGTTATTATTTTATCGCGTGCGTTGGGCGCAAAATTCGTTCCAAGATTTCCAATCATTCTTTTAACTGAATTTGAATGATAAAAAACAGTATTTGCTAAGGTTGTATTTTGAACCTGGGAAGCGTTTGGTACATCTAATACTTGTTGGGGTTCAGCACCCAGTTTTATGCAAGCTTCTATTTTATTCCAAAAATCACTGTTTACAGCGGAAAATACACTGGCCACCAGAAAACATAAATGTTCGTCAACTAAAGCAGCACTTAACTCTATCGATGCAGCTCGGACAAGATTATCAACAGAATCTTGTGTAGGATAATCAGTACCGGCTAAAGTTTGCTTAAACGTCATCCCACATTTCTCTAAGTAACCGCTTTCTAACGACTTAAACGTAGTTTCACCAAATTTTAAATTGTCATTTAATTTCTTCTCTAAACTCTTTGCTGCCGCCAGCAATTTCGGCAAGCTTTGCTGCAAACACTGTCCTACGTGTGGCGGACAATCGCGAAATGATGCCTCTAATAAAATTTCAAGCTCTTGCCAAAATGTGGTTTGTATTGAATTTTTAAAGTTCCAATCTGTATTGCTCAAATCAATTTTCTCAACACATTTCTGCAATAAAATAACTTGCTCGCAGAATAAGTACACCTCTTCATTAAACAGCCACTCAATTGACTGCCATAATTTTTGTCTAAAATTCTGCGATGTAGTCAAAGCAGGTAATTTACCTGGACCTTTGGAACCCATTTTATTTGTAGAATTACTTGGTTTTTGGGATGAAACGTCACTGCCTGCGTAGATTTCTTTTAATGCAAGCTTAATGTCATCAATAAAAGTTTTAAGCCAATCGTCGATTGAACTAGATAGTTTATGAAGTTTCGCTAGGATCTGAATTCCATTCTCAATCTTTACTTCCTTATTATTTTTAAGCCCGTTATTTAAATCAATCGTCGCCAAACTAATAAGCTTTTGTTTTGTAGATAGCGTAAATGAAATTTCGTCTTTAATAAAATCAATTTTTTCAAGTTCTCCTGAGGTAAGGAATGGCTCCAAATCATGGATAATAGAAGCCTGCTGAATTAAATCTTTACTCGTTTGTAATTTTCGAAATAAATTTAAAAACCGTCCGGTTTGTCGTAAAATATGTGAAGCTTCTTGTAAACGTTCGAGCACTTGAACTTGGGATTTTAATATTGAGTATGGTAAGACGATTTGATTCTTAATTCGTTCACCAGCATTTTGAATTGCATGCACTTGTTCGTAGACCACGTCAATAGCATTTTCCAGTTTTCGAGCATGACTTGCTTGTGATAAAAGAGCACCATGTTGTTCACGAACCTGTGAATGTAACTCCGAAGAAATAAGCTCCAAACCTTCGGTTAACTTCGAAATTTGCACTGTATACGCAACTGAAGAGTTAAGTGGGTCGCTAGATTTTTGGTCCGTCAAAAATTGCCGGAAAAATTCTATTGAAAATGATACATTATAGTTAATGTAGAAACATTTGATTGATTTTATCATAGTTATTTACCATCTTTTTCAATACTCTCACAAATATCAATTTTCATTGTAGCTAATCCAATTTAGATCTAATTTAAATTTCAATAAATGGTAACTCACAACCTCACAACAAAATATTTGGTTGGCAAAAAATGACATTTGTAAACTTACGCATCAGTGCCCATGTATGTATACGACACAGAATATCCCTATTGCTGCCCAGTAACACAATTGTGTGGGTATGGCAATAGTACCATGTCAAAAATTTATTTTTGTATGTGTTTTGAACCAACTTACACGTTTGTGTTTTCCTTTCAAATTTATTTCATCCGAAAAAAAACACAATTGTGTTGCTTGTACTTCAAATGAAGCGAAATTGGAACAGCTTTAATTAGTATCGCAGTCAAATTTTTTTGACAGTCTGAGCGACGGTGGCGCTACTTTGAACAAAAGGGATACTTTAAAAACTTTTTCTGCTTAGCATTTTCGGTATGCCATCTATTGAACTATAAATAAACTAAAATTTAAAATTTTATTCGTTAATCGGTGTAAAATAATTTTTAATTCAAAAAATATGAAGTGGGAAGGGATGCACATGAGTGGGAAGGGAAGGGGTACAATTGGATATCCGCAAGATTTGGTACTTGCAACATTTTGCATTTGCTACATTTTGTAGTTGCAAGATTATTAAAAAAAGCAATATTTTGAAAATGCAACATTTTGAAATGATATAATTGTAGAGGCTAACGGCTTCGATAACTCTCACGGGCACGCGGGAAGTCGCTGCGCTCCTCCCCGCTTAGCCCTCCGAGGGCTTTAGATTTCAATTTCGGGGGGCGTAGGAGCCGGGATAAGCAAACATGTCGCACTGCGTGCCGCACGTAGGAACGGATTATATAGAATTCCTCTGCTTCGAGGGTCATGGTGAGTTAAAAATGAAGATGGGTGCGTTACGATTTAGTAAACGTTTGTTGTTTATGAACCAAAACTGCTTCCAATTCGTGACGTGGTCAGTAGTCAGATTACCGCGGATGAGGTCTGAATAAATGATTTAATGCTTGGAATAGTTTTTTGCTACTGATTTATTTTGTTTAGAAATTGACTTTTTGTATAGGATTTTTGCATACATTGCAGTAAAAGATTTTTTTGCACAAGAACTTATAATGCATATATTGCAATAGATAATATACTATAGCGTGAGGTTGTGATGCAGAAGTGAAATAAAGCGATGGGGAGCACTTAGTAAAATAATAATAAAATAATAATAAATAAGCAAAACAAAATTTGATTTAATTTTAAAAATTAATAAAGAAATTTTATTTAATAAAATAATTTTCGTTTTTATGTTGGCTACTGCTGCACCTTCAAAATTCCAAAACTGAATAAGAAAATTTTCAAAATTTTGTATAACTTTTATACAAAATTTTTAAGACCATCTGGATGCAATAAAAATTGGATTGATCCAGAGCTTTCGCTTTTTGGTAAACAAGGTAATAAAAATATGAAATGCATCCACCAAATCTACGTACGCCTATGAACGGTATTGCAATGTTAAATTTACTTTTGTTCTAACTGCCCCGCCATCATGTTAACTGGTATTAAATAATTGTGTCTTCGGTTATCACAATCATTTATAATGATGATGGGGGGCATCTATAATAAGATTTTAATAACTACCGTGCCATCCCAATATGCAATGCCGACGGAATTCCATTTACATTCGCGTTCTAAAACCACACTGCTTCTATGGAAAGAACCATGAGTATCACTCGGAAATTCGTACTCCCAGCCAAAGAAAAGTGTCACAAAAATTCCGGTGTCGGTGTGAATCCCAACTAAAACGAGAAAAAAATCACAGAAACAAAAGGCACGTGTTTAAGTTAAGTTAAATAAGTTAATAATTATTATTATATATTTAAATTTAAAATTATTTACTTTAACAAATCGAAAAACATTATAATGAAACACAACACTTTAAAGTAAAAAAACTAATTAGTGCAACCGCGCACGTCGACTTGTCAGAAGAAACTGAAAATAAAAGATACAATCGAAACTTATAAAACGAAAATAATATTACCGCGAAATAGAAAGAGAAAATCGTTTAATTTATATATTTCGTATCTTGGTTATCACGATAATGATGGTGGCATCTATGAGACAATTGCAATATCGTTCGTTTCAATGATAATTGATTTATTGGTAACGATTTTGATTGATATGAAAATCGGTATGATAATGAAATTTGGTAATTTTGTAATGTGTACAAAATTGTTTTGTTGTATGTACTGATTTTGTATGGGAAGACTGTTGTTGCATATTCTTATGGAATATGCTTATTTATACGCAGAATTGTCCGTTTGTGATTCAGTATATTGTGCGGTATTTCTTGTAATTGAAGAAACAGTCCGCTACATCACTCCCTCCTCAGTGAAGAGGTCCTCTCTTTTGTGAGTTTTTGTGTCCATCAGCGATTGTGAATGGAGTTTTGGGAATTGTACTATTATAATGATGTATGATCATTCTAATAGTAGCGGTGATGTATTTTGTTTACCAGGGAAAATTGTTTGATGATATTAAATGTATCATTGTTTGCGATGTATGATCGTCATACGAAATATATTGTCTTGATGTCTACCAGCGATTGTGGTTGGAACTTATGAGTTTGAGTTGATTGAGTTGGGTGAAGTATGTGTTAGCCGAAAATGTGGACAGTTTTCTTCACTCCCGATATTTCATCGGGTGAACTCAGTATTCCATAGACTGGTTTGAGTCTATCAATAGAGACAGATTGTTGCTAGTCTCTGATTTGCAAAACAAAGTGCTTACGAAGTCGTCGTATCACTTTGTATGGGCCTTCATATAGTGGTGTGAGGCCAGTGCGAACTTTGTCTATTCGTACGAAAACGTATAGTCACAAGTTTGCAGTGACTTTGGTACGAATATGTCTCTTTGATTGGTTTTGCGCGTGTCCGTTGAGATGAGCTTGTTCATCGTGGAGCGCAATTGATCAATCACTGTGTCAGTGGTTACCTGGGATGTAAGTTGGTGTTCCACAAAGAATTCTCCAGGTTATTTGATCGTTTGACCATACACCAGTTCTGCTGGTGTACATTTTAGGTCATCTTTGACTTTTGCTCTAATTCCCAACAATATGATTGGAATTTCTGAGCTCCAGTTTACGGTATTTGCACGAGCTTTTAGAGCTGTTTTTAGTTGGCGATGAAAACGCTCAACCATACCGTTGGCTTGTGGGTGATAGGCAGTTGTTCGTATTCGATGTGAGCCTAAGAGTTGCATAAGCTCAGCGAATAGTTTTGATTCGAACTGTGTGCCTTGGTCGGTCGTTATGTTGGCCGGAACGTCAAATCTAGAGATATAGTTTTCGACGAGCGTTTTTGCTATTGTTGTTGCGGAGATGTCTTTTATGCAGTAGGCATCAGGCCACCGCGCAAAACGATCAACGCAAGTTAAAATGTATGAAAATCCATTAGATGGTGCAAGTGGTTCAACAATATCTATATGGATGTGCTCAAATCTACCTGGTGGAATTTGGAAATTCCCGTGAGGTGATTTGGTGTGACGTTGCACTTTACATTTTTGGCAGGATAAACAAGATTTCGCCCATTGGGTTACGCCTTTGTTCATACTAGTCCAAAAGTATTTTGTAGTGACAAGTTTACGAGTTGCTCGTACACTTGGATGTGAAATATTATGCAGAGTGTCGAAAATAGTTCGATGTAATGACTCTGGAATGTACGGGCGATTGTTGCCTGTAGATATTTCACAATAAACTGTTAAATCGGCTAATGGAAATATATCTAATTTCCATTTGGAAGTGCGCCGATTTGTAGAACTAGAGAGTAAGTTCTGTAGTTCTTGATCGCTAGCTTGGGCTTTTGCGATTGTTCTAATACGAGTATCGTAGCAAGTTGCTAGGGAGGCAAGCTCGTGGTCAGAAGTTCGAGAAAGTGTGTCGGCGACTGTATTGTATATATTTTTATTTATAAATTGGGATAAGAATATTTTATATCCGTAAAAACAATATTATATATCTGTAAAAACGAAAAATATATCTAATTTTTTATAACGTTTAGAGACATAAAAATATCTCTCTTAGCTCGGTATATACTCCTCAAAGTTAAAACAAATACTATATCATAAAAAAGGACCTTTTTTATGACTATACCATAAATATGCACTTACAAAACAGATAAAAATATTTTTAATGTAGGAATTTGAATACCCCATTGCAATAAAATTCACGAGATATGCGATTATACTATTTGAGATATATTTTTTATTGAACTTGGTTAATTTTAATTCACATGCTTCTATATTTATTTAAAAATCGGTCAAATGTTGCAGATAAATCAATATTTCTATATGGAATTTTTTTTTCAGTGCGGATACGCTAAAAGAGCAATATTTTCCAAGCATTTATTGAGCTGAAGCAATGCACTTTGATATTCTTCAGGCCAAGAAAAATTTTGAGGCGTTTTGGCTTTCTTGAGAAGTGTTGCCAATTGTGAGTGACTTGGGGCAAGTATCTCAGCGAGTTTTGAAATAAATCGGTGGTAGTAGTTTACCATGCCGACAAATTGTTGTATTTGCTAAACGTTTTGTGGTGCAGGGAATTCCCTAATTGCATTAATTCGTCCTTCAGACGGCAGAATACTATTAGGAGTAATTTTATGACTGAGGAAGTCAAGATTGCTTGTCCCAAACACACATTTTGCTGTGTTAATATTGACGCCATAATTTGACAATTTACGGAAAAGTTGTTCCAAATGGAGTAAGTTTTGCTTCTCGTCTCTAGACGCTACGAGAATATCGTCAATATAAACAAAAACGAAATCGAGATCTCTCACGATTTCGTTGATGAAACGCTGGAATGTTTGCGCAGCATTTCTGAGACCAAATGGCATTCGAATAAGCCAAATTGTGTGATAATTGCGGTTTTATGTATGTCGTCAGGAGCAATCGGAATTAAATGATATGCTCTGACGAGATCTATTTTTGAAAAAATTGAACATCCATGTAATTGCATGGAAAAATTTTGAATGTGGGGAATAGGGTAACGGTCAGGAATAGTGACTGCGTTAAGCCTTCTGCAGTCCCCACATGGCCTCCAGTCATTGTCTTGCTTCTTCACCATGTGCAATGGACATGATATTGCTGAAGAAGAAGGTCGGCAGATTCCTAGTTCCACCGAATTGGATCAAGCCTACGTGGTCTCGCAAATGGTAAATGGCCTGTAGCCACGATGTGGTGTACTACATTATGCCTTACCGAAAAGTTGTAGTTTGGTGGAGCTGTTAAAGAAGAAAATTTCTTTAATAATGCTCCATAGCCATTGTTGATTATGTAGAACAATGGTGATGGCGTATCAACGAGTGCTGATATAGCGTTGATAGTAAGCTTAGTGGATGGATCGATCAATTTGCGATTTTTCAGATCCACTAATAAACCGAATTTCATTAGGAAATCCGTGCCGATGTTGGGCGGTTGAGATTCGCAAGAATAAATGCGTGTTTGAAAGAACGTCTTAATCCAACGTCAACGTTAAGTAATTTGGTACCAAAAGTATTTATTGTAGTACCGTTTTTGCTGCTGACAGAACTAAATCGGCAGCGATAGTATTTATGATAAGGGATTACGCTGAGATCAGCGCCGGTATCAATCAGAAACGTGATATGATTTTCCAAATCCCTTATAAATAAGATTAAGACTTAATGGTTTAGGGAACCGATCTGTGGATCCCTTTTGTTGTTTAACAAAAGTGCATGTTTGATTGCATTTTGATGCTGCGTGGCCAAATTTTTCGTGATACCAACACCAGTTTTGTGGAAATTGGTATCTTGGCGTTTGTTGGTTGCTTTTTCGAATGGAACTTCCCTGTGTTGATAGAGATTGTAATTTACAAGGAGGAGATGTTCGTCTCCAGGGCAATTGTGAACGCGAGGGTTGTCGCTGTGTGTGTGAAATGTTTTCTTGCATAATTAACCTATCGTTAATTTGTTCGAGCATATTCTCGAGATAGGTGTTGCTTGTAATTGGTGTATGTATTTCTGAGTTACATGTTCGCGTGTTGCGATTTATCGAACTGAAATTTTGAGTTCGTGTGCCAACCAAATCGTGTAACTTGTCGGCAATATGAGCGAGTTCCTCTTCAGGTTTGTTCTGTTGCGGGATCAACGCTGTTTGTATGTTTTCAGGGAGCTGTCTGATCCATAGTTTTATAATGACATTGGCCGTGAAATTTTTGCCGGCCAACGATTTCAATTTCATACGGAGTAACATGTCCGATGGTTTGTGATCGCCATTGTCGATTGAACCGAGTATTGTTTCTAATTTATGCTCCTCGGAAATGGAGTAGCGATCAATTAATACTCGTTTAATTGACCGGTATCTATCTTGGCTTGGGGGATCTTCTAAAATGAAATTGATTTTCTCCGCCTGTGTTGCCGAGAGCCATAGCACAGTGTGCGCTAATGATTTTGTTCGCATCGAACATTATTTCAGCAGTCAAGAATCAACACGTTGGGTTGGTTTCCTAAAACGCTGGTAGACTTGCCAAATGTTTTGACTTTGCTGGCTCAGGTTGGGCTTTTGCTTGTTGTTGCCGATTTTTTCATTATTGAGCATATTGGTTTAAGAGCAAAATGAAATGATTTTGCTTTGATGTTGATGGGGTTTCACACACGTAAGAAATTATTTAATTCCACTTTCAAAATAAATATTGCCCGTTTGACCCGTGGTTTTTGACCAGAGCAAAATATAGCTTGCGAATTTGTAGAACTAGTGTCGGAATGGACACTTATTTCTAAAAAACGACCAGGGATTTTTTTGACGATTTATGAAACTAGTGCGCTTACGACTGGTGCGGGCTTAGGCCACTATTTCATAAAACTCGTCGTTGTATTTTAAATTTAATAAATAAATAAAACTCTTCATGCACTTTCTCGATATAAAAAAATTTTGAACTTTATTTTCACTTCTCAAAAAAAAAAAAAAAAAAAAGTATAAAACTTACATGAACGGTAAAAACCGTCATCAAGGGTCACCAGATATAGCGTGATGTGTGATGCAGAAGTGAAATAAAGCGATGCGGAGCACTTAGTAAAATAATAATAAATAAGCAAAAAATAATAAACAAAATTTGATTTAATTTTAAAAATTAATAAAGAAATTTTATTTAATAAAAAATTTTAGTTTTTATGTTGGCTGATGCACCTTCAAAATTCCAAAACTGAATAAGAAAATTTTCAAAATTTTGTATAACTTTTATACAAAATTTTTAAGACCATCTGGATGCAATAAAAATTGGATTGATCCAGAGCTTTCGCTTTTTGGTTAACAAGGTAATAAAAATCTGAAATGCATCCACCAAATCTGGTTTCATGAACGGTATTGCAATGTTAAATTTACTTTTGTTCTAACTGCCCCGCCATCATGTTAACTGGTATTAAATAATTGTGTCTTCGGTTATCACAATCATTTAATTATGATGGGGGGCATCTATAATAAGATTTTAATAACTACCGTGCCATCGTTTAATTTATATATTTCGTATCTTGGTTATCACGATAATGATGGTGGTATCTATGAGACAATTGCAATATCGTTCGTTTCAATGATAATTGATTTATTGGTAACGATTTAGATTGATATGAAAATCGGTATGTTCATTATCATACCGATTTTGGTAATTTTGTAATGTGTACAAAATTGTTTTGTTGTATGTACCGATTTTGTATGGGAAGACTGTTGGTGAAGAATATGTCTTATGGAATATGCTTATTTATACGGAGAATTGTCCGTTTGTGATTAAGTATATTGTGCGGTGTTCCTTGTAATTGAAGAAACAGGCCGCTACAATACATTACAATTACGTTGATTTTTAATATAATTGTTATTATGTTCCGTTGTTATATTATATTATTACATATACATGTTGAGCTGGCCTTAACACCTTTTTAATGCCGTTCCCATTGATTTATTTTTATTTCAAGTTGAAACGTTAGGCAAATCATATTAAATTTGGCTGATGAATTATTATTTACGGAAATATGTTTTGTACTCATAGGAAATGCGTGACGATATTATTGGACATATCGACGCTCGAATCCACTATTTAGAAAAGATCTCGTATAAAGAGATTCAAAGACCGAAAAACAGAGTAACAAAGAAACCTTTTTAAATTTTTACAATGAAGTCTGGAGCCTTACGTTGCAAAGTAAGAAATCGTACTCGGAGGAAGATCTGATAGACGTTCTAATGTTGAACGTGCATCCTGCACTTCAATTATTTTTAACAGATCGAACGTTTGCCAGTGTGCAAGAGCTTATCAAAAGCGCAACCGCTTGGGAGACCACGTGGAATCGTGTAGGTATCAATATGGAACAAGTTGACGCGGGTAGAAGACATGAATATATGAACTTGATCTCGGTAAAACTTCGGCTTACGAATATTACTCGACACAACCTTTAAATAAGTCACCTCAGATTGATGCTATACAACCAGACATAGCACAAATAACTAAAGTTAATTACCAGCCCATGCCGTCAACATCGAAGAGTGTATTCCCTGATGGAATCACAGAATACTTCATATGTGTGCTTCAATTGTGATGACATCGGTCATCCTTTTCAGAATTGTTCAAAGCCTCGCACACGATTCTGCTACAAGTGCCTCTTTAAGAATGTCACGGTATCCGATTGTCCAAAATGCTCGGGAAACGCAGCATGGGACCAAATGATTTCTGAGAATTTGAGTACCTGGAGAATATTAATGAGACCCCAAAAAAGCGACAGTGCTTGCAATACCGATCCCGAACTATACAAAATAACCAAGAACGATGGGAATCCGGCTCGCTGAGTTCGGACGACTCGTTTCATTCTGCATGTTTTTCAAATTTGTTACATCCTCACCCATTTTATGATTCTGTTCAGCCTGTTGAACCCATTTCAAATTCTAATTTTAATTTTCAAACAGTAAAGCCCGACAACCAACATGTCTTAACCAACTCAGCTGCAATACAAACTAACTTTGTTAAATAGAGTAATGATGAAGTGTTACCTATTTCAAGCACCACTACGAGTACTGAGAATGCTGGTCTTACTCACAAGAAGGGTATTTCCCCTAAACAAAAGGAGCATTGGAAAAACAATAAAAATCTCCGAGAAAACATAATAAGGCCATACGCAGATGTTTTAATCGATGGGCAGCCTTACCGAGGGTTGCTAGCCAGTGGAGCTAGTATTTGTGTACTAGGCGCAAACTACAACCAAATGTTAAAGGATACTAAAGCTATTACTCATCATTTCCCCATGACTATCTCGACAACCAGCGGCGAATCGCAGAGAGTTATTAATGCCAACGTAAAATTTAATGATAAATCACATCTCACCCGCTTATTTATCGTGCCCACACCAAAGCAGTCTTTGTATTTAGGAGCGGACTTCTGGAACAAATTTGGACTGTCTATCACACCTTATCAAATGTCAACTTCATCTAACGATTCAGTAAATGGCCGTATTCCGGGTAGTTTAATCCACGAAGTATCAACCCAAAATCGACCAATGATTTCCTTAACGGAACAACATAATTTATCTCAAGCCGATCAAGAACGTCTAAAGGTAATAATTGCGAAATTTCCGTTGTCTTCCAAACTCGGACTTGGCCGTACGCATCTGATCCAGCACGAAATTCACCTTACCGAAAACAAACCAGTAAAGCAACGATTTTATCCTGCTTCGCCTATGATATACAGCAACAGTTAAATCAGGAATTGAATAGAATGTTGGCACTAGATGTTATTGAGGAATCTACAAGCGCTTGGAGCTCGCCGGTCGCTTTTGTGAGAAAAAAAAATCTGGAAAACTTCGCCTTTGTTTGGATGCGCGGTGTCTTAATGAAGCTACTCGAAAAGAAGCATACCCATTACCTCTAATAGAAAGTTTAATTAGTCGCCTGGATAAGACCCGTTTTATCACCAGTCTCGATCTTAAAGATGCCTTTTGGCAAATTCCGCTACAACCCGATTCACGAGATAAAACTGCATTTACTGTGCCCGGTAAGCCGTTATTAAAATTCAAGGTGATGTGGTTGGCCTGTGTAACGCACCTCAAACCCTATGCCTTTTAATGCATAAAGTAATCCCACATTGATTTGCTTACACAGGTCGCGGCATTACTTTCAGCAGCCAACTTAACTATCAATATTGAAAAAAGCCACTTTGTGTTAAAACAAATAAAATATTTAGGTTATTTGGTTGGAGACGGTTGCTTGCGCACAGATCCAGATAGAGTTCGAACGATAGTCCGGAGATTTATTAAAAAAAATTCTGTGATCTCTGCACCGCTGACCGACATGTTGAAGAAATCTATTAAATTTCGTTGGTCTGATGATGCTCATAGTACCTTTCAAAGCCTCAAGGACGCAATGACTTCCGCCCCTGTGCTATCCCATCCTAATTTTAACGACCTCTTTTATGTATAATGCGACGCCTGCTCGAGCGGAATTGCCGGGTTTTATTTCAGCGAGATAGGCAAGGCAACGAAAATCCTATAGCGTTCTTTTCACAAAAGCTTAACCCAGCTCAGAAGAATTACTACGTTACCTAGTTGGAGTGCTTCGCGGCTGTACAAAGTGTAAAAAAGTTCAGATGTTACGTTGAGAGTTATGTGTTTTCAATAATAATGAACCACGCCAGTTTGCAATGGCTGATGGCGCAAAAGGACCTCCACGGTAGACTTGCTCGGTGGAGCCTAAAATTGCAGTCTTTCTCGTTCGACATTCAACATGTAAAAGGAACTCAAAATATCGTACCTGACACCTTGTCCCGGTCATTCGAGAATAGTGTAGAGGCGATACGAAACGATATCGATACACTTCCATTTCAAGTTGACTTAAATTCTCCTAATTTCGGAGACGATGCTTATAAAGAACTTTACCAGTCATTAAAAACTAAACAAAATCATTATTGTAACCTTCAAGCCGTTGATGGGAAAATCTATTTCACCAATCAAGTTCATAACGAACTTATATATCAAATTGTGAACTCTGTAAAACTTGCAAGCCTTGTAATCAAATTTTGCAACCACCCATGGGTAAAGCAATTACCACGCATCGACCATGGCAGCAACTTTGTATAGATTTTTTAGGACCATATCGTAGGACTAAATCGGGTAATACCTACATATTTATCATCCTTGATTCTTATTCCAGATTCTTGCTTTTAACTCCGATGCGAAAAGCGAACGCCGCTTTAGTTTGTAAATCATTGGACAATGATGTTTTTCATTTATTTGGTACTCCTGAATCTATAATATCTGATAATGGCCCACAATTCTTAGTTAAGACATTTCAAACTATGCTTCAAAGATTTGGCATCGAACATATTGCTACGCCCAAATATTCTCCGCAAAGCAATGCTAGCGAGAGAGCAAATAGAACGATGTTATCTGCGATCCGAGCTTATTTAACCGATTTCCATCGAGACTGGGATATTCATATTCAGGAGATTGCAGCTGCGGCTATTCGGAATTCGATTCACTATCTCAATATCTAGCCTTTGGTCAACATAAGATTATGCACGGATCAGAATATAGTTATTACGAGATCTTAAATTCTTAGAAGACTGTTCTACCACTAACCAACCTGCTCATAGACTATCGATGGCTCAAGAACAAGTTTTGCAATATATGAAGCGCTCGGATTCGAGATTTTCAAACTGGACAGCTCATTTACGTAAGGAATTTTGTTCAAAGCGACGCCGCAAAGCATTTTTCCACAAAACTAGCTCCAAAATTTGTCGTTGGACGAGTGAAACGTATTGTTGGTAATGTAGCTGTAGAAGTTGAAAACCTAAATGGACAACCACTAGGGAAGTATCATATGAAGGATATTAAGACGTGATTTTGTTGTTTACCCGGCATAATGAGACTAATGTGGGACTGACTGCCCCATCGATTGTAACGAGATGACACTCATCTCGCTACCAAATCACTCGGTTTGTTGACTGACATTGTTGTATTACCTCTTTCTTTCGTGCCATTCCGAATGTACCATACATGTTGTATACGTTTTTTTTTTTTGTTCTATGTAACATAAACCAGTCGACTGACAATACTTGTCACCCGATTCTCTAATACACCTGATTTTTAAATATACAAACAATCGTTGGTGTGGATCATTTATTTTATATATGTGTGTGTACATCTGTACCGGGTAAATACTCTTATAATGACCGTACCGTCCCTGTACGCATACGAACGCGGTTACGAATTACAATTTTTATTTAGAAAATAAATGATACGATCAGTCTGTAGCAAACAATTCAAGCCTTAACTTTTATTGTGTACAGTGCGAATTATAATAGATACAGTGCCTCCATTGTAGTAAATTTTATCAAATAAAAAACCTCTTAACGGGGTAAATGTTCGAGTGACGAAAGCCGAATTCAATTCAGAAAATTTCTGATATCAAATTTGTGCCGAAAAAAATAATTACATTCGATTTGTCAACGATTTTTCGGAATGTTAGTGCATTCGTTAGTGCATACAGACAAATATAGATTGAATATTTTTTCATTGGTGACAAGCAGAAAAACAACAACAACAACCAATACTTTTAACGCTATTTGCCGTAGGCACTTGGCGAAACACACTTATACTTAATAAACACATTTTTATTAATCACTTGTTTTTTGTTCCGCAGAATATTTTGAATGTCTTTCAAAAAGTTTAAAAAATCACTCGATCGATTTCGACTTGTTAGGTCATCATCAGGAGTATCTACTGATTTGTATTAGTAAAAATTTTTGTTATATAATAGAAAAAAGCAAAATATAATAAAAGAAGGAGAGAAGAAAAAATAAGCAATAAAAATTAATCTACGGATCGCGCAGGTAGGCGATGAGTCATATGTAGGTTGAGTAACAAAATTCAAGGTATATTATTGCGTACGTGAGAATAGAAAAGGGCGGGGTCTGTAATTGGTGAGAACCGGATTTCTCTTTGTTCGTTAAGGATCCTTGAAAATGCGGTTTACTTCATTGTATTTCTCATAAGGAAAAAGTTAAAAGTTTGATAACATTTTTCATAAGGAAATCACCAACCTAACAAAAAAGAATTATATGTTGTCCATGTATCCTCCATCTGAAAACACTTGTAAAATAAACATCATACCATGTACAATGAATATTTTACACATGAACTAGAATCTACTTAAATATATATTTAAGTAGATTCTGCATCAACTCACACCTCAAATGAAATCTCCATTTTCCACACTGATAAAAATGAAATAGAAATGTTTCTAAATGAAATTGATAAACAAGAAATTAAGTGGGGGGTAAATATGCAGCACGATGAAAAGAGGACAAGGGCCGTGTCCCAAACCCCGACTTATTTGCTTATACCGACTTATTCAAATAATACTGGGTTTACACCAGAGCTACTTTAATAGTATAATACTTTTTTGCTAATAAAGTATAATACCCGGCCAGTTTACATCGCAAGCGGTGTAAACACATACTATAATACTATATTATTTTTTTTGTCGGTAAATATATTTTTTTTTGGTTAATATCACAAATGGAAATGTATAGCCAAACAAAAAATGTCTTTATCGGCCACTTGAAAAAAATAATAAACAAAATTAAAGTATTATAACATTAAAGTAGAGTTTAAACCACGACTATAATGTCAATATTTTTTTGATAGCTATTATACTTTAATAGCAAAATAGTACGTGATAAAGTATTAAAGTATTTTAGTTTGAGATTTACACCAACATACTTTTTTGCTACATACTTTTATTCTACTGGTGTAAACGGGGTATAAGTCTGCTATCGAGGTGACTTATTTATACTGTTTATATTGGAGGTTGAACCTAGGTCGAGTCAACTTGTAGTTATCTTCAGGTTAACCTTGAAGTTAACTTCTAGTGTTTATATTGGAGAGTTATCTTAAGGTTGAGTCGAAACCAGGTTATAAATGTCAAAATCATTCTTATTTTTTCCTTCAAAAATTCATTCTAACTTTTTCTTTCGAACTAGTTACATAGAAAAATATTTAAAAAAAAATAAAAAATAAAAATAAAAAACGAAAAAAACACAAAAATATGCCGCCGAATTTAACCACAGATGCGCTCGTACAAGACAAATATGAAAAATCGCCATTTTTATTTTTAAATTTATTGATTTTTTGTTGTTGTTGTTTTTCGACTCGACTCTGGGCGTTTATATTAACCAGAGTTAACTCGACCTAAGAAATTTTTTGGAATGAGTCGAGTTAACTCCAAGTTAACTTTTGGTGTTTATATTGGAGGTTGAACCTGGGTTGAACCTGGGTTCAACCTCCAATATAAACAGTATAATTTTGAAAGCAAAAAACTTATTTGATCATGTAAACAAGAAATATACATTTGATCATGTAAACATGAAAAATTCAACAAATTCTCAAATATTATTAATAATTTTCAAACATTAGTGATATTTCACTTAATTACTAACTATTAGTACAATATTGTCTTAATAAATTAATAGATTTTAGAGATATAAAAAGAGGATTAATAGAGGTGTAGCTTGCGTAACAAAAATTGTAGCTTTCGTATTTCGCGCATCTCCAGCTACAATAATAAATTTTCATCGTGTTTTAATAACTCAAGACACATTTTTATGTTTTTATTTATTAAATAATTCATTAAAATAAATTATTTTTGTGTATTTTAATTTTTTTATTTAATTATTAAATAACAAATTCCTAAAACATTTGTTGTTTGCTATATCTGTCAAAATAAGTCAGTAAAATCGTTTGGGACGACTTGATCGACTTATTCAAGATGGCGCCAAATAAGTCAATAAGTTTGAAATAGGTCGGTGTTTGGGACACGGCCAAGGTGAAATATTGCGCATGCTAATGTGACGTCACTTGTATCCACCAAACATGTGATTTCGGTTTTTTTTTTATTATTTTTTTAATAAATGGATAATAAATGTATTTTTTTTTCTTAATAAAAAGCTTATTTTAGTTGAAGAAATTTTTTAATTATTTTCTGATTTTCAGTTAAAATCAAAATTATTTTAACTTAAATAAATCATTCAGTCACTTTAATATATGTACTAGCTTATTAAAATTATATAAGATAGGATACAAAACAATTATGGCATTTAGCATTTATATTTGTAAAGTTGTAATGTGGACTTATATCAAAAATAAAAGTTAAAACTAAAATAATGATTCTTTCATTCATTTCAATTGTTAATTGGTACGCTCACAGTAAATAAATTCGTTACAATCAAAACCAAACTAAGGCTGTGGGCCAATTCTCTGGTAAATATATTAATACAGGGGTGGAATCATGAATGCCGGACGGAAAATTTAAACGGTAGTGAAATTTTATATGGAAAACAGCAATAATTGTACCGGTTTTGTTCCATTGTTTCGCAAAAAAAACACAAATAGCAAGCCAGAAAAAAAATAATTCATTCGTCAGCTTTATAGCAATCGAACGAATTTGTAAGGTTTTTTTGAAACAACAGAATAAAACCGGTAGAATTATTACTGCTTTCCATATAAAATTCTCTACCGTCTAAAATTTCCGTGCGGCGTTCATGATTCCGCCCCATTAAATTGAAATTTAAGTACAAATTACTTTTCAAATCGTACTAATTCTCTAGTAAATTAAATTAGGTAAATGTGGCTTAAAGGGACACATGGTTTCTAGGAATATTCAAAAATTGGTATGTAGGTACACGAGCTAATGTCGTACGTTTTATTGTTGTTGTTTCAATTATTCGTATTGTTTATACGAATAAATTTAAATTTGTTGTGTAATATACACAATACACTTATTGAAAAAATAAATAAAAATGTTAACAAATAAAACTGTGTTCATAAATATACAAGCGCATTTTTATTTTATGGGAAATGCTAGTGCATATAAAAAAATTATGTCTAGAAACAAGGCCGCCATATTTTCATGATGTGTTTCGCAAAAACAAAATCCACTACTATTTACCTTTCGTGTCTTCGCTTTACCCTACTTTTTAGTACAGTATTTCAATTTACCGCATACACTGTTAAAAACGGCATTTACACTAGATTTACCTTAGAATTGGCCCACAGCCTAAAGAGATATTTAACAATTATTTCATAATAACTTAACAATTATTTCATAATAGCTACAGACAGGTACATAAGATTTTGTTAGTAAACATATGTATTAACAATTCTATAGTTTTATGTTATATCCTTAAATTATTCTATTTTGCCGTCGGCATTACCTTATTTTGCCGTCGGCTTGAAAAATATATCTCGACGGATTATTCCCTCAAATATTTAATAAAAAAAAATAATTAATAATTAATTTTTAAATAATTAATCGAAAAATCGACAAATTCAATGTAAATTTCCGTTTTTTTGGATACAAGTGACGTAATGCGCACAAAAAGACGAAAATGAAACATGGGAATATTTCACCTCTTTATATGTTTGTTCATCATGAATATGCAGTGTATCTGCATGTATTATAAAATAAACTGAAACCGAAGTAAATTTATTTGTTTTCTCACTTCGACGTGTGCAAATGGTTCAACCTTTTCCATACTGCTATCAACGTTTGTTTGCTTTGGCTCTCACACAGCTGTCGGCTGTTACGGAGTGTGCATTTATTCGTTCTTCTCCTCTCGATATTCGTCACTCCAGTAGCGTGCGTTTGTGTATGAGGCACAATAGAACGTAAAACCAAATATTAAATAGTATCAATATAGGACATTGCCTTGTAAAATCGTGTTCCAAATTTTTTTTCTATGACAAGAGTGAAGTTAGCAGTTTTAGTAAACTCGTTAAAAAAACTCGAAAATCAACACAGCTGGTAAAAAAGTAAAACTAAATTTAACTGTTTCAACTGTTTAGCTTAGCTGTCTAAACAAAAAAGTAAACAAACAACGGCAATTTTTCGAAAAAAGTTCGAAAAAATGACAAAAGCGACACCGTGACAAAAAATCGAATTACGGTAAACGCGATAAGCTAAGAGAAAAAAAGAACACGAACGTCCTATATATAAGTTATTTATATATGGTAAAACAATAGAAAGAAACTTTCAATAAAAAAAATAGAAAAACATTTAAGCTTTGGAAATAAAAAATATGTTTTGTCAAGTGCCATTTTCCATCATGGCACAGAATTAAAAGAAGGCCATTACACAGTAAGAGAAAGAATGGAAACTTTTTTAGTGCAGATGATGGCGTCATCTCACCATGCTCTTGGCCTCGAAATAGTGAAGACTTATATTATCTTTTTTATGTTGAAAAGTAGGGTCACGTCTCATCATTAGGTTCAGATAGGTAGTTTTTTTATTATGTTCATCTGAACATTCGTAGTTTAGTTTTTAGTGCATGTTACAGAGTAGTAAAAATTTAGATCAGATGCATGTGTTTTTGGTAGAAATTCGATTGAGTAATTCAACAATTGTTTTTGCATGTTTCTTGCTGTTTTGTCACTAAGCGCATGCGGCTAACATTCATTTTTGATTCTTTAAACAATACAATAAAATATACATATTTTAGTGTGTTAGTTGGAAACAAAAAATAATGATAGCTACCCTCTCGCTGATATTCCATCTTCATGCGATGGGAGGGGACACAAAATCTATTTTTAAAGAAATCATCATAAAGATTAAAAAAACTATCGATTTTATGCAAGGAGACTGTCAAATGTTCAATGTTTTTGGTAATTTTTTCAATCACATCAATTTGTCAGTTTTTTCATTTTTTCAATTCTCTTATGGTGTTATGACACTGACTAGTTTATTACATTGTTCATGTGATTCAAAATGAAAATAGATAATAATATGATGTATTTATAATTGTTTCATTGTAATACATTGATTCACTATCATTATGAACCGCAACGGACCGATATTAGAATGCATTTGAGCCAAAAAATGAAATTTTGCAAAAAATTAGGGTGGCTTTTAAGTTATGGAAGTCAATATCTAAAATATACGAGTTTTCTGGGACAAACGGTTGATGCCATATTGTAGGTGAGGTTTGTGGCGAATAATCCTGAGAATATGAACCAAAATGGCGTCAATACCTTTCCAACGATATGCATATGTCCGGGGTATGTCAAATAGGTTCAGCACTGTGCGCGTGACCAAAATGGCCAAAAATGGCCGTTCAGAGGCCGGCCGCGGCCAACATGGCGGCCAAATCAAAAAGTCGTAGAACAAAAGTTGCTTAGTTTTTCAAGTTCTACAAACCCTGAAAATATGAGATCAAATGAAAGAAGTAAGAACAAACATATATACCAAAGCAAGATTAATATGGAGACGCCATAGAAAAATTTCCAAATGTCATAACTTTAGTCAAAATCATCCGTTTTGGACGTTTGAGGTGTCGTTGAATTGGTATTGATGTCTACAATCATAATTTGCTAGTTAAAATATAATTGGGCAGTTTTTGGGGCACTTATACCCGAAAAACTGATTTTTTGGGGCAATTTTCGGAAGGTCATATCGCCACTCAATGTTGGTAGAAATGCATGTATAAAATATATAAAAAAAATAATAAAAAGGATCATATTATTGATCCGAGCATATCTGGCTGTAGTTATATTTGTGCGGATTACTACATATTTCGTTCTTTTCTAGCAATATCTATGGCCGTTCATGGTCGAACATTTACACAGCACTTCGCATTTGTGCGGATTATTCGTCCATAATTTAATACAAGGTACGTGTAATATAATCCATTTGATATGAAGTCCGTTGGTAATATCTTATTTCGTTTGTTTTCCTATCACCTTAGACTAAATCATTCCAACTTGCGGCCGTTAAATTTTTGTGTAAAGTGTATTATATTCCTGGGGATTGTGTTCGCGGACCGTACGTTTATTTGATGAGCCTTTGGTTTTTGATCCAGGTATACGTTTTGTCGGATATTATTTTTGGTGGCCTTGAATCGTTCATCAACATAACGGTGTCCATACGTCCGTCACGTCGTAGTTTAAGTTTTATTTGTTACTACAACTCTACTGAAATAATTTCGCGAGTTTAGTTAACTATTTTTTTTTCCTTTATTAATCTTAAGATTTTGAATGTTACAACTATTTGTTAGTTATAATTAGTAATTTATTTTATTTTACTTTCTATCTTCCTTGTATGGAAATAATTAACGGTTTATTTCTCGCGATATGTTTATATACCTTTCTATTTAAGAAAGAAAATATAATATAGGGAACCAGACTATCAGGAAAGAGATTTCTTCGGTGGAATCTTGGTGGCCTGGGGTAAGTCACTTTATGTTATTTTTATTGAGTTTTTTTTTGGTGTTTCTGAGCTTATATTGGAGCCCATATTTATTATTACCCGCAGTTATTTGGTTATTTTCATTCAATAGGTTTATTATAATACGTAAGTTATATGATTTTTTTTTTGTTTTCTTTAAATATTAAGATTTAAATCTAACACAATTAAAGATTTAATGTACCAAATTTATACCAAATTTAATTTCCTTTTATTTATTTATATGGCTATGATTACTATTGGTTTCTTAGTCTACCTACATAATATGTATATATTATATTGATTTTATATAATATATTATATTGATTGATTTTTTTGAATTTTTGCTTTATGTTCTCTTCTCTGATTTATTGTATTTTATGAATAATGGCTAAGTTTTTGTTTTCGTAATGGGACATAGCCAGTGCAATGGTGGAACAAATTAATGGATACTTTTAGTGTAATTCGTGTATTACCTAACTTTGGATTATTATATAATTTTACTATTATTATTACGATTATTTAGACGGTTAACCTAGATCAAGAACATACTGTAATAACACCCACGACAAACCTGAGCTTAGCCGCGCAAAATCGATGCCGTCATACAGTCCCTGTTCTCGATACAATAAATCTACGTAACAACCTTAAGCACAACGTTACAAGTACGATGCGGAAAAGTAACATTGAAACTTCGTATATTTATTAAATCACGCCAAATTCTTGGATATGCAGATATTGTGCTTCTTGGCCGAAGACCTAGCGGTATCAAGGACAGTTTCATACCCTGTGAACAGTAGCAAAACCAACCCAGGAACATCTCCATAGTAAATCTTGGAATTGGCGACTATAACTTTGATAGCGTCGAAAACTTCAAATACCTCTCGTCAGTTATAACATCATCGAATGATATGCAGGCAGAAATAAAAGCCCGAATCGCTGTCGAACAACGAGTTTTCTACGCCCAACCAAAATTATTGCGATCTAAATATCTATCGCAGTCGTGTAAGCTCGCACTTTATAAAGCACTCATAAGACGTGTGCGGAAGCGAGAACTGCACCATGGCCTCTAACGATTGTAGATTGTTATCTACATTAATTCGTTCAATCTTTGGTCCAATTAGAGTCGCGAACAACGAATATCGGATTCGTATGAACCACGAGATAAAGCAACTTCTTGGAGGTAGCGGTAATATTGGATTCATAAAGTCCAATCGAGTTATATGGCTCGGCCACGTTGCTATTTCTCCACAACAACGAATGATTAATAAAATGTTCAATCAGCAAGCCGGAGTGTGTCGTAGAGGAAGACCCAGACTGCGCTTGCGCGACGACGTCGAACAAGACCTACTCGTCGAGAGCGATGGAGGATCATAGTGCGGGCGGTCCCTTCATGGGATGTGAAGCTAGACAGAGGGGGGTGGGATTTCATTAATTATTTGTATGTGTAGATAATAATTCGTAATAGGTTTTGAAATATTCTTTATTTTATATTAAACAAGATAGAAGAGATAAAAACGAATTACCCGCCACTTTTATTTTTTTAAATATGTATATTAAATATAAAAGGATTATAAATGTCGTCATTGTTGTTAAAAATAAAATATAAACTTTCTCACATAATTCAAAGGGTTTTGACGTCCTTCTTCATCATCCTCACAATTATGTAAATATGTATAAATCAACACAGTCCATATTGAAATTTATTTAAAGAGTAAATATGTAAATGCAAAATCATTACGAAAAGAATATATAGATTATAAGAACTGTCAGATGTTGTACACGTAAAACAAATTCCCAATGAATCGCATTTCATAATAGAAACCCAAGCGGCGGATCGGATCCGCAAAAAATGCGATATGCGACCGGTTTCATAATAGGGCCCCAGACCTTCGATAGGCTAATCGAACTAAATTCAAGAACGAGTAATTAAATATATTTTATAGTCCGGTAAAAATTCATTGATTCCTCCATAAATTATATTGACTTACAATGAAACATTTTATTCGATTCATATTTTATGCTAGATTTATATTACATTTTAGTAACTTTAATATTTAATAATTCCGACTTGTGTTGACATCAGTAATTAAAAGCTTTGTTGCTGAAACATAATTAACAAAATCAAAAAAATGTTGGAGTGCGGATCACTTTAAGTTTCGTGGAACAGTAATGCTAATGCCTATGTAGTTAGATTTTTTTACATTAAACAAAAAAAATTATTCTATTTTACAAATAAAAATTGATTTATTTTTATTCTATCATTTTTTGACATTAAATGAAACCCATAAAACATTTTAAAATAAGATTTATCAAAATATAAGTTTTCCAAAATTTGTTTTTAACTAATTTTTTTGGTTTTTATTCGCACATTGCAAATACATAACTATTTAACATGTATTTTTTTCAAGCTACTTTTACTTCAAGAAACAAGATTAAGATTTATATTTTACTATAATTACTTACTACTTCTTTGTAATTCCACCGAATAGTTAGATTGGTTTAGATCAAGCGCGCCAACAAATAGTCAAAAAATTACCGGTATTTTTACGCGGCAAAAAAATTAGATAAAATACAAATTCGTAAATGGCGTTCTTGTTAAAATTTCCTTAAATCATAAATATTTTTAATGTAAACTCTAAAACTAATAGTTCAACAGAAAGTAATAAAAAAAAATATATACTTAAAAGTTATTGATTATTGATAAAAAAATCTGTATCATGGTATCAAATACATAACTTAACTTTATGAAAAAAATATATATAACTTTAGACATTTTCCGCGTAGAAATTAAAAAGAAAATTATGGAAAATTGTTTTTTATATAATAATGTAAGCGCTAATTAAAACTTAATTATTGTTTTATGCAGCACTTTTTTTTGGAGGTCTACCGCGTCCTTTTTTGACTGCCACTTTTGGTGGTGGTGCTGCTGCTTTTGCTGTCGCTGGTTGCCGGCCACGACCTTTCTTTGGTGGGCTTTCACCATTTTTTTCCTCTGCCTCCTCTTCTTCTTCATCAGCCGAGACGGGTTTTTCGGGCGATTTTTCAACTGCGGATGGACGTCCACGCTTTTTGGTCTGTAAACAATTGTTCGTTACATTTAAAAATTAATTAACAATTTTTTTTGTTACTACCTCTATTGGTTCTTTTTCTTCCTCTTTCTTTGACTCAACTTCTGACGATTTCTTTGCTGGACGTCCACGACCTTTTTTTGCTTCTCCATCAGCCATTTTACTGTTATAATATAAAATACAAAATTCATTTAGTTTGTAGATAACCAACCATTGTATTTGAAGTTCGGTGGACGCCATTATATTTGTAAACACAAAACATGTTTTAAAATAATTGCTTGAATTTAGAAATAGCTAAAATTGAATTCTTAAGAAGCACTCTCGTGAAAGAACACCAAATAACGAAAGTTTTGCGTAGTCAAATTATAAACACCATTCGATTTTTCAAATACCTAGCATAACTAAAATCAATTTTACCGCCTAATTATAATCATGACAACACAATATAACAAATGACGCTTACCGATAAAATTTTGAAAGCGCGTTTTACGGCGAATATGTATGTATACATTTAGTAATTAAGTTTTACAATGTTCGTTATGATTAATAAAATGCTAAAACTAGCAAAGTATAAATTTGAAATCGGGGCATCACAGGGATAAAAATGATTACATTTGATTTGGTTTTAAGCGCCATTTTCTACAAACATAACCTAACAGTTCATTTACGACAAACATCGGAAAATTGGTTGGTATTTTTATTCTTAAAACGTGAAACTACATATTTTATAAAAATATATTCCCACAATTATTTATTAAATAGATTTATTTAGTAAATATTTAGTAAATTATCATCTACCAAATTTTAATTGGATAAAATTAACATATAAAAAATTCGCCATTTTCAAGATAATTTTTACGCGGCACGCTTGCTTGTATTGTAATAGACAAGCGATAAGATTTTATTATTTTTCTACTAATAATATATTCTATGCAAATTTTTAAATCTCTATACCTATTATAAAATAAATATATTATTTATACTAACTTTAATTTTACAATAAAAAATGCTTTAATATAATAATTAATATAAAAATTTAAATCAACACACAACACTTCAAAACCCTTCAACTTTATTAACACAAATCTCAAACTTGAATAAAAATAAAATTAGAGAAAAATTGGTTTGGTGTTGAAAGCGGTGCGAAAAAGAGAAAACATGCATAAATCAAAAAGCGTACATCAGGTTCGCTCTAACTAATGTGGTTATTCCACGTGTTAGTTTACAAGAGCAGGATGTGTATATTTAAAGAATTTAAGGGGAAAGTATGAAAAAACCGTTAAATTTTTATAAATTGTTAGAGCCTTTTTTAAAAACGACTTTACTAATGTCAAATTCTTTAGAAGAGAAATGATCAAAAAAATTTGATTTATGATCAAAAAATACCTTTTGATATTCTTTAGAAGAAAATAATTAATTTTTTTTTTATCTATGATCAAATTTCAAAACCCCAATTTTTTGGAGGATTTGTTTTGAGATCAAAAAAAGAAAAACGTCGATGTCTTAAACAAAGAAACAAAAGACGCGCCATTTTCATTATCAGCATTATAATTTGGTGTTTATATTTTAACGTGCGCTACTAAGTAAATTAATTATTATAAATAATATTAGTTTTTGTGTAATTTAAAGTGAATTTGGAGTAATTGTTTTTTTTTGTTTTGTTTTAATTTTTTTGTTGTTGTTGTTTGTTTTGATTTCCCTTTAAACAAATGTAAACAAACCATTTTCCTGTTTTCGTGTTCACGAGAAAATGATACCATTTCATTTCTTCTAAAGAACTTGAAATAATGAGCCTCGCCACACTTTAATTCTTTTACCTTAAACAGAATAGCGGCGCACATCGCCGATCTTCGGCGCTCAAAGTTCAAATCTTTTTTGCTTTTTTTTTGCTTTTTTTTGATAGACGCCATTTTTTTGACATTTCTGTCATTTGTAGACAGACTTAAAATACTAATAATATATTAGATGTTTTTGTTTGTGGATAAATAAAGATACCAGCAAAATAGAAGAAATGGATAGTGATAACAAAATAATGCTAATGAAAATGGCAATGGTGTTATTCACAATGGGTAATTTATTCAAAGATTAATTTCTCATTAAATGTATCTTGAAAATTGTAAAATTCAATTGAGTATTTAAAAGAAACAACTTCTTTATTAGAACAAAATTTAATTATGTATTATCACCTCGTCCATTTCATAAAAAAATAAGTTTTTTTTTGTTTTTTACTAAATGTCACTCATCGTCCAAAAAAATATAAATTTTTATATTTTGACGTCGATTGTCGACGCTTTATCTGTTCGCTCTTATGGAAATGCATGTATTTTAAATTTAGCGCCAATGTTTTCGACGTCATTCTATTTGAGGTATTTCGCCGTCCACATTTGATTTCTTTGCGGTTTCTTTTTTTATGTTTTTATGTGCGTAAAATTATGTTTTTGATTTATTCGTATTGTAATAAAATGTTTATTATTTGCTGCAAAAACTGCTTCCTTGGTTGAAAAAATATATTTTTTGCATTCGAAGTGCAAATTAAACTAAAATTAACTCAAAAACGACAAATAAACAAGGTGTCCTTGAAAATTTTATTATTGTTGTGCGAGAATCAGTTGAATCAAAAAAAATTGATGAAAAAAGAATCAAAAATTTCCCCGCCAAAAAATTAGTTTGTTGGTGAAGGGGAAGGAAACGAGAAAAGAATCACGACCAAAGAATCAAAGTGTGGAACCACGGAATATCATTTTCGGTGGCAAAAAAAAATTGATCCCATTTTTGGATCAAGTTTTTTTTGCCACAGAACACAAACACAATTTTTATTTTATAAAACACAACTTGCGCTTTATGGGCGTATTCCATGGAAATATTCTGCTGTCAGCAAAAACAAAAGCGAGAAAAAATATAGATTTTACTGGTTGTGTACGAAACAAAACAAGTTGTCAGTAAAATTTTGCTGAGAGAATAGATGTGATGGTGTAGTTTGCTGCCATAATACTGCTATAAAAAATGTAAATCGGAGTATTTTTATGGCAGAATTTTTCATACATCTACAAAAAATGTATGTAAAGATAAGAAATTTTTTTCACACTCATACAAAATAAGTCGTTCGCCATTTTTATAGTCAAATGTCAATTTGTTTTTTTCGTGTTGAAATTTGTTTACGTTAGTGGTTTTTTGTGGTATATATATTAAACTTAAAATATATAAAAAAAATCGAATTGTACGAAAATGTACAAATTAAAAATTTTATGAAATTTTGAGGTTATGACAAAATATAACTGTACTATAAAATGAAATAAAAAATATCTCTGTCACTTATGGAATTTTAAGATTTTTGTTGCGTTTTATCAGCAAAAAAATTGCTGTCAGCAAATTTTTTCCATGGAATTATGGGCCTATTCCATGGAAATAATCTGCTGTCAGTAAAAATAAAAGCGAGAAAAAAATATAGATTTACTGGTTGTGTACGAAACAAACCATGTTGTCAGTAAAATTTTACTGAGAGAATAGTTGTGATAGGAGAAGTTTACTGCCATAATACTGCTATAAAAAATGTAAATCAGAGTATTTTTTATGGCAGCATTTTTCATACATCTACAAAAAATGTATGTAAAGATAAGAAATTTTTTTCACACTCATACAAAATAAGTCGTTCGCTATTTTTATAGTCAAATGACGATTTGATTTTTTTTTAAATTTGTTAACGTTAGTGGTTTTTTGTGGTACACATATAAAAATTAAAATATACAAAAAAAAATCGACTTGTACAAAAATGTACAAATTAAAATTTTTATGAAATTCTTAGGTTATGCCAAAATGTAAAACCATAAATTTTTTCTATAAAATGAAATAAAAATATTTTTGTTCTTTGTCACTCTTATGGAATTTTTTTTTGCTTATTATCAGCAAAAAAATTGCTGTCAGCAAATTTTTTCCATGGAATTAAAGCATTAAAGCATAAAGTTGTAGTCGTGGATATCGACAACTACAATCAACAATTCAATTGACGTTTATGTCATATATTATAAAGTATATATTCTATATTCTGTGTTTATGTGGTTTAACCTCTTGCGCTATTTTGGGGTAATTTTTGTCTATACTCAAAGTGACGTACAGCGTACGTCTATGAGCAAAATTGACTTTGTTATTTTTACATTTCCAAAAGAATTTATTTTTTAACTTCTTACCTTTCTCACCGAATAGAAATAAAAAAATATCGTGGATTTTGAAGAGAGGAAGAAAATAGTAAACAATTCTTTTTTTTTCAAAAAGAAAGGAAAATAAAATCCATATAAAATATAAACAACTTTGAAGAGAGTCGAAAAAATATAAATAAAGGAAATAATAAATTTTAAATTAAAATTTTGAATTTTTTAACCAAAAAGAATAAAAAAATGGCTAAATTAAAGTCCAAACCACACAAATGTGTGAGTAAAAAATCATAGTATGTAATGGCGTTTTTGATAAAAAATTTCGCTTGATTTAAAATACAACCAACACAATTGTATGTATAGTTATAGTGTTTTTTCGGACGAAATAAGTTTGAAAGGAATGCGCAAATGTGTAAGTTGGTTCAAAACACTCACAAAAATAAATTTTTGACATGGTACTTTTGCCGTACTCGCACAATTGTGTTAGTAAATGACAAAAGGAATATAAAGATTGGGAGGTGGTGAAATTGTGGAGTTATATGTTCGGATACGGAAAAATCTAAAAAATATAAAAAAAATTTCACCAAAAACAAAAAAAAATCCTAGAACCCGATTGCAAGGCCACCTACCGGGACCAATTGTGAATCTAAACCATCCAGGAACCCACTCAAACACACAATTAGGAGTTCATTTGGAATTTCTTTGAGTGGATGGGAATATATTTTTTCTAACTCATTGATAGCGCAAGAGGTTAATTGCGGATTCAAACTTCGAATTTCGAAAAGTTTTTAATTTATTAATAATCAAATTATTATTATATTCGTCTGGACATATTGAAATAAAAAATGTAGTTTTGTAGTTTTTTTGTAATTTGAGTCTAATTTTGTATTACGTAAAAATTGGCACTTTTAGCATATATTAAATAGCTTATACTATTTAATATTTGCTTTTAGTTACGTTTAAAAACTACAATAAATTCGTGGATTAAGTTGCAGTTATATACGGTCTTATACCATAGACAGACACAAAATCGGGTTTGTGTCTGTCACCATAATTATAAAATCGCGATTTTATTTGTTTGACATGCATGCTTAGTTCATGGAACGGGATTATTTTTGAGCTAACTCTTTAGCCAATAAAATCTTTATATTCAACTAAGTCCCGCCCAATTTGGTCTCGGTTTAGTTGAAATTCCCAAATATAACAAAATTCGACTTTTTTGTCATTTTTCGAAGTAAAAACTTATATTTAGTTTCGACTTTGACTTAGTTTTGCTTTCGACTTAGAATAAGATCCTGTATGAAAAGTGTCGCGATTATTCGAAACTGGACGAAACTCGATACAATAAAATTGTGCTTATGAATGTGTGTAAATAAAAACCGGCGGAACAATTTGGTCCAAGTATGTGTGTGAAACGTCATACTCACAACCGAAACTATTAGGGGACGAGATGCTGGCGGAATTAAAAAACTACTATTTTGATTTCAGAATTTTATTAAAGTTCACATGAAAATTGACCATACGACTAACATAAATCTGTTGATTGAAAAATATTATCTATTTGAATTTTTCCCATAATTATTGTTTTGATATATTATAACACGCCGTACACACTTTATGTGCTCTATTATACACAATTCACTTTCATTCCTGATAACAATTTCATTATTTCCACAATATGAAAGTTTAATTTACAGGCCCAAAAATTGAATTAAGTTTTGTGCTGAAATTTTGATGAACATAATTTAAACCATTAATATCCAGACAATTACTTAATAAGTATTTAATTTTGTAATACTTACATTTTAAATTAAAATGTTAAACCTGCAGTTCGCCTTTTACATCAATTATAATTATGATGAGTTCTCTATTCTTAGTTTACAATAAAATTTCTTTCTTTCTACTTTGGACAGTATACATATACGCACCAATACTAAAGTAATGATTCTTCGACTTTTTCTAATATTTCGAAGGCAAATACGATAGCTCAATTTTGAGTTTCGTCTTGTTATACTTGGGTTCCCAAGTATAACAAAACGAAAGTAAAAATTGAGCACAGTATTTTCCTTCGTTTTCATCCACAATTAACGAAAGTTAAACTTCGCATTATAATGATAGTGTTTGTAGCGTATACGTATTATATACATATGCCTATTATATACATTTGTCAACTTTGATATTAATTTAATTGAAGGCAAGGGAGGCTGTAAAACAATTGGTAATGTAAAGATTCATTCGAGATAATTTGGTACAATCTATTATATTTTGTTTTCCTATTTTATATTTCGAAATCATTATTTATGAAGCAAGATGGCCACGAACTAAAAAAGTGCATTAGGGCTAACTTTACAGAGCTGTTCACCGAAGAGCTTAGCTGCAAGTTTACGTTTAACGGTCAATAAAGATAATGTGAGGTATGGTTTTCGTTATTCCGTCTTAAATTTAATGATTATAATATTATTTTCAACATTTTAGATTGTACTATGGAAAATTTTACGAACTCTATCGAAACCGATTTAATATCCACAAATTACTTTTATTATATAAAAGACAAACAAGGAAAATTATT
The DNA here is from genome assembly GCA_932526605.1 of Nephrotoma flavescens. NCBI lineage: Eukaryota > Metazoa > Arthropoda > Insecta > Diptera > Tipulidae > Nephrotoma > Nephrotoma flavescens. Next base: position 127,568,467 of record OW052220.1, read on the forward strand.
TTAAAAAAAGATCTAGTGTAAATATTAGAAATTAAAAAACTGAATAATTTAATCGAAATGTATATATATGTATGTCCAAAGTAATCAATAATGAATTAAAATAATGAATTTAGTAAATCATTTTATATTACAAAAATAAAATTATTTCTTTAAAAACATTTAATTTTACAACCAAAATTTGAAATTGCCGTTTTAACAAACACAAGCACAATTGTTCCCGCCAAATATTTCTCAATACGCATACACTTGCAATAAAATATTTATAATGAGTTTCGTCCAGTTTCGAATTGTTGCGACACGCTTCATACGTTTTATTTTAATAAATTGCAACTCAAACTTAGAAAAATACTAGACTAAGTTTAGTACTTAAGTACGAATATCGCCAGAAAAATTGAAAGTAAAAATACTTGGGTCGTGAAACAACAACAAAAACTAATAGCAAGTTCATTCGGAATTACAACAAAAAGTTACCCGGTTTTTATGAAAATGAACACGAAAGATATTATCCGACTTTTGTAGTAGTATTGGTGAAAAGAAAGACAAAAAATTGTGTATTTTTAAAATAGTCAGCAAAGCAAAGTACATAACATAATATTAAAATTTTCAATAGTGTCTTCCGTATTTCAATTTTAATAATTCATTTATAACTCAATATCAATAATTTTTAATTAATAATATAGAAAATTATATAATTTCGCACAAAAAAGGAATGTTGAGTTTGCTAAATAACAAATCGAATGTATGAAGTGATAAATTGATGAAAAGTTTTGAAAGTGCCCGTAACAATCCGTTTCAATTTCGGCATTTGCAGTTGTGTCACAATTTGGCGGATTTACGTAAAGTCCCGAGCCCAAAGGTCATGTTAGCTTCTACTCCCGATATTGAAAGTGGATACGCACGTGATTTGTTTGTACAATGGGCTTCAAATTCTAACAATAGCATTATTCTAACGAATCGTAGAACTCGCCTGGGACTTTGACTCGCGATTTAATAGAAAACGGTGGGAATGGGCATAAAAATATAAAATTATTATAAAATAAATTATTATAAAATAAAATATGTATTTCATTTTTCATAAAAAAAAGACAAAAGTGGAAAAAAAATTGATTTAATTCTGTCTTGTGCGATCTAGCCAATCCAATTATTTATTACTCTACCCTTCACTCTTCAGCTTATTGTGGTAAGGGATTACAATTGGCGCCGTGCATCGGTGTGATCATTTTACGGTGGCTAGCTAAATTCATTTGTACCAGCTGGTCGCCTATATCTGCACCTTTCGAATCCATTAGTAGTGCGTCCAAATCGCTTAAATAATTACTGTAATATTCATTCAAAAGTTAAATGGAAATAATTGAGTGATTTAAACAAAAGATCTACTAACATGACTACAGCCGTCAAACGCTTATTTAAAATTAAGTTTTCAAACACATTTAATTTACGTTTATGAGTATCCTGTTTTACTGTAATATTATCGTTGTGGCACAGAATCGCTTGAAGTGGTAAGTGATCGCATCAGCTGTCCCATTTCCGAATTTTATTCAATGTAATAAAATCCGCAATTACACAACATTTTAGCACACAAGATATTTTGAAAATATGTCGCACAAAATTATAAATTGTTCTTACAATTTTAATACATCTATGAAAAATTAAAATTTATTCGAAGTACAAATGGCGCGGTGTCTTTGTTTTGATAATTATGTTGTGATGTTTACTTTTGTATATATGTATGCGTAAAAATCTAACAAAAAATTGCGATTTTTTAAAGTTACACCGGGTAACTTTTCGGAGGAGCGAAGTCCGAGATTCATACCTCCTCGCGGTGCTCTCTGGGTAACTCTAAATGAATCAGGCGGTGTAGTGGAGACGAGCAGCTAAATCCTGTTTATAGTCATGGACACTACATGTCAGGGCGAGCCATTGGCGCCTCAAAACCAATGCCAAACCAGCGTCTGTTTTCCAGGTTAGGAGCGGCTGAAGCGGGCGTCTGTCTTGTATCAAGCGGCTCGCTATATAAATGTGTTCAAGGTAGGACTGGATGCCTCAAGATTCTCACCAGTACGTGACCCACACACGTAACAAGCGGGTTGAGCGGAAGGCCAACAACCTCCCCTCATAAAAACTCACCAAGTTATGAACCCTAAACAAAGGCCTCGGATAACCATATCGGATTCATTACAAACTCGACCTCGGAAATTGTACACGGACAACGCTTTAAAAATGGGAACATGGAACGTGCTTAGCCTCTTAAGACCTGGAGATCTCCAGAACCTATCGAACCAAGCAAAGAGTTACACATTAGACGTACTTGCACTACAAGAGCTTAGATGGTCTGGGAGTGGGATCCATGACACCACCAATGGTTACACTCTTCATTACAGCGGCCATCAGAACGGAGGAGAATTTGGAGTTGGCTTCCTCATGCATCGGCGCGTGAAGCATCATATCATCGATTTCCGCCCTATCAACATGCGGATATGCACGGTCAGACTTCGCACTAAGAAATTTAACATCACGATCATTAATGTGCATGCACCCACCGAAGATAAATCAGATGACATCAAAGATCTTTTCTTTGTCGAACTGGAGGAAGTCATCAATAACATACCGCACCACGACATTAAAATCATCGTGGGCGACTTTAATGCAAAAATCGGTAGGAGTGCAGAAAATACATCGCACATCGGTCCTAACAGCCTGCACCTAACTAGTAATAACAACGGCCAACGAGTCACCGACCTGGCAATAACGTACAACTTAGTTGTATCAAGTACGTTTTTCCCACATAAGAGAATCCACAAAGTAACGTGGAGATCGAATGATGGGAGAACGGAAAATCAAATCGATCACGTCATGGTGTCTAAGAGGCACTCCACCAGCATATCTGACGTTAGATCTTACAGAGGTGCAGACATGGACAGCGATCATATGCTTGTCATATTTAAATATAAGTGCAAACTGTCATCTACATTTAACAGACAAGCACAAAAGACCGTTCGATGGAATATCAATGCTCTAAAAGACCAAGCGTCATTGCAGAGTTACCAATCAGCTGTCACTAACTATTTAGAGCGGCCCAGCAACAACGAAGAAGCTCCCTCTAACATTGAGGAGCAGTGGCACGCTATACAGTCAGCCATAACCACCGCGGCGCAAAATACCATCGGAAGAAGACCTCCGAGGCCCCGCAATGATTGGTTCGATGACCAATGCCGTAGGGTCGTCGAAAATAAACGAACGCTTCGTGAAAAATGGTTGGCTCGCAACACTAGAAGCACTCTAGCAGAATATCTCCGCGCTAGGAAAGCCACGACTAAATACCTTCGACAAAAAAAGCGCGAACATTTGAGATTATGCATCGAAAACATCAGCTTCCAAGCGGAACTGGGAAACTCAAGGGACTGTTTTGCCAACGCCAGGAATCTCACTAAAGACTTCCACCCAAGAAGTACAGCCATCAAAGACGGGAATGGAGAGTTGAGAACAAACGTGGCTGATGTTCTCTCAGTATGGCAAACCTACTTTCAAAATCTGCTAAATCGGAATGACGACGTCACCCCCATTAGAGCAATAGCTCCTCCAGGTGACGAGGTCTTTGTCGAATATCCCACAGTGGAGGAAGTAGACGCAGCTATTAGTCGATTGAAAAACGGCAAGGCACCCGGTCTCGATGGAATCCCCGCAGAATTGATTAAACTCGGAGGCGCTACTCTTGCAACAAGTCTATACGATCTCGTCGTCTGTATTTGGGACCAACAAGAGTTGCCTGAGAATTGGAAGACCGCGCTCATATGTCCGCTGCATAAAAAAGGCGACCGTCTTAAATGTGAAAACTATCGTGGCATAGCCCTATTGAACGCTGCTTACAAAGTGTTGGCTAATGTTGTACTTGCCAGACTCATCCCTTTCGCCGAAAACATCATTGGCGACTATCAATGTGGTTTCCGACCCAACCGATCAACCACGGACCAGTGTTTTACCATGAGGATGATCTTGGAAAAATGTTGGGAGTACAACATAACCATACATCAACTATATATAGACTTCCGGCAGGCATATGACAGTATAAACCGCGACAACTTATGGGCCGCGCTCATATGCCTAGGTATCCCAGAGAAACTCGTTTCGCTGTGTAAATTAACAACGTATGGGTCTGTATGTAGAATCGTAATTGAAGGAACTGTGTCAGACTCCTTTGAAATAACATCTGGCGTTCGACAAGGTGATGCACTCGCGCCTTTGCTGTTCAATTTGGCGCTTGAGTACGTAGTAAGAAAAAGCAACATCGAAACTTCGCGCTGTATATTTAATAAATCCGGCCAAATTCTTGGATATGCAGATGATATCGTGCTTCTTGGCCGAAGACCTAGCGATATCAAAGACAGTTTCATACCGCTCGATCGCTGCGCAAGAAGACTTGGTTTGGAGGTGAACAGCAGTAAAACCAAATATCTAACAACACCCAGGAACATCTCTAGTGCAAATCTCGGAATTGGCGACCACAATTTTGATGGTGTCGAAAACTTTAAATACCTCGGGTCAGTTATAACATCACTGAATGAAATGCAGGCAGAAATAAAAGCCCGAATCGCTGCCGGACAACGAGTTTTCTACGCCCAATCAAGATTATTGCGTTCGAAACATCTATCGCAGTCGTGCAAGCTCGCACTTTATAAAGCACTAATAAGACCTGTGCTGACTTTCGGAAGCGAGAGCTGGACCATGACCTCTAATGATTGTAGATTGTTATCTACATTCGAAAGGAAGGTCATCCGTTCAATTTTTGGTCCAATTAAAGTTGCGAACAACGAATATCGGATTCGTATGAATCACGAAATAAAGCAACTCCTCGGAGGCAGCGATATCATCGGATTCATTAAATCCAATCGAGTGAGATGGCTCGGCCACGTTACAAGGTCCCCACAACAACGGATGATATATAAAGTGTTTCACCAACAACCAGCCGGAGTACGTCGTAGAGGAAGACCCCGACTACGCTGGCGTGACGACATTGAACAAGATCTGCAAGCATTAGGATGTCGAAACTGGAGGACGAGAGCAATGGATCGGGATGGATGGAGGGCCATTGTGCAGGCGGCGAAATCCCTTCATGGGATGTGAAAGCCAGAGAGAGAGAGAGAGGGTAACTTTTCCGGGTAAGATTTTTTTTTGTAAATGAACGTGTAATTTCAAAATGTTACCCTGACAGCTAAACCCGGGTAAGTTTTTTTGCCTGACATTTCGAATGAACTTACTATAACTGATCGTTTTCGAATTATATCCTCCATATTTGTTTTGTGTCAAAGTGTCAAAACTTGAAAATTATAGTAGAGTATAGTACGAGCAAACGGATTATTAAATGAAGCGGTAAAAATTTTTGATTTCATCTAATTATTATGCCGTTTATAGTGATTTATTTTTGTTTTTTACAGAATATTTATGAAATTCATGATCCAGCCCGCGATTAGGAAGTTGTACTTGAATTTGCATGTAATGCTTGATCCCAGAGTTGCTATACATTGAAGCTAGGTTATAGCCTTTATTCCACAATGAAACATATTTTATCAGTAAAAAATTTTGAGAAACCGAAAAGAGGAGAGTATACGTATTAAAATTACGTTAGAGTGACAAAGACAACAAATGTTGCCATAAAAAGTATTGAGTTTCATACTTTTATGGCAACATTTTCCCCAGTAAATTTTACTGAGATTTTTTTTGTTTCGTTTTGGTACGTGGCGAAATTATATTTTTATCTCGCTATTTTTTACTGAAAAAATATGTTTCATTGTGGAATAAAGGCTTATGTCTACACTTTACAGTATAATTTGTCAGCGTCTCAATTTTCCCCCGATGCTCATATATTTCGATTAAATTAAAATAAAGCCCCATCTAAACAAAGCAGAAATTGTAAACAACAAATACAAAACAGAAAACATATCGCACATCCTCTTGTCACAAAAAAACTGTTTTGAGATAAATGCATTTTTTTTTTAATTGCTAACGCTACTGTGATGATGCTGAGATTATTCATTATTAGTTTTATAAAATAAATAATGAAGTATAGTAATTTAAAATGCATTTATCACGAAACTGTTTTTTGTGATGATATTTTTTAAAAGGATGTGCGATAGACAACCGTAGACAAATTTTTTGAGCAAAAGTTGGTAAAAAAAACCAGGGGCGGTATGTTGTACCATCACTTCGATCGAAAAAAGTCGAAATTCGAAAAAAGTCGAATCGAAAAAGTGAAAGTTGTATCATTTTTGCTTTTCGAAAATGATATAACATACCGCCATTCGACTTTTTTCGAATTTCGATTCGAAATGATGGTACAACATACCGCCCCAAGGGCGGTATGTTGTACCATCACTGCGAATCGAAAAAAGGCGAATTCGAAAAAAGTCGAATCGAAAAAGTGAAAGTTGTATCTTTTTTGCTTTTCGAAAATGATACAACATACCGCCATTTGACTTTTTCCGAACTTCGAATCGAAAAAAGTCGAATTCGAAAAAAGTCGAATCGAAAAAGTGAAAGTTGTATCATTTATACTTACTACGTATATATTAGGGATTCAATCCGGATCGAATCAACTTAGAGTTAATTTTGGATTGAAACTGAATTATCTTTTCTAACGTATATATTGGCGGATTATGTTGTGGTCGAATCGAAACCGAGTTGAGATAAACGTCAAAAAAAATTTCTAAATACATATTTCTATATTTATTTAAATTAAAACAAAAATAAAAATATTTAAAAAATTTTATATATATACGCAAATAATCGTAAACGAAATAAAAATGGCGTTGTTTTATTATTAATATTTTTATAATAATTTGTTGTTGTTGTTTTTCGACTCGATTCCGTATATATTGGCGTTTATAAGGATTGAGTTAACTCGATTCTACAAATTTGGTGGATCGAATCGGGTTAACGCGAAGATGACTCGATCCCGTATATATTGATGAAATTTCAATCCGGGTTCAATCCGGATTGAATTCTTAATATATACGTAGTAACTGTTTATATTGGAGGTTGAACCCAGGTTCAACCTGGGTTCAACCTCCAATATAAACAGTATAAATATAAACACCAAAAGTTAACTTGGAGTTAACTCGACTCAATCCAAAAAATTTCTTAGGTCGAGTTAACTCTGGTTAATATAAACGCCCAGAGTCGAGTCGAAAAACAACAACAAAAAATAATCAATAAATTTAAAAATAAAAATGGCAATTTTTCATATTTTTCTTGTATAAGCGCATCTGTGTTTAAATTCGGCAGCATATTTTTGTGTTTTTTTTCGATTTTTTATTTTTTTTTAATTTTTTTTAAAATATGTTTCTATGTAACTAGTTCGAAAGAAAAAGTTAGAATGATTTTTTGAAGGAAAAAATTAGAATGATTTTGACAGTTATAACCTGGTTTCGACTCAACCTTAAGATATCTCTCCAATATAAACACTAGAAGTTAACTTCAAGGTTAACCTGAAGATAACTACAAGTTGACTCGACCTAGGTTCAACCTCCAATATAAACAGTATAATTTTTGCTTTTCGAAAATGATACAACATACCGCCATTCGACTTTTTTCGAATTTCGATTCGAAGTGATGGTACAACATACCGCCCCAAGGGCGTTCGAATCGAAATAGTGAAAGTTGTATCATTTTTGCTTTTCGAAAATGGTACAACATACCGCCATTCGACTTTTTTCGAATTTCGATTCGAAGCGATGGTACAACATACCGCCCCCTCCTGTTTTCCTGAAAAAGTTTCTGAGTTATCGTTTTATTGCACGCATGGTGCGAAATTGTATTTACTTATTTTTATTAGTTGGGAACAATTATATTTTGAAGTTAAACAAAACGTAAAAACAACTAAATATATGTAATTAAATAGTAATATGACCGTAAAATTTTGAATTATTACAAATCGTAACTAATTTACAACCGGTAGAAAAAGAGGTTTGTTTTGAATTTTTAAAAATCCAATCCGTATTGCTCAAATCAATTTTCTGCAATAAAACAACTTGCCCGAAGAATAAGTATTTATTTATTCGATAAACACCCACTCAATTGACTGCCATAATTTTTGTCTAAAATTCTACGAGCAGGTAATTTACTTAGTGTTTGAGATGAATGGACAATGAAACTTTACTGCTTTCGAAGATTTCTTTTTAATGCAAACTTAATTATACTGTTTATATTGGAGGTTGAACCTAGGTCGAGTCAACTTGTAGTTATCTTCAGGTTAACCTTGAAGTTAACTTCTAATGTTTATATTGGAGAGTTATCTTAAGGTTGAGTCGAAACCAGGTTATAACTGTCAAAATCATTCTAATTTTTCCCTTCAAAAAATCATTCTATTTTTTTCTTTCGAACTAGTTACATAGAAACATATTTAAAAAAAAATAAAAAAAAATAAAAAATCGAAAAAAAACACAAAAATATGCTGCCGAATTTAAACACAGATGCGCTTATACAAGAAAAATATGAAAAATTGCCATTTTTATTTTTAAATTTATTGATTATTTTTTGTTGTTGTTTTTCGACTCGACTCTGGGCGTTTATATTAACCAGAGTTAACTCGACCTAAGAAATTTTTTGGATTGAGTCGAGTTAACTCCAAGTTAACTTTTGGTGTTTATTGGAGGTTGAACCCAGGTTGAACCTGGGTTCAACCTCCAATATAAACAGTATAAATGTCAACAATAAAAGTTTTAAGCTAACCGTCGATTGAACTAGATAGTTTACGAAGTTTCGGTAGGGTCTAAATTCCATGCTAAATCTTTGCTTAATTCCTTATTATTTTTAAGCCCGTTATTTAAATCAATCGTCGCCAAACTAATGAGCTTCTGTTTTGCAGGGCAACCCGAAAATTATGCGCAACACATTTTAACACAACCACAAAAGTGCGACAAACAATTGTTAGAAATGAATTCAGAGGATAATTGTACTACAAACAATTTTACACGGAAACAATTCTACACTGAACAATTCATCGAAAAGACTCGTAATGGTAATACAAACAATTGTACACGGAAACAATTCTACACTGAACAGTTCATCGAAAAGATTCGTAATGGTAATACAAACAATTTTACACAGAAACAATTCTGCACTGAACAATTCATCGAAGACTCGTAATTAAAAAATATTGATCAATTTTCTCTTAATTGTTCAATTGTGTGGTACGGAAAGCAAAGTAGGACACCTCCATTAATGACACTTCATTAATTGTATAAATTCTGGAAAAGCGGGGGTTTGGGGGCAGCCCCCATCCTCTAAGGAAAAACGAATTAAAATTACATTAAAAAATAGTTTATGATGATGCACAGACCTTACAATATCAGTAACAGATCCAGTTTGTTCAAATTTATTCACTGTATTCAATATGGTTTGCTTTGTAGGACGATTATGACGACCATAATCTGCTCGTAAAGCGCGAAATGTGGATACGACAGAATCACTATTTTTATAATAAGATTTAATAATTTTAACGCGTTGGTCGATTGTTAAATGCTCCATATTCTTAAATGGCAGAATGTCAACTAAATAAATGACAGCGTACTTGACGTTTAATGCACCGGATTAAGCTGGAATTCCATTACTGCGTTTTTTTTTTGTGCAGAAAACCAGAAAGAGATACCCAAGTATAACAAAACGAAAGTAAAAATTGAGCATAGTATTTTCCTTCGTTTTCATCCAAAATTAACGAAAGTTAAACTTCACATTATAATAATAGTGTTTGTAGCGTATATGTATACTTTGTTGTTACTACTGTATACTGTGTTACCGCAATTTTTCTTTCGTAGGAATGTGTATAGCGTGTAATGGTTTGTTTTTATTTTTCATGTTCACGACATGAGTTTGGAAATTTTATAAAATTTTGTTAAAAAAATTTAAAGATGTGCGTTAATTTAAATAAAATTACATCAAAATATATTTTATATCTATTCAAATATTGTTTTCATAAATTAATTAATTTCTAGTCCAGTTTTAAGTTTTTAGGTAGAAAACAAATGCGAAAATAATAAACTTCATGTGCAATAATCATAGTACCTATTTGGAAAATTATTTAAACTTTTAATATTACAATCAAAGAATAATTTCAAATTGTGTAATAATAAAAAATAATTAAAAAATTAACTAAAATATAATTTAGATTCGTATATAATATGTATATATGTATGTATATTTTTATACCGCAAAATTAATAAAATAAAAATATTCATTTTAAACCTAAATTTTTATTTTGCTCTCACATTTGGATGCCGCCATCTTTTTCTTCTAACATTTTCAAATATAGCATTTTACATTCATGCACAACCTCGCTCCCGCCATTTTGTTTTTTGTCTTTTCTGTTCACACATACATGTATACAATTCTCCTTTATTGAGTTTCGTTCGGTTTCGAATAATCGCGACACGTTTCATACGTTTTATTTTAATAAATTGCAACTCAAACTTAGAAAAATACTAGACTAAGTTTAGTACTTAAGCTAGGTATCCAGCTCGCGCTAAGATAAATTTTAACGCGGTCTCCACTAAATTGCAGATAAATTGTAAGCTAAAAAGTTTGTGTAGAGATAAATTTTGACGTTTGTTTTATTTCTCCTATAACAAACAAAAATATAGTTCAATCGACTATTTAATAAGTATTTTTATAAACATTTAAATTTAAAAGTTAAAATTTTAGTTTTGGCTTCCTTTTTACACGTTCTAAATTTTCTGTATCCACTTTTTCGTAGTCAATCTAGTATTCTTCTTGATATTCGAAACATTCGTAATCTATAGAAAACTTTCATAATCTATAGAAAACTTTCATAATCTATAGAATTATTAAGTTCATCCATTAAAAAAATAGTTTTCACGTTGTGCTGTCCAAATTTATCTCAATTTTATCGTTCTAGGCAGATAAATTGCTGCGAAAACGTTTGTAGAGTTTTCACTAGCGCAGTGTATATGTAAGTTACCCTGTTTATATTGGGGGTCGAGTCAACTTGTAGTTATCTTCAGGTTAACCTTGAAGTTAACTTCTAGTGTTTATATTTGCAGAGTTATCTTTGGATCGAGTCAAAAAATTTTAAAAAATATTTAGATGAATGCAATTAATTTTAGGGGAAACTTAATAAATTAAAATCGGAAAAAAACACAAAAAATATGCTTTCGTATTTAGATACCACTGCTCACACAAAAAATTAAAATAAATAATTTTTTTTGTTTTGTTTATTTCAGTTTTATTTTTGTTGTTGTTTTTCGACTCGACCTAAGAAATTTTTTGGATTGAGTCGAGTTAACTCCAAGTTAAATTTGGTGTTTATGTTGAAGGTTCAACCCAGGTTGAACCTGGGTTCAACCTCCAATATAAACAGTATAAAGCCTTTATTCCACAATGAAACATATTTTTTCAGTAAAAAAATAGCGAGATAAAAATATAATTTCGCCACGTACCAAAACGAAACAAAAAAAAATTTCAGTAAAATTTACTGGGGAAAATGTTGCCATAAAAAGTATGAAACTCAATACTTTTTATGGTAACATTTGTTGTCTTTGTCACACTAACGTAATTTTAATATGTATACTCTCCTCTTTTCGGTTTCTCAGTATTTTTTACTGAAAAAATATGTTTCATTGTGGAATAACGGCTTAAGTGAGATAACTACAAACTTTTAGCGTGAGCTGCGTACCGCATCTGCGAAATCGCGAGCTAAATATTTTTTTGTTACTTCGCTAGCTAAATTTTACGTCAAATTTGCATGTAAAATTTATCTTAGCGCGAGCTGGATACCGACCTTTAAGTACGAATATCGCCAGGAAAATTGAAACTAAAAATACTTGGGTAATATCAAAAATGCGACAAAGACAGACTATCTTTATTTTATAGCGAAATTTTAAGGGGAATATTTGACAACTACGAAATTATAACCAAAACTACATAAAAAATGAAAATTATTGTTAAATCAATTTTATTTATACCTCTAAAGTACTAAAACATCTAAATATTATTTGTAGGCATCATTTTATTACGTTTTTTAATTATTTCCTTTCAATAATTAAAAACTTATGTGAAGTTCTATGGTACCAAAAAATAAATCAAATTTTTCCAGTTGCCAAATAACGTAATTTTTGTTGTTGTTGTTCTTGTTGGCAGTGTGTAGGTTAATAGCACGTAAACGATCATCTTTTGTTGTTGGTTTTCTTATGCATATTTTGTTTAAACGCACTTGTGCAACACAGGCAACGTGTTTGTTGAAAAACAAAATTATGGCATAAACATGTTTATATTTAATAATTAATACTAAATATGCTTATTAATTTGTTTAATATATTAATTTACATAAAACACATTTGGATACAGCAAAAAAAATACTTAAATAGCAAAATATAAAAATTGCGCACTAATAATGTTTAGTGGTGGTAGTGTCGATCAAATCGAAAAAATATCAAATCCTTCAAAAAATTACAATTTGATTTAAATCAAATCTATCTGTCATTTTTGTTTCGCAAAGAACGTAAAAAATTGATTTCAATCAAATATTTTTGATTTACATCAAATATTTTTTTCCGAAAGAACTTCACATTAGAAAACGCCTTCCTATAAAAAAGTTAGGGGAATATTTGACCGCATTTTGAACATAACCTAAATAATATCTCATTATTAAAATTATGTAATACAGAGTAAATAATAAAAATTAAAAATTGTAAAATATTTTAATTCTGGCATTAATAAAAATTTATCATGAAAACGTGATTTATATTACACTCCACCAAACATATAAAATGTATGAGCCAAGTGCTCACCATAAAATTAGTAAAATACTAAAAATTTGCTGAGAGTGGGGGGTATTTTTCATGTTGGATGCCATAAAAAATACTTCGATTTGTATTTTTTATTTACGTGAAGTTCTTTCGGAAAAAAATATTTGATGTAAATCAAAAATATTTGATTGAAATCAATTTTTTACGTTCTTTGGAACACAAAAATGACAGAAAAATTTGATTTATTTTTTTTTCCGAAAGAATTTCACATTAATTTATGCCAACCAAATCGCTACAACAACAAACAAATTAAGTTGCCCGGTTTACATGAGAAAATTGTTTTCTTCTGCAAATTTTTGCAGGTAAATAAGAAAGAATCCGCTATATAAAAATATTCAATATGCCAGAAAGAAATAAACATATATAGTAATGGCGTAATTTTTTTTATAGGATCATTATTAATTTATTTTTAATGAATTAAAATACGAAATTTACATTTTTATCTATGGCGTCTGTTTTTATAATGAATCCTCAACATTTATAAATACGAAATAATTTTTTTTCTTGTTAATTTTAAAAATGTTGCCATAAAAATACTCGGATCGAATATATTTTATGGCAACATTTTCATTTTTATGGTTATTTTTACTCAAAAATTCTTCTGCAAAATTTTGTTGGGATATATTGCTTTTCTTGTCTCTCATGTGCAAAAAGTCAATGTTATATCTTATTCATTTTGCAGAAGAAAAATGTTGGTCTTATGTAAACCGGGCATAAACAATTTTACTGTTGCGCCGCTCACACACATAGCGATTTTTGATTGCATCTCTTTCAGGTTTTCTGCACAAAAAAAAGCCGCAGTCAGTGAAAAATTTTATTTCGATGAATTGTTGTTTGCACAATTGTTTTTACGCACACTTGGCTAATGTAAAATTGTAGTTTTCATATTTGTTTTTCGATGAAACAATTCATGCATAATTCGTTACATAATTGTTTGTGGCATAATTGTTTGTCGCAGAATTTTCGGGGAACCGTTTTGCAGATAGCGTAAATGCAACTAAAATCAATTTTTTCAAGTTGCCCTGAGGTAACGTACGAATGGCTTCAAATCATGGATAATTGAAGCCTGCTGAATTAAATCTTTACTCGTTTGTAATCTTCGAAATAAATTTAAACCCTGTCCGGTTATTAAAATACCGTTTACACCACGACTTAATACCAACCTTTTATTAGCAGCTATTATACTTTAATATCAAATTTGTACGTAGGTGATAAAGTAATCAAGAATTATACTTCGCATTTACCAACATACTTTTTTACTATCTACTTTTATTATACTGGTCGAAACAGATATTATTCTAGATATTTAATTTCTACTTTGACAATTTTAACAGTTCAAATAAATTTTATTATAAAAATTAAAATTCTACAAAATACATACAAAAATAAATTAAATGAGAAATAAGTTTAAATTATTTTTTCTTATTATGAACATTTACTGTTCGTTGAATGCCACTCATACCATCTATAAATTTAGTACTGAACAAAACATTTGCGTTATTGAACATACCATCCTTAAGCGACACCACAATAAACTGGCTATTTTTAAAATGAGCCTTCAACATATTACCGATATTTTGTGTATGCGACAAATCTAAAGCAGCATCCACTTCATCCAGAATATACAATGGAGCCGGTTTAAATTTTAACATGGCCAAAATTAACGAAAGAGCAACGAGGGACCGTTGACCACCTGATAGTTCAGTTAGAGATTCCTTCCATAAACCATTAAATAATATACTTTTTACGCTAATTGCCGTAGGCACTTGGCGAAACACACTTATACTTAATAAACACATTTTTATTAATCACTTGTTTTTGTTTCGCAGAATATTTTTCAAAAAGTTTAAAAAATCACTTTCAAAAGTTTAAAAAATCCCTGATACTCCTGATGATGACCTAACAAGTCGAAATCGATCGAGCGATTTTTTTTTTTTTTTTTTTTAAACTTTTTGAAAAATATTCTGCGAAACAAAAACAAGTGATTAATAAAAATGTGTTTATTAAACATTAAATGATACTTTTACTTCTAATCCTTGGTGGTATGGGATACCTTCAGGTGGCACTAATTTTGCGAACGCTCCTGGTAGCAGAGATATGAAAATACTGCCAAAATTTTCGTTTACCTCACGCCATGCTTTCATTACGGATTGTTTCTTTTTTTCATCAAAACCTTGAATTATTTTTAAAATATTCCGTTTATCACCTTCAACGAGTTCGATCCGTTTTACAACATCTTGAAATTGTTCTTCTTCCCGTTGGAGAAGTGTCATAGCTTTTTGATTAATATTTCGACCCATTTTCGCTTTTTTTTCCGTGAGTGTCGGAAGTTGTTTAGTTGCATCGGCCGGATTATTTTTACTATAATCATATCGACCACTAGGCACTCCAAATTGATCTTTTTCAGATGCAATCCAATCGTATTTCTTTTCGAGTGCACTAATGCGATTCAGTGCATCTTTATTTTCTGATTTTATATTCGAGATTTCACTTTCCTTTTTCTTAATCGTAATTACCAGATCTTGATTCATTTTCAGTAATTTATCTTTGGTACTCAGTTTATCTTTCAATTCACGGTTTTGCAAATTAATAATATTTTTTTGTTCCTTAATTTTGGATTTTAACTCTTCGACGGCTTCAGAAGATTCTTTACATTTTTGAAGGACCACCCCATATATGTCTTCTAATTTATTGATAGCTTCCTGAGACTCGGTATATTGCTGCTTGCTGGTTGCAATCGACTTTCCTAAATGTTCTATTTCCAATTTCAAAGTTTCATATTCTTGTTCCCGAGTTTTCCAATTTTTGCGGCTTTCTTCATACCTTTTCTTGCACGTCTTTAACTCCTGTTCTGCCTGTTTTAGCTCCCGCTCTCGATACCCTTTCGAATCCTTAAGTTTTGCTTCTATATCGGCTAGTTTTGCCTTTTCGTTTGCCTGAGTTTCACAAGATTTTTTAATTGATTCTTTAAGCGCTCCCAATTTGGCTTTCATATTTTGTATTTCAGACTGATGTTGCTGAAAAACTGTTTGCTCCAAACTTTGCTGTATTTTATTTAATTCAGTTGTTCGAAGATCGACTTGCTCCTTGAGATTGTTATATCGATTTGCGGTTTGCTCCAGCGTTTCAATTTCTTTAACAATAGCTTGAAGTTCAGCATTCTTTTCTTTCATCATCCGATCGATTTGTTTGATTTTATCAATTTGTAAAAGGACAGCTCCACCTTTGGGAGCAGAACCCCCAGAAAGCGATCCATCAGGGTTGAGCACATCACCTTCAAGTGTTACAGTTCGACACATGATATTTCTATGATAAGTCACTTGCTTTGCGATTGTAATATCCCGGCATATTAATGGTCGACCAAATACATATTTCATAACGGGATCCAATTCCTTATCATAGGTAATGAACGATAGAGCCGAATCAACATTTTCAGCTCCAACGAGTTTTTGTGCAAATTTAATAATGCTGTTCTCAATAGGACGAGCAGTTATTTTATTCATTGGAATAAATGTAGTTCTAGATTGAAGTTGGCCTCCATCCAAAATCTTTTTACTTGTTGCATCTGTGTCCACAACCGTGTTGTACAGTGAACCACCAGCTGCAATGCCCAATGCCAAACAATTTTTCTTATCTTTAACATCAAAAAGTTTACCAACCATTCCCTTCACACGTGAACGATCAAAATTTGGTTCTGGATCCCTGTATTGAATTTCAAATCTATGAGCACCATGTGAATCTAAATTTTTCTTAATATTGCGACATTCTTGTGTTAGCCGCATTCTTGCATTTTGTAGTTCTTCTAAATGGCCTTCTTGGTATGAAATACTGGAGAGTTCTGAATTCATGCGATTAACATCACATGTAATTTGTTCCAGAAGTTTTTTATCTTTTAAGTAATTTGCATCACATGAAGCATTCTCATTTTCCTTAGCTTTAACCATTGAGGTCAACTGTTTAATTTCCATTTCGGATTTTTTAATAGTTGTCGATGCTTCTGATATTTTACCTTGGGCCGCTAAAATATTAAATAATTTGAGTTTTCATTGATTTAAAAATTCTTATACATTCATTAATTGATCCTGTAACGAAGAAGCCTCTCCTTCCGCGTTCGTCGATAAGCCGCTAGTTACAGCTTCAAGACGTTTTTGGGCATTTTGAAATGCTGTTTCATCTTTTTCTTCCGCCTGCTTCAAACTCTCAAACATGACACCAACTTTTGCCATCTCTTGATTTTTCATATCTAACGCTTTTTGATCATCCGCTGTTTTTATTCAAAAGTTTGATTCGTTTGGCCGCATCGTCGACATCAGTCTTTGCCGATTTTTTTTCACTGCTCATCAAAGCCTCGGCTTTAGAGATATTTTTCATTTCCTCTTCCAGACTATTCAGTATACCACCGCTCTCTTCATCTATTCTTTTCTCAATTTCCTTGGCGTCCTTTTCAAGCGTTTTAACTTCCTCCTCATTACTTTTTATTTTTTCTTTATCTGCAACGATACCTTGTTCAATTTGGAACAGCTTTAGTATCGCAGTCAAATTTTTTTGACAGTCTGAGCGACGGTGGCGCTACTTAGACCAAAAGCGGATTTTTTATAACTAAAAATGTGTCTTTGATTAGCATTTTGGGCCTAACGCCATCTATTGGAATAAAAACGAACTAAAATTTTAAAAAATACGTTAAGGCGTGCTAAAAAAATTTTAATAAAAAAATATTGAATCTCATTGAAAAATAAATGAAATTTAATATTTTTTTATGAATATATTAAATTGAGAGTGGGAGGGATGGAAATAATGGTATAATTGGATATTTGGATTATATAGAATCTATTAATGACACCTACGCTCCTCCCCGTAGCCCTGTGGGGCTCTTTAGATTTTAATTTCGGGGGGCGTAGGAGCCGGGATCTTCAAACATGTCGCACTGCGTGCCGCACGTAGGAGCGGATTATATAGAATCTATTAATGAGACCTACGCTCCTCCCCGTAGCCCTGCGGGGCTCTTTTTATTTTAATTTCGGGGGGCGTAGGAGCCGGGATCTTCAAACATGTCGCACTGCGTGCCGCACGTGGGAGCGGATTATATAGAATCTATTAATGAGACCTACGCTCCTCCCCGTAGCCCTGCGGGGCTCTTTTTATTTTAATTTCGGGGGGCGTAGGAGCCGGGATCTTCAAACATGTCGCACTGCGTGCCGCACGTAGGAGCGGATTATATAGAATCTATTAATGAGACCTACGCTCCTCCCCGTAGCCCTGCGGGGCTCTTTTTATTTTAATTTCGGGGGGCGTAGGAGCCGGGATCTTCAAACATGTCGCACTGCGTGCCGCACGTAGGAGCGGGTTATATAGAACCTATTACTGAGACCTACGCTCCTCCCCGTAGCCCTGCGGGGCTCTTTTTATTTTAATTTCGGGGGGCGTAGGAGCCGGGATCTTCAAACATGTCGCACTGCGTGCCGCACGTAGGAGCGGGTTATATAGAACCTATTACTGAGACCTACGCTTCTCCCCGTAGCCCTGCGGGGCTCTTTTTATTTTAATTTCGGGGGGCGTAGGAGCCGGGATCTTCAAACATGTCGCACTGCGTGCCGCACGTAGGAGCGGATTATATAGAATCTATTAATGACACCTACGCTAAAAAAATATTAAAATATTAAACAAAAAATATTAAATTTTGTTTTTTTATCTATAACTTGTCACAAAAAAAAATAAATGAAAATGTCATAATTTTCCCGGAAAATGTGATAATTTTTCCGGAATTATACACAATCCTACAAAAAAAAATTTAAAAAGTTTTCATCTTATCCGATTTTCGCGATGTATACGTCATCTGCACTTTAGCTAAAATAGTTCAATGTACAAAATTCAAATTTATTTTATTTATAAAAACATCTCTAAGATGGCAGTCAATCAAATTAACAATTTTTTAGTTAAAATTATAACCACCTAAAAAAAATTGTAGAAAAATTTTATCCAAAAGCGGAAAAAATTATAAATAATAACGGGTGATTTTTTTGTGGTTAGGATTTTCATGCATTAGTATTTGACAGATCACGCGGGATTTCAGACAAGGTGTCAAAGAGAAAGATGCTCAGTATGCTTTGACATTTCAATTTCATAATGAATAGACTTACTAACGAGCAACGCTTGCAAATAATTGAATTATATTACAAAAATCAGTGTTCGGTTCGAAAAGTGTTTCGCGATTTACGTCCGATTTATGGTCTACATAATCGACCAAGTGAGCAAACAATTAATGCGATTGTGAAGAAATTTCGCACTCAGTTTACTTTATTGGACATTAAACCAACCACACGAATGCGTACAGTGCGTACAGAAGAGAATATTGCGTCTGTTTCTGAGAGTGTTGCTGAAGACCGTGAAATGTCGATTCGTCGCCGTTCGCAGCAATTGGGTTTGTGTTATTCGACGACATGGAAGATTTTACGCAAAGATCTTGGTCGTCCATCCGCAGTTGAAAAATCGCCAGAAAAACCCGTCTCGGCTGATGAAGAAGAAGAGGAGGCAGAGGAAAAAAATGGTGAAAGCCCACCAAAGAAAGGTCGTGGCCGGCAACCAGCGACAGCAAAAGCAGCAGCACCACCACCAAAAGTGGCAGTCAAAAAAGGACGCGGTAGACCTCCAAAAAAAAGTGCTGCATAAAACAATAATTAAGTTTTAATTAGCGCTTACATTATTATATAAAAAACAATTTTCCATAATTTTCTTTTTAATTTCTACGCGGAAAATGTCTAAAGTTATATATATTTTTTTCATAAAGTTAAGTTATGTATTTGATACCATGATACAGATTTTTTTATCAATAATCAATAACTTTTAAGTATATATTTTTTTTTATTACTTTCTGTTGAACTATTAGTTTTAGAGTTTACATTAAAAATATTTATGATTTAAGGAAATTTTAACAAGAACGCCATTTACGAATTTGTATTTTATCTAATTTTTTGCCGCGTAAAAATACCGGTAATTTTTTGACTATTTGTTGGCGCGCTTGATCTAAACCAATCTAACTATTCGGTGGAATTACAAAGAAGTAGTAAGTAATTATAGTAAAATATAAATCTTAATCTTGTTTCTTGAAGTAAAAGTAGCTTGAAAAAAATACATGTTAAATATTTGTATTTGCAATGTGCGAATAAAAACCAAAAAAATTAGTTAAAAACAAATTTTGGAAAACTTATATTTTGATAAATCTTATATTAAAATGTTTTATGGGTTTCATTTAATGTCAAAAAATGATAGAATAAAAATAAATCAATTTTTATTTGTAAAATAGAATAATTTTTTTTGTTTAATGTAAAAAAATCTAACTACATAGGCATTAGCATTACTGTTCCACGAAACTTAAAGTGATCCGCACTCCAACATTTTTTTGATTTTGTTAATTATGTTTCAGCAACAAAGCTTTTAATTACTGATGTCAACACAAGTCGGAATTATTAAATATTAAAGTTACTAAAATGTAATATAAATCTAGCATAAAATATGAATCGAATAAAATGTTTCATTGTAAGTCAATATAATTTATGGAGGAATCAATGAATTTTTACCGGACTATAAAATATAACTATATAAAAAATTGAAATTTTTCTAACAAAAGCGGAAAAAATTATAAATAATATATAAAAAATTGAAATATATCTAAGATGGCGTCTGTAATGTTTACATTTTTAGTTAAAATTACGTCCATTTTAAAAAAAATGTCGCGACAGTCAATTTTGACTGCGATACTAAAGGCTAGCCCAAATTTTTTGATATTCAATATAGATGGAACGTTCTCTCCTTAATTTTTCCAATTTTGGCTCAATTTCGTCGTGAAGCAGGGTATTCATTTCACTCAATTTACTTTCTTTTTTCTCTAGATTCTTTACAGTCATCTCACGTTTGGTTTCGTACATACTGGTACCCGCTGCCTCCTCAATCATCGATAAAATTTCCTGGGGCTTCATATTCAATACTTTTGTAATTCGCCCTTGCATAATCAAAAAATTTGGATTGTTTATGTTTAGTTGAACGGAACAAAATAGATCATTTACTTTTTTATTTAAAACATTTTTGCCATTAATCAAATATTTGTTCTTCCCGCCAACAACTACTTGACGCGTTACCGAAATCTCTTTGCACTTTTCAAAGCCGATTGGGCATTGTGATTGATCCGAATTATCAAATGTAATTGTAACGGTAGCTTTATTAATACCCGCCTGCCCACTTTTGTATACTAAATCTTGAAGAGAAGTCGCACGCACTTGTCCCAAATTCGAAATTCCCAACAAATCGAATCCAAAATGTTTGATTTGCCTGTGCCATTAAGACCGGTAATTGCATTGAATTCGGAATCAAACCCCGTTATATCGGTACGCCGACCATACGATTTAAATCCATCTAGTATTATTGATTTTATATACATATTTTTCTCCAGATAATCTTTATTTTAGAAGCGTAGTTTAGTTATTAACTCAACAATTCCCAAAAACGGTTGAAATAATTTCAATATAACTTAACACTGAACTGACAGATAGCATAGAACTAAAAAATATTATGGAAGCGTTTCATTTTCAAAATACTACCCAATAGACCCGTCGACACTGTGCTTCTTTTATACTGTTTATATTGGAGGTTGAACCTAGGTCGCGTCAACTTGTAGTTATCTTCAGGTTAACCTTGAAGTTAACTTCTAGTGTTTATATTGGAGGGTTATCTTAAGATTGAGTCGAAACCAGGTTATAACTGTCAAAATCATTCATTCAATCATTTTTTCCTTCAAAAAATCATTCTAACTTTTTCTTTCGAACTAGTTACATAGAAAAATATTTAAAAAAAATAAAAAAAAAAAATAAAAACGAAAAAAACACATAAATATGCAGCCGAAATTAACCACAGACGCGCTCGTACAAGAATAATATGAAAAATCGCCATTTTTATTTTTAAATTTATTGATTTTTTGTTGTTGTTGTTTTTCGACTCGACTCTGAGCGTTTATATTAACCAGAGTTAACTCGACCTAAGAAATTTTTTGGATTGAGTCGAGTTAACTCCTAGTTAACTTTTGGTGTTTATATTGGAGGTTGAACCCAGGTTGAACCTGGGTTCAAACAGTATTTTTTACCTCATTTACGCGGTCTCCACTATGCAAATTAGCTGATATTTTCTATCATTATGTTTTATGTTTGAATATGTTTTTTTCTCAAAGTATTGAAAAATATTCGTCGGCGGAGAGTGTTTTTATTCATTCATTCCAAATAAGGAATAGAAAGAATAGAATACTGATCATGTGACTTTAAAATATTTCAAAGTATCATGCTACACGAGATTTTAGTTTTTGGTATCAAACTAAGTCGTAATAGATTTTTATTGTTAATTTAAACCTTTATTTTATATTAAAACACCAAATTTTTATGTATTGTTTTATTCTGTTATCTCGAAAATAAAATTTAAACAAAAATCTACATCTCAAAAATGTCCTTAAACTTTTTTATTTTCATTTCAGACTCAAGGACAAAAATTTTATGTCGCAGCTGCGGTTAAAAAAATTTAAGAACATTTTTGAGATGTAGGTTTTTGTTTAAATTTTATTTTCGAGAGAACAGAATAAAACAATACAAAAAATTTGGTGTTTTAATATAAAATAAAGATTTAAATTAACATTAAAAATCTATTACGACTTAGTTTGATACCAGAAACTAAAATCTCATGTAGCATGGTTCAAACAGAATGTAATAAAAAACGATTTGGAAAGAATGGAATACATTTTTGACTTTATTTTTTTTTTAGTTGTTTAAATTTTTTATATTTTTATATATTTTCATTGCTATAGTTATTATTCTCCATTTTTAATTTATTTTTTACCACAACTATTTTTTATGTACATGTATATTCAACAAATCAAACAATATGGCGGCTAATATTAAAAATTTTCCTTTCGTTCTACCAAATATTAAATAGTATCAATATAGGACATTGCCTTGTAAAATCATGTTCCAATTTTTTTTCTATAAGACGAGAGTGAAGTTAGCTGTTTTAGTACAAATTAGAAAAAAAAATCGAAAATCAACACAGCTGGTGAAAAGTAAAACTAAATTTAACTGTTTCAACTGTGTAGCTTAGTTAGGGTTCCCAACTTATTATATTTCAAAGAAAGGACAATTATAAAAACAACGAAAATTTGTAATTTTCTACATGCAAGAACATATAAATGTATTTTTGTTCAAATAATATAAATAACATAAAAAATTAATATAAAAAATAACCAAATATACTATGTGTAAATATTCAAATAAATTCAGTTCTTTTACATACATATTTAGAATTCACAGCAGAATATCTTTACTATCCGTAAGTAAAGCACATAAGTAATTGCTAATGATTACGTACTACTGCTAAAGCGATATTTTTGTTTTGTTTTAGCACATTTCAATAATTCTTGGTCAGCTTTGGCAGTTTCGTAAAACTCACTGCATTTTTCTTTAAAATTAAAATAGACAAGCAGCTCAGCCTTAATTAATTCAATAGAAGATCGGTTTCGCTCCTCTCTCCATTTTATCCCCATTACAGAGAACACTCGTTCAGAAAATGCTGATGAAGCCGGTATACTCAAATAGAATGAAATAATGTTGAACATGTTGATAAACTCCATATTTTCGTTACATTTTAAAATGAGTTGCCACTTTCCCGCAGTCGAACAATTTATAAAATCGTTCTGTTGACTAATACTTACTAAATTATTTTGTACTATCATTACTTCATCGAATAATTGGTCCATATTGACATATAAATTTGGATTATTTAAATCTGACAACGCTATTTCAAAGTCATTATAATTTGGGAAAGTGTTGTTAGATAATGATAAAACAGAAAGTTTTGATAACCAATTTTTTTCAGTAAAATCAAATCTAGTTTCGAGATATTTTACCGACTTTTTGTAAAAATTGTTGAAGTCGTTTTGAAGCGAAGTTCTGTCGGTGCTAGTTAGATCTTTCAATTTTTTGTTTACCTCATGGCCGTAAAAATTATTCTCCAAACGATTATTTATATCATTCCGCAATTTGTTCATTATGTTAAACAAGTCCAAAGAAGTGGTTTGGTTACTCTCTAATGTTTTGGTGGCTATATCGAAAACTGACAAAATATGGTTGGTAAACATTAGATAAATCTCTATTTCGGGTGGTACGTTATTTGATTGATCTATTTTCAAAAGTTTTTTTATTTGTTGTGGGCAGTCGTTTATACTTAAAAAATAGCTGCACAAGGCAGTATAGTTTAGCAAAATGCGTTCGATACAGGGATTTAATGAGAGCCAACGAGTGCCGACATGCTTAATCAATTCTCTCCATTGACTTGCTACAAAATGTTTCCCGTCTCTTGGCCGAATTTGAAAAATGGGAATAAATTTTAATTATTATATTTTCTATATCAACATGTAAGGAAGCTACAGCATCTTTTACACAGTTGTGTATCATGTGTGCGTGACAATTGGCTTTTTGAATGTTTTTATTTTTCAATTTTAAATTAGTATACAAGCTGTGATTTTTACCGAAATTAGAGTTCGTATTGTCTGCACTAAGCGATGATATATTCTGCCAGTTTAATTGTAGCTCATCGATACATTTTTCTACCATTTTAAACATTCCATCTGCAGTTTCATCAGAGTTCTCCACAAAATCCAACAAATAATTTTGCAAGCCATTCGTAATCGTGAAATATTGAACCGATATAGGAAATAATTTAATATTTTTTCGATTAGAAGCATCTAACTGGATTGAATAAAATAGTTTTGGCTTATGGATGTTTATTTCGCCTATAACATTAGCTAAAGCTTTTTTGCCTAATACAT
The DNA here is from genome assembly GCA_932526605.1 of Nephrotoma flavescens. Taxonomy (NCBI): domain Eukaryota; kingdom Metazoa; phylum Arthropoda; class Insecta; order Diptera; family Tipulidae; genus Nephrotoma; species Nephrotoma flavescens. Next base: position 127,593,136 of record OW052220.1, read on the forward strand.
TTTCCGCAATTGCTTGGCACTTGGTTCTACCACACGATAATTTATTTGCAATGCTTGAATCGAAAAATATGGTGCTATCAAGTTTCATCGAGCAATCAAGAGAATTATATGATTGATTGTGCTTAATGGAATGATAAACTTGAACCACCTCAGCTAATATTACTTTCATTTCTATATCCGATCCACATTTAACAAAAAAATTTGATAATGAAGTACTACCGGTGGTGCTGGAAATTTTACGTTTGTGTGCGGTCGATTCACCGTGTTTTTTGACTGCGGAATAGCCACTATATTCGACAGAAAAGAAACTTAAACATAGCTTACATTTTGCTTCCAAGTTGTTGAGTCCTTTGGTTAACCATTTGTGGTTTTCTTCCCAATTTGCGTTATAATATGTTTTTCTCCGCTTTTGAGTAATTACTTTTTTTTTGGTGGTTGTAATGGTAAAGTATTATTTGCCGACACTTCCCCTTTGTTCATTTTTTTATTTATTGTTGTAAAATAATTTAATTTATGCAAAAGTTATAAATTTAATATTTTAAAACTGAGCCACACAAGATACAAATAAAACACAAACCAAAATTTTATAACAGCTACGACTTGACTATTACGTTTTCAATAACAACCACATATAAAAAAAAAACAAAAAATTAAAATTTTATTATAAAACAGGACAACACTATTTGCACTCCATAGTGGCTCGCTCACTCCCATGAGTATGGGAAATGTAAAAACTTGATAAATGTCGAATAGGTACATCGAAATAAATATATATGCAACGTGCGATAGCAATATAAAGAGAGTACAATTGCAGTCATTTTTACACGTTTGTTTTGATTTGTTTATAGTACAGACCATTTTGGTATTTTATTAGTACTTTTACTCGGTTAACGAAAATGAAAATAAGTTTTTATATTGTTAGGAGATAAAAAAGACATTTTAATGTAATAAAGGACATTTTAATGAAATAGAGGACATTTTTTCATACGGAAAGTGGAAAGGACAAATTTTGAAAAAGAAGGACTGTCCTTCCCAAAAAAGGACGGTTGGGAACCCTAAGCTTAGTTGTCAAAACAAAAAAGTAGACAAACAACGGCAATTAAAAAAAAAAGTTCGAAACGACCAAAGTGACACCTGTGTCAGAAAATCTAATTACGGGAATGAAATAAGATAAGAGAAAATAATAACGCGTCTGTCCTATATATAAGCTATTTAATATATGATTCTACCTTATCATCTATTTATACTGTTTATATTGGAGGTTGAACCTAAGTCGAGTCAACTTGTAGTTATCTTCAGGTTAACCTTGAAGTTAATTTCTAGTGTTTATATTGGAGAGTTATCTTAAGGTTGAGTCGAAACCAGGTTATAACTGTCAAAATCATTCTAATTTTTTCCTTCAAAAAATCATTCTAACATTATTATTTATTTGTTACACAATTTTGACACATTAATATTTAACCTCCACAAAAAGATGTTGTTAGGCAGAATTTTATACATATTTCGATACGTATCAAGAGGAATTTATTTGGATACCGTTCCGTTTGAATCATAATAATAAATAATTGGCATTGAATCTAAAACGCGGTTAACTTCATTTGGTGCTGTTCACTGCAAAAAATTGTTGTTATTGTTAGAAATGTCAAATAGCATCGGTGTTACTCGGTAGTAACTTTTATCGCAGTGAACGACATAGTCATTTTATGCCAATTTGCCAATTTTAAATTATATTCATAATATACCTCTTTTGTGTTTAAAGCTTAAGCCTAGTACTCAGTTCGATTTCACGTGAAATTTCCATACGATTTTACCAAAGTGAAATTAGAAATGAAAAATTTCATTTCTGTTTTCGTTTTGTAGTACTCAGTTCTCCAACGAAAAAACCAAGTGTGTTCAATACATCATAGATGGCGCGCATAAACTCTCCAAATTATTTTCATGTGAAAATAATTATACTGTTTATATTGGAGGTTGAACCCAGGTTCAACCTGGGGTTGTATATAAAAATGTATATAAATATAAAAACACCAAAAGTTAACTTGGAGTTAACTCGACTCAATCCAAAAAATTCCTTAGGTCGAGTTAACTCTGGTTAATATAAACGCCCAGAGTCGAGTCGAAAAACAACAACAAAAAATAATCAATAAATTTAAAAATAAAAATAGCAATTTTTCATATTTTTCTTGTATAAGCACATCTGTGTTTAAATTCGGCAGCATATTTTTGTGTTTTTTTTCGATTTTTTATTTTTTTTTAAATATGTTTCTATGTAACTAGTTCGAAAGAAAAAGTTAGAATGATTTTTTGAAGGGAAAAATTAGAATGATTTTGACAGTTATAACCTGGTTTCGACTCAACCTTAAGATAACCCTCCAATATAAATACTAGAAGTTAACTTCAAGGTTAACCTGAAGATAACTACAAGTTGACTCGACCTAGGTTCAACCTCCAATATAAACAGTATAAATGTGCCGAGACATTATTTTCACGCGAAATTTTGACATTTGTTTGTTTTTGTCAAAAAACAAATTTTTTAATACTACAAATTTATAAATTTTAATTAAAGTTAACTTAATTAATTTTATGGATGTGTAAGTATGTTATACAAATTTTGAAATTCTCAACAAATAATCAGGAGGCTATTTCACGAAAAAATTATCATGAAATTTTTACGAAATGTCAATGCTATACTGTTTTAACATAAAAATCTATAAACTGGTTAACAATATTTACGGATTTTTTGACATTTGAAGAAATTATTATGAGACTAAATTTCTCTCTCTGGCACTATATCCCATCAAGGGATTTGACCGCCTCAAATGAGGTTTCATAATCATATTTTCATTTCGGATAATGAGTGATTAATTTATCCTAAACCAGCCGTGAAATTTTTTCGCCACCGGGAATCGAACCCGGGACCTCCGGTTGCTGGAGCAAGCTTGCTGACCACTTTGCCACCGGGGCGGAGACTAAATGCCCAGTTATAATATTTGTTTGATAATTATTTATCAATACATTGAAAAAAAACATACACATACATAAAATATCATGGGAGAAAATCTCAGCGATTTTTCATAGTGAAGACCCCATGATAACTGGCCATTTTAGTCTCATAATAATTTCTCCAAATGTCCAAAAATCCGTAAATATTGTCAACCAATTTATAGATTTTTATGTTAAAACATTATAGCATTAACAATTTTACTGACATTTCTTTAAAATTTCAGTATAATTTTTTCGTGAAATAGCCTCCTGATAATTTGCTGAGAGTTTCAAAATTTGTATAACATACTTACACATGCATTCATAAATTTATGTGGAATTCTATTTACTTTTCCAAATCAATGTGAAATTTGTAGTTCAAATAGAACAAAAAATCAAAATTGATGAGGTTTTATGTATGTATTGGAAATATTAAATAGGATTTTGATGTTTAGAAATGTCACATCAAACGACATCAGTTGTGCACTCCTCTATACGAAATTTTATGTATATATTTCCAAACGAATAATCGTCACATATTTATTAATGAACGATTAAAATATATTTCAATTAAATTTAAAACACATGCTTTAATTTATTAGGAATTTAACACACCAATTGACATTTCTACAAAAATTAACGTTTCATTTTGTATTGGTATTTCTCCATAAAAAAAAATTTACGAAAAAATTTACATTTTTCAAAATTGATGTACATCAAAAAGAATTGTTTTTTTCTGGCAAATAGAACAAAATTTTTGATGTACATCAATTTTTTTTGCCCGGTTTTGAAGAAACGCTCAAGGAAATCAAATGTGGAAGGCGATTGATTTTTTGAAATCATTGAATCGCGACGAAAGAACCAAAGTGTGCCTCGAGGCTCATTCTTTGTTAAACAGAGGTAAATCCTGTAGAGGTAAGTAGTAGAGGTAAATCCTGTAGAGTTGAAATTACGTTTATTCCCATATAAAATTTGTTATTTCATTTCTGACACGTCAGAGCAGGATGGTAATATAAGAAATATATTTATTTATTTATTATTTTAGTATTTATTAGCCTAGTAGATTATATAAAAAATGCATATGGCTTACTCATATCTCAAAATAAGAACCCACCAAACCAGTTTTTGTTTTTGTACGAAGTGACGTCTTAATTTTGCGCTGTAAAATTATAGATTTTTAAAATTATTAATTAAAATACATTAAAATAATAAAAACATTTTATCAAATAGTTAGTAGTTTGTGTAGTGGTGCATTATTTGATAATAAAAATTACAGACTTTTATGTAAAATGTAGTGTATTGTGAAGAGTTCAAAATACGCCGAGAAAAAATTCAAAAAGGCATATCTTACCATAAATTAAAATGTAAATTATGTTAAGAAGAAAGTGATTTGTGGTAAGTTTATCCTTAATTTAAGTTATAAATCAGAGAAAATTAAGAACATTATTTTGGTTGTTGGCGTGGGGTTCTTATATTATGTTTGTTTTTGTAATCATATGTTATGTTACCAGTGTCACATTTTTCCTATTACTACGTGCTAACTAAGTACATATTCTACGTGTTTTTCTTTTCATAATTACTTTTTATTTTGGAATACTATAAGTATAATTTTTTACCGAAAATAAAACCAATTAATGCGTATTATCTTTAAATAAAAATAATTGTGAATTTGTGTAGTTTAAAATTTCGATCGAACAAATTCTAAATACGACCCGTTGATTTATATGATTTCTCTTTTACCCTCCGAATTTGACTCACTTGACAGCTGCTATCATTCACTCTTTACTTTACCTCTATGGTTAAACATTCAAAATCAAGATTTTTCAAATAATTTATAAGTTACATTTTGTGGATGTCAAAAATTTTCCAGCTTTTTCTACCATAAAATAAAAATGTTGTGTCTATGCCCAATATGCAATGCCAACGGAATTCCGTTTACATTCGCGTGCAAAAACCACACTTTGTATTGAAAGAATCATGTAAAGCACATGGAAATCCATACTACCCGCCAAAGAAAAGTGTCACAAAAATTCCAGTGTGGGTGTGAACCCCGACTAAAAAGAGAAAAAACAAATGGGAAAGTAGGTGGATTTTAAATGGAAATTGGCGTTTTTTCTACAGTCTTTTCCATACTGATTTCAGACACTTTTATGCACAAATCAAGAGGCACATGTTTGTATATATTTTCCAATTAGAATAAATAATAATTTTTATTCGAAATAAAACAAAATTTTGCATTTATTATAAAATAAATATTAATTTTTTATTGGCATAAATATACACAGTAATAAATTTTATAAAACCCATTCATATTCATCCGTAAGCGCCATCCAATTAGACCAATTTGTTTTTTGATAATTTGATTTAATGTTAATATAAAAATAAATTTTAAGCACGTTCACCATACGTCTTGCTAATTGAAAATCCGGTGGCATAATTGTAACACGTTTGGCATGAATCGCGCATAAATTTGTATCTTCAATTAAACCAAACACATAATATAATTATTATATATAAAGTATGAAATAAATATAAGAAATTTAAAGATTATTAACTAATTTAAATAGTAATACACAAAAACACAAATTAACATAATAAAAAATAAAGATCGTGGTAAGCACGAGAATGTCGTGTTATCCTCTCGAGTGCTATATTAAACTGATACTGAAGATACAAAACAATAAACAAAAAAATAAAAACTTTGCGAATGAAAGAGAAAGATATTTCGTTTTGCCCAAAATCAATATTTTTGTGTCCTTGATATTGTGTAGTATGGAATTAAAACAATTTTTTCAACACAGTTGAAAAATTGCATACTGGGTGTGTCTCAGCCGCTGTAATGTAAATGTTAGTTCTTATGCTCAGTTTAAAGTGGAGCCAGTCAGGAATAAACACTTAATAAAAAAATAAGAATGCGATAAATGACATTTCAATGTTATTACCCAGTCAAACTTAATTTTCATGTAAGAAACCCAACTGCCACTTAATAAAAAAATAGTGCGTGCGATTTCTCGCCCAAAAATAAGAAAAACAAAAAATTGTGTCGCAAAATCCGATTTTTATTAAATAAAAAGGCGGAAATTATTTTATTTGTATAATTAATTACTAAATTAATACATAAAGTTATTTGAATAGTTTTACGTACATCTATCACTTAATATATATGATAAAATTATTGAATATGAAACCTAACCTAAAAATTAGATTGAATTGTGCACGTTGTTAAAAATTAAATATTACTTGTGGCTTTTCTATTATTAAATGTTTGTGTTAATAAATTAATCAAAATACATAAAATTCTAATCATATTTTATTCAAAAAATATAAATTTAAAAAATATAGATTGACATCGCGCTAATTTTGTTATTGCTTAAGAATTATAAGTTTTGGATGGCTGGAATAAAATTCTTATTTTTAAAACAGATAGCATGGATAAAAACAAAAAAAAACATTTTAAAAAGAAATCACCAAACTAACAAAAATTTTTTTTTTTTTTCAAAATTGTTTTCATACTTTTCTGTAAGGAAAAAGTTTAAGGAATTCCATTGGGGATGCGCTATAAAAGTTAGAAAAAAATTACTTTTTTTGACTATTTGTCGTTCAGCTGCTTTGGTTGTCATCGACTCAACTTTTGTGTTCACTGCTTAGGTTGTCATCGACTCCAAACGACATTTTTTAACTGCTGTTGAGAGTGTAGTTAATGAATGTGCAGCTGTCATTCTTGCCATTTTCAAAATGGATAAGTAATTTCAGTATTAATTGAAGAGGAAAACAATTTTGTTAAAAAAAATTAGTTTGTACATATATTTAATTTGGGAATATATATGTATATTTAACAATTTAACATATTTAATTTGGAAATATTTGCAATATTATTTATTAGTTTATCCATGGTCCACAGTCATAGAAATAATAATTATTTTTATTATTCTCTCTCTTTATTGATAATTATCTTAGAGTAAGAAGAAATACAGAGTGAATGATTGTAGCTGTCAAGTGAGTCAAATTCGGAAGGTAAAAGAGAAAGCATATAAATCAACGGGTCGTATTTAGAATTTGCTCGATTGAAATTTAAAACTTCTCAAATTTACAATTATTTTTATTCGAATATAGTACGCATTAATTGTTTTTATTTTCGATAAAAAAATTATACTTATAATATTCCAAAATAAAAAATAATTATGAAAAGAAAAACACGTAGAATATGTACGTAGTAATAAGAGAAATGCGACACTGGTAATATAACATATGTTTACAAATACACACACAAAATTAATTAAAATAAAGAAATTAATTTATGTATGTCTACAAATTTATACGTTAAAATTAAAAATTCTCCAAATAAAATTTCATTTCTATTTCACGCCAAAAAAATAAATAGATTTTTGGAGACCGCGTTAAAATTTCATTTCACTTTGAACTGAGTACTAAGCTTAAGTAAAGCGTATGCCGTTTTAAGCGGCTCGCTTTTTTCTTTAGAGGGTGGTAGCGCCACTTCCTATCCTATGGGAACGAAAAGTGATATTTGTTTATACGAGAAGAAGCCTCATTCCAGTTTATTATATTGACGATTGTATTTGTTGGGAGAGTACAATAATTACACCCATTAAAATTTGTTTATTGGCAATTTAAATCATTCGCGTATTAGAATCCTTCTATACAAGAACAACAAGCTGCCAAAATATTTTGAGTTTGTGGTCATAACAAGTAATAAATACAAAAATAAAAGAATATTTAATTTTAATTTTAATTTAAAGAAAATATATTAATATATTTTTCACCTATAAAACGCAAGACAAGTTTTTAAGTAGAATTTTTATTAAAAAACTTTGGTTTGATTGTCAATAATGGGGCGACGCAAATCAAAACGTAAACCACCACCAAAACGTAAAGCTATAATGCCACTGGATCAACAGTTTAATTGCCCATTCTGCAATCATGAAAAATCTTGTGAAGTTAAAATGTTAATTTAAATAAAACTTTCCTTAAACCGTAAAATAAATTTGTATTCTATATTTTTCAGGGATAAAGGAAGAAATACAGCAGTAATAACTTGTCGGATTTGTCTAGAAGATTATCAAACAAATAACATTAACTTTCTATCTGAGCCAATAGATGTGTATAATGATTGGGTTGATGCTTGTGAACGGGAAAATTAGTTACAATAGACATATTATGCTTTGTTTTTATTTAACGATAATTTTACTATATACATTGGGCATGTAAACCTAAAGTTTATGTTTTTTAAAATCTTCCATTTCTTCGTGTTTTATATAGGACAAAAATACATTGTAGAGCGTTGTAATTGAATTAATGTAAAGTACTCGGTATTTTGGTGAAAAGAAATAAAAGTTGATGAATTGCGTTGGCGGCCATACTAACCAATCGGCCTAAAATGTTAATATTTAATAGGTTTTATAAAACAATCTTAAATAATATAAATAACTTACGGCATATACGGTAAAGAATTTGCTGAAAGCTTCGTCATAAAATACAGCAAATGGTTTTCCCTCCAACAAATTAGCAAAGTAGAAAAATTGAAAAATACACACTGGGCTCATCACAAATTGGTCTATAGTAATTTTTTGAAAAACAGTTTTAATAGAGTTTCCGGGTAAATATAGATCCATCCATTTATAAGCGAAATGATGAACTGGGCCGCATATTGTACCAACAATCGTCATATTACATAATCTTCGCCAATCGATTTTGAACTTTTCTTTTTTATAACGATTTTCAATCCTTTGTGAACCATAATCGCCAATTGCCATTAATAGTCCAGATGTAACAGTATTTGTTATTAATAAGTATTTGCCAAATACAGGTTTCAAGAAGTTTGCAGTTATTGTTCCAGTTTCAGATTGCCTCAATGCAATGATTTGTTTAATAAACCACCTCATTTTATCATTAGTTTAAAGTAATTGAGTCAAATAGAAATACACACTATTAATTTATCACAGCCTCATTAAAATCTTAAAATTAAATTATATCTAAAAATACTAGAACTTTTATGAAGTTACAATTTGTGCACATCTTAAAGCCTACAGTTGGTAATCCCCCGAGTATTTTCTGTTTAACGAGTACAGCTTAAACAATAATGTGCGAAACGCGAATATTCATCGAAAATGATTATCACTAAATAAATATTTATGCTATCACAATTACACTTTGCTTTTAATATATTAATAAAATTATATAATAAATAAACTATTCTAATTTAACGTAAACGTCAAAATTTCATGGCCGATTTTGGAAATGGTTATATGTATTTATTGACGTGGAGAATTGTGGTTAAAATTTTATAAACCCGATTATTTTCATTTATAACATCATAAATAATCTATGGAAAGATTATTTTGTATTATGATTGTAAAAGTTAAATTTTCAAATGCTTCATTCATAATTAGCGTTGTAAATTTTTGTTCAAAGCAGTGTGTGCATAGAAGCGTCGTGGTCGTAGTCGCCCGAGCCAATGGTGGTGTAAATTCAATTCATTTATATGTCAAATCGTATCGTATAGGAAAATGGTGCAAGCTAAGTTTTAATTTGAATTTATTATTATTTCGCAATATATTACACCGCAGAGAATATAATAAATTAATAATAATAGCACATGAAATATAAATATATATTAGTTTTAGGAAATCAATCCAGAATTAATTACGAAAATCAGCTTGTGCTTGAAAGTGCCGATTTGTTTTTATAATTGTAATTGTTGTTACCTATATCATATAATATAAATAGAGTTATGATAATATATAGTATTCTGTATTCTGTGCCTATATGATGTCTGATGAAAAATTTGATATAGTAATATTCAGATATTAAAAAAAAATTTTTTTTAACTGTTCTGCGCAGCTTTCAGTGGTGTAGAAAATTTTTTTATAAAAATTTTGAAGGGTCGCATTTATCTTAGATAGTAAACCTAAATAAAATAATAAATAACGATGAAAAAGAATTATATTTCAGTTTTAATACAAAAAACATTCAAAATTATTATGTATTTATGTTATTATAATCATATATCAAGTGAAAATTAATAGGTCTAAAAAAATATTGCACGCCTTTTGGAAACAATGACAACATTTAATTTTGGTACGAACTAGGGAAAATAAATAAGCAAATGAGATTCGTATCGCACAAAAGCACACAACAACAAAAAAGCAAATTCAGTTTTCAATTTAATAGAACTTTGAATTAATTCTTAACTTATCGAATTAAATATCATTGTAATTTATAAAATCTAAAGTTTGTGTTTTAATTGTATCCTAAAATTCCTATTCCATTTAAATACAAATACAACGTAAAAATGTAAACAATAAACATGAATATTATACTTAATACATCACTGTGTATCCGCCATATTACTTCTGCGCGAAAACTGTCAGAATTCCAGCGAGATTTGAATACTACTATATTTCAATATCAGTCACTATTTACTATTGCGGTGGCGGAAAGTTTACCAGACTAGAAACATAATGTGTGGTGTTGAAGGAATTACTCAAAACATGTTCAAAAATGCGAGTATTTGATTGCAATCTTCAAACCCCGAAAACCAGCCATGGGAGTAAATGTAAACACATTGTTGGAAGTCTTCTATATTTAAATCAGTTAGTCGTATTATTTATAACAAACAATACACGATGACGTATGAAGACTTAATACTGGAAAATTTTCATTTGCTACTCCAATAAGTACCACGGGTAGAAAAACACAAAATCTTTAATGAATATTTAAAAAACTTGGTCGAAATATTTTATGTTTGTACAATTTGAGCTGTAATGCTACTAACACTAACTGTTTTTGGTAAATATACTTTTATCAAATTAATTTAATTTGCAAATTACTGATGTAAGACATTATTTTACTAGCCAGTTTGACATAAATAAATGTATACCACGATTATATACATATGCGTATACAAATGGCGTTATTTAGTTTATTGTGAGAACGCCAATACCTTGGACAGACACAAAAATTATCGCGATTTCTTCCAATCGCGATTATATGTCAAACAAATAAAATCGCGATTTTATAATTATGGTGACAGACACAAGCCCGATTTTGTAACTCTGCAAACGTTCAAATTCATATTTAATTAATGAAATAAAACAATTTCAATGCGTATTTGCCGATTTTGAATTACATCGAATCAGTTACAATAAGTTAATATAAACTAAATGTATAAATAATTTCTGTGACAGTTAAAAAATTTTAAAATTTAATTTACAATCTAATAATTTTTCTGTGTACATTCAATGAAAATGAGTTATGTTCCCCAGCCCCATACAATCCTACTGATTTTTTCTTATATTTCTCATTTATCTTCTTCATACAACCCGATTGTAGTAATCTTGTTCTATAAACGCAGTAATCCTGTTTTGCCAAAATCGTGTGCTGACAGACTGAAAAAATAACTACGTAATCTCGAATTCGCGATTAGCTAGTTTGTGTCTGTCTAAGGTATAAGTTTATAGTAACTTAACGATGCGGATACATTTGTCAACTTTGATATTAATTTAATTGAAGATAGGGAGGCTATTAAACTATTGGTAATGCAAAGATTCATTCGAGAAAATTTGGTACAATCTATTATATTTTGTTTTCCTATTTTATATTTAGAAATCATTATTTATGAAGCAAGATGGCCACGAACTGAAAAAGTGCATTAGGGCAAACTTTACAGAGCTGTTCACCGAAGAGCTTATACCCTAGACAGACACAAACTAGCTAATCGTGCATTCGAGATTACGTAGTTATTTTTTCAGTCTGTCAGCACACGATTTTGGCAAAACAGGATTACTGCGTTTATAGAACAAGATTACTACAATCGGGTTGTAGGAAGAAGATAAATGTGAAATATAAGAAAAAATCAGTAGGATTGTATGGGGCTGGGGAACATAAGTCATTTATATTGAATGTACACAGAAAAATTATTAGATTGTAAATTAAATTTTAAAATTTTTTAACTGTCACAGAAATTATTTATACATTTAGTTTATATTAACTTATTGTAACTGATTCGATGTAATTCAAAATCGGCAAATTCGCATTGAAATTGTTTTATTTCATTAATTAAATATGAATTTGAACGTTTGCAGAGTTACAAAATCGGGCTTGTGTCTGTCACCATAATTATAAAATCGCGATTTTATTTGTTTGACATATAATCGCGATTGGAAGAAATCGCGATAATTTTTGTGTCTGTCCACGGTATTAGCTGCAAGTTTCCTTTTAACGGTCAATAAAGATAATGTGAGGTATGGTTTACGTTACTCCGTGTTAAATTTAATAATTATAATATTATTTTCAACATTTTAGATTGTACCATGGAAAAATTTACGAACTCTATCGAAACCGATTTAATATCCACAAATTACTTTTATTATACAAAAGACAAACAAGGAAAATTATTTTTAAAAAAAATCTAGTGTAAATATTAGAAATTAAAAAACTGAATAATTTAATCGAAATGTATATATATGTATGCCCAAAGTAATCAATAATGAATTAAAATAATGAATTTAATAAATCATTTTATATTACAAAAACAAAAATATTTCTTTAAAAATATTTAATTTTACAACCAAAATTTGAAATTGCCGTTTTAACAAACACAAGCACAATTGTTCCCGCCAAATATTTCTCAATACGCATACACATGCAATAAAATGTTTATAATGAGTTTCGTCCAGTTTCGAATTTTCGCGACACGCTTCATACGTTTTATTTTAATAAATTGCAACTCAAACTTAGAAAAATACTAGACTAAGTTTAATACTTAAGTACGAATATCGCCAGAAAAATTGAAAGTAAAAATACTTGGGCATTGACTTTTTGCACATCCCAAGTATTTTTACTTGCAATTTTTCTGGCGATATTCGTACTTAAGTACTAAACTTAGTCTAGTATTTTTCTAAGTTTGAGTTGCAATTCAATACCACTACATAATAGGCCTTTTTTCTATATAAAAAAATTCCATGGGCTTGTATAGGTAAATCCAAACAAAAACGCGGGTGCCATACGAGTAGGTAAAAAATTACATGGGACAAAAAAAAATCTTCATTTGTCCCAATAAATCTGCTTTATTATCTACAAACCTAATTTATCTGAAGGATCACGATAAATATTGATATTTTGAGAAACATTTCCAATAAAAATATTTCCCTATTGAGTAACTTTTCACTTAGCAACTTACTGATAAAAGCAACAACACAATTTTTCAATGACACGTGCGCGTATAAGATTTTTAATTTCTCTTGGCTCTCGCCAACAAATAATACAAGTTATTTGTTTTGGTTTTGTTTCACGAACATACAGTACCGAAGAAAAATAATGAACTTAATTTCACACATTTTATTTGTGTAATGAATTTTAGATTAAAGGGTATAATATTTTGTATGTTACAATACAAATTATATTTGTATTCGTTTGTGTTTCGTATATTATTTGGCTAACCTGCTATGTAGTGTGTGCCATTAAACTAAACAAACCCTTTTTTTCTGTACTGTATTTTGTGCAATAAATTAAACAATATATCTCGACGGATTATTTCCTCAAATATTTCGACCATAAAATGAAACATAAAAAGGGTACCATAAAAGTGTTTGGTTAAACTGTAATTATCAAAATTAAAAAAAGTTGCTTTAAAAAATTACGTTTATTGCAGATTTATTTAAACAATTAATCGAAAAATCTAATTAATCGACAAATTCAATGTAAATTTCGTCGTCAGTCACATAGGAATATTTTACTATACACATAATATACAAAATTATTATGTGTGATATTTTGCCTTCCTAAGTTTCAATATCGTCGATAAACTGTATCGTAATTTTTATTCTTTACTGTAACTTTTACATAAGCCCACAAAAAAAAATCCAATTGTCGATAAAATTGGATTTTTTTTTTTTTTTAGTTATTATGTACAACCAACTAAATTTCGCTTTTGGACTCATCATTAGTATTAATTGATTAAAATGTGTTTTTGTTTATTACACCGTATTAATGAAAAATCAAGTTTTATTTGAACAAAAATAAAAAACAAAATTTATTGTTGTCATACGCAAAGACGTACACCCATCCCCTTCAACATATTTTGGTTTACACAATCTCGTGTATTTTTGTTTTTATTTTATTTGTTGTTACGGTGTAAAATTAAGTTGCTGGTTTAATTGGAATATTACTGAATGAAAAGTTTTCTCAATACAATTTTTTTTTAAATGATTCAATAACAAAATATCCTTATTTATTTCTTGCAATGTATTATTCAATTTAACTTGAGCGATACAAATTATTTATTGCAAATAATGAAATTGTCTTTTTGTAGCCATGTAATTTTTTTTCGTTTTGTATGGAATTCTCATTTCTTTTTGGATTTACATATACAAACAAGATTTTAATAAGAAATGGCCTGTTTTGTATTGGTATTGTGCAATTATTAAAATAAAACGTATGAAGCGTGTCGCGAAAATTCGAAACTGGACGAAACTCATTATAAACATTTTATTGCATGTGTATGCGTATTGCGTAATATTTGGCGGGAACAATTGTGCTTGTGTTTGTTAAAACGGCAATTTCAAATTTTGGTTGTAAAATTAAATGTTTTTAAAGAAATATTTTTGTTTTTGTAATATAAAATGATTTATTAAATTCATTATTTTAATTCATTATTGATTACTTTGGACATACATATATATACATTTCGATTAAATTATTCAGTTTTTTAATTTCTAATATTTACACTAGATTTTTTTTTAAAATAATTTTCCTTGTTTGTCTTTTGTATAATAAAAGTAATTTGTGGATATTAAATCGGTTTCGATAGAGTTCGTAAATTTTTCCATAGTACAATCTAAAATGTTGAAAATAATATTGCAATTATTAAATTTAACACGGAATAACGTGAACCATACCTCACAGTATCTTTATTGACCGTTAAACGTAAACTTGCAGCTAAGCTCTTCGGTGAACAGCTCTGTAAAGTTTGCCCTAATGCACTTTTTTAGTTCGTGGCCATCTTGCTTCATAAATAATGATTTCTAAATATAAAATAGGAAAACAAAATATAATAGATTGTACCAAATTATCTCGAATGAATCTTTGCATTACCAATTGTTTTACAGCCTCCCTACCTTCAATTAAATTAATATCAAAGTTGACAAATGTATCCGCACCGTTAAAAGTTACTATAAACTTAGCGTTCTCACAATAAACTAAATAACGTCATTTGTATACGCATATGTATATACATAATACGTACACGCTACAAACACTATCATTATAATTTGAAGTTTAACTTTCGTTAATTTTGGATGAAAACGAAGGAAAATACTGTGCTCAATTTTTACTTTCGTTTTGTTATACTTGGGATGAGAGACAAGAAAAGCAATATATCCCAACAAAATTTTGAAGAAGAATTTTTGAGCACAAATCACTATAAAAATGAAAATGTTGCCATAAAATATATTCGATCCGAATATTTTTATGGCAACATTTTTAAAATTAACAAGAAAAAAAATTATTTCGTATTTATAAATGTTGAGGATTCATAATAAAAACAGACGACATAGATAAAAATGTAAATTTCGCATTTTAATTCATTAAAAATAAATTAATAATGATCCTATAAAAAAAATTACGCCATTACTATATATGTTTATTTCTTTCTGGCATATTGAATATTTTTATATAGCGGATTCTTTCTTATTTACCTGCAAAAATTTGTAGAAGAAAACAATTTTCTCATGTAAACCGGGCATTATTTTAATAAATTGCAACTCAAACTTAGAAAAATACTAGACTAATACCACGTTTCGTTTACACCATAGCTACTTTAATAGTATAATAGTATTTTACTAATAAAGTATTTTTCTCCTTCAGTTTACACCATAGTAGTGTGAACACATATTAGAATAGTTTATTAGTTATATATTTCACTAATATTCCACAAAAACAGTTAAAATTTATCACAATAAACAAAAAAAATCTGAAAATTGACTAAAATGATATTTCGCATCTAAAAAATATTATATTAACAGTTCAATACTTTTTAGATACGTACAATACTTTAATAGCAAAAAAGTACTTTTATACTACTGGTGTAAACGTGGTATAAGTGTAGTACTTAAGGACGAATATCGCCAGAAAAATTGAAAGTAAAAATACCTGGGTATACCTTTGTCAAATATCGATTTTTTACTTCTTCTCTTTTAATAATAAATAATGTAAATTGTTGTTGTACCGCCGTTTTGAGATCACACATTTTTAACTTTGTTGGCTCGGCTCGAGAGTCGAGCAAATTTCATGCGGCCGCTGGCCCGTTGCACACTTGAGCTGTTTTTTAAGCGAAGTGAGTTATGTTTCGAGATCACAGCTTCTTGGTTTACTTTTCAAAGCCGAAATAAGTGAAACCGAATTCGCGGAGCTTAGCTGAAGCCACTCGTATGCTCTGATTTATTTATTTTCTTTATTTAAATCTGTGGTGTAGAAACATCGCATCGCTCATTTTCAGAGCTAATTATTTATCTCCAAGATGAAAATAAAATGTCTAAATAAGTTCGTATTTTTACTTTCAACTTTTCTGGCGATATTCGTACTTAAGTACTAAATTTAGTCTAGTATTTTTCTAAGTTTGAGTTGCAATTTATTAAAATAAAACGTATGAAGCGTGTCGCGAAAATTCGAAACTGGACGAAACTCATTATAAACATTTTATTGCATGTGTATGCGTATTGAGAAATATTTGGCGGGAACAATTGTGCTTGTGTTTGTTAAAACGGCAATTTCAAATTTTGGTTGTAAAATTAAATATTTTTAAAGAAATATTTTTGTTTTTGTAATATAAAATGATTTATTAAATTCATTATTTTAATTCATTATTGATTACTTTGGACATACATATATATACATTTCGATTAAATTATTCAGTTTTTAATTTCTAATATTTACACTAGATTTTTTTTAAAAATAATTTTCCTTGTTTGTCTTTTATATAATAAAAGTAATTTGTGGATATTAAATCGGTTTCGATAGAGTTCGTAAATTTTTCCATAGTACAATCTAAAATGTTGAAAATAATATTATAATTATTAAATTTAACACGGAGTAACGTAAACCATACCTCACATTATCTTTATTGACCGTTAAACGTAAACTTGCAGCTAAGCTCTTCGGTGAACAGCTCTGTAAAGTTTGCCCTAATGCACTTTTTCAGTTCGTGGCCATCTTGCTTCATAAATAATGATTTCTAAATATAAATTAGGGAAACAAAATATAATAGATTGTACCAAATTATCTCGAATGAATCTTTACATTACCAATTGTTTTACAGCCTCCCTATCTCCAATTAAATTAATATCAAAGTTGGCAAATCCCGTGTGGAGATGCCAAACTCCCATCGTGGCGCGTCCCCAGGTGGCGGATAGGGGAATGCTCTTTAACCGGCTTGCCGGAGGGTAGGTGGGAAATAAAATACCATCCGCGGACCAAATCTGGATAGGGGAAGGAACCCCGAACAATAAACCAACCATTAAAGCAATGAGTTTACAACCAAACGGAATGTATACCCCAGGTGGTACGTCAACTTTACAGTTGGCCAATCCACCCTCACACGAGGCAGGCTCAACGGATTCTGGGGTGAGCCAACCATTGCTAAACCCGTTTATACCAAGCACAAGTATTTGTAGATCACCAACTATACAAATACATTCCGCTATTCAGCAGGAGAACAATAATGCTGAATGCAGTCAGAACGGAAACCACGATGTCACGAGAGAAAACGATGAATTAAAAAAATCGTTAGAAAATTTAATGAAAATCAATGAGCAGCTATTCAAAGAAGTTCAACAGCTTAAAGAAGAAATTGCTGTAATCAAAAATGATAATCAAGCCAAAGAAAATACTATAGCTATCTATGAAACAGATGAAGACGAATTGGCGTATGAAACGAGTTTTATACGAAAGCAAATTAAAACTAAACGTCAAAACAAAAAAAGAAAAGCAGAATCTTCGCCTGAAGTGGAACAATCAATACAGAGTGTCAGAAAACCACAACCCCAACGATCTGAACAGTCAACTACGGACCTAGTGAAGGTACATAAGAACGTATCACTGATACCGAAAGAGAGACCACTGCAGCCAATTAAAACATCAAACGTAATCATCCAAGGGGAAATGCAGGAAAAACAAACAACACATAAAGAGATACCACCTCCACCCATTAACATACTTAATGTTAGTGAATACGAAACCATTAAAAAAATAGTGAAGGTAGTTCCAAACGATAAATATAAAGTCACTGCACTAAATAATAACGTTTGGAAAGTGAATGCACTTGACCCAGAAACCTACAGAATGTTATCAAATGCAATCACCGCTCAAAACATCGAATGGTTCACCTATGAAAACAAGGCTGAGCAACCAATTAAAGTCATGGCCAGAGGGCTGCATCATACATGCCCAAACGAAGAAATAATTGAGGAACTTAGCCAGAAAGGATTCAAAATTCTAAACGCTGTGAACATATTAAAGAGAAAGGTCACTATAAAAGCAAACGGTGAACGAGAAACAACCAAAGTTGGTCTGCCCCTTTTCATGCTAACATTTGACAACGCTGAGAGCATTGATAGGGTATATGGAATCAAAGCAATCCTTAATATGAAAGTTAAGATTGAGACATTAAAAAAGAACCCTAGTAGAATACCACAATGCTACAACTGCCAGGCATATAACCACACACGCAAATACTGCAATAGGGAACCAAGATGCGTAAAGTGCGCTGGGAAACATCTAACAAAAGAATGCAACAAAAGTAAGAACGAACCAGTAAAATGCATACACTGTGGTAATCATCACCCAGCAAATTACAGAGGCTGCGAGGTAGCGAAAGAGCTGCAAAGAATGAGAGACAACAAGAGAAATCAAACAAGTCAGAGTTCTCAACCTAGGATGCAATCCTACTCAAAACGAATCCCCCTAAATAGCGGCAAAGTTAAGGAAGGCATAACATATGCACAAATGGCTAAGCAGAATGAAAATATCAGGAACGCTCCGAGTCAGGAAAACCATGTTCTGCAAGAAATACTTCAGAAGCTAAGCGCTATCAATTCACATCTGGCTGGCCAGGACCAAAAACTAGAATCTATGGGCGAGCTACTGAAAAACCAAGAACTGAGACTAGTAAAACTAGAAAATACATCGATGAGCCAAGATAAAAGAATAACGGATGCGTCAAGTAAAACTAGAGAAGTTATTGAGTACCTTCATTCTAGTCCATACAAACTTAACAAGAAAAAATAATGACACAATATTTAAGAATTGCTACCTGGAATGCAAATGGCCTAGCGCAACGCATGTCAGAATTAGAAGTATTTTTAAACACAAAAAAAATTGATATATGCCTAATTTCAGAAAGTCATTTTACCAGAACGTCGTATGTCAAAATACGTGGATATCAGTGCTATCAAGCTCTACACCCAGCAGAACGAGCTAGAGGCGGGACAGCAATCTTCGTTAAGGACAATATAAAACACCACGAAGAATTAAAAATAGAGGAGGAAGCTATGCAAGTAGCTACTGTATCTATTGAAACCAAAAATAACAAGAGCTATAGTATATCAGCAATCTACTGTCCACCCAGATATAACACAAAAAAAGAAGACTACATCAAACTTCTTAAATCGCTTGGTAGTAATTTTATTATTGGAGGCGACTTTAACGCGAAACACATATTCTGGGGATCAAATAGAACTAGTCCTAAAGGAAGGGAGCTATTTGAAGCAGGCAGGATATTAAAATGTGAGTTCCACTCCAGTAGAAAGCCAACCTACTGGCCTACGGACCCAAATAAAATTCCTGATCTTCTGGATTTCTATATATCAAGAGGTATCTCCGAAAATTACTTAGCAGTTGAAAATGAAGAAGGGCTATCGTCAGACCATTCTCCAGTTCTAATGACAATAAGTGACACGGTAATAAGGAAAGCAAGCCCTCCACGATTAACAAATAACAAAACCAACTGGGAATACTTTCGACAGCTAGTCGAAGAAAGCATCAACCTACACGTGCAGATATCGAACGCTTACACGATAGAAGAAGAACTAGAAAACCTCATTGATAGTGTGCAAAAAGCGGCCTGGAAAAGTACTCCCGACCAGCAAGAAATATTACAGAAAAGTATAACCTATCCAGTTGAAGTGAGAGAGTTGGTTAACGAAAAAAGAAGAGCTCGTAAGACTTGGCAGAGAACCAGAGCCCCTGAAGACAAAACAATCCTAAACAACTTGTGCAACAAACTTAAACTACTTATAAAGGAGATTAAGAATGAGTCAGTTGCAAGCTTCCTAAGTAACCTGACAGGTAAACCTGACACAGACTATTCTCTGTGGAAAGCCACCAAAGGTTTAAAAAGGCCTAAAATGCAAGTGCCACCCATTAGAATGGTTGATGGAACCTGGGCTCGCAGCGAAAAGCAAAAAGCTGATCTGTTTGCCGAACACCTAGAAAATACCTTCAAACCACCAACTGGACAAGCGGATAATGAATATCTAACACCTATAAGCAAAGTAGACGAAGCATCTGTGCTACCAGTTACTCTGAAAGAAATCAAACAAGAAGTAAAAAACCTC
Source organism: Nephrotoma flavescens (assembly GCA_932526605.1). Lineage (NCBI taxonomy): Eukaryota > Metazoa > Arthropoda > Insecta > Diptera > Tipulidae > Nephrotoma > Nephrotoma flavescens. Next base: position 127,613,745 of record OW052220.1, read on the forward strand.
AAAGATAAAAAAGCCCCTGGATACGACTTGATAACGGGGCGAATAATCAAAGCTTTACCAGAGAAAGCCCTAAGGAAACTACAGCACATAATCAATGCTATCTTTAGACTATGTTATGTTCCGAGACAGTGGAAAGTAGCGGAAATCATAATGATTCCAAAGCCCAATAAATCACTAAACGACAAAACGTCGTATAGGCCTATTTCTTTGTTAACAACAACATCAAAAATTTTCGAGAGACTGTTTCTCAAGAGATTAAAGCCAATTATAGAGAGCAGAAATCTTATACCAGAACATCAATTTGGGTTTCGAGAAAGGCACTCAACGATAGAACAGGTACATAGGATTACTGATACTATTGAGGAGGCGCTGGAAAAAAAGGAAGTATGTTCAGCAATATTCTTAGACGTAGCCCAAGCATTTGATAAGGTTTGGCACCGCGGTCTAGAATTTAAGCTCCAACGAGATCTGCCAAAACAACATTTTGAATTGCTAAAGTCTTACATCAACGACCGTTACTTCCGGGTGAGACAGGACGGAGAATACTCTAAACTGAAGAAAATATTGGCAGGGGTTCCACAAGGCAGTGTTCTAGGCCCCGTATTATACCTCCTGTATACGAATGATCTACCAGACATAGAAGAAGCTAGAATAGGAACGTTTGCTGATGACACAGCTGTTATGACCACCGATGCTAGTATCGTTGAGTCCACCAGGAAACTACAAAATGCTATTAATATAGTGGATAGCTGGACAAAACGATGGAGGATAACACTTAACGAATCGAAATCAACACATATCATCTTTACAAATAGGAAATTAGAATATATACCGATTAGTCTGAATTCACAACCAGTTCCATATTCTGATAATGCTAAGTATCTCGGCATGACGCTAGACTCTAAACTCAGGTGGAAAGCGCATGTCAAAAAGAAAAGGCAAGAACTGAATTTAAAATTCAGAAAAATGCACTGGCTTATTGGAAGAAACTCCGAACTTACAACGCACAACAAACTGCTGCTATATAAACAAATCCTAAAACCTATCTGGACGTATGGTATTCAGCTTTGGGGCTGCGCAAGAAAAACTACAGTAAAGATCATTCAAACATTTCAAAACAAAGTACTACGTAGCATTGTGAATGCTCCTTGGTACATTAGAAATGACAATCTCCATCGAGACCTAAACATGGAATACGTCAGCGATGAAATAAAAAAATTTGCAAGGAGTCATGTACTGCGACTGCAGCAGCATGACAACGAGGAGCTGCGGAACCTACTGGATCGCGCCAATGGACCAAAGCGCCTAAAAAGAACAAAGCCTTTAGAATTAGTGGTTCCTTGAGCCGCTTAAATCAAAGGACTAGCAGAGCTGGGATGAAGCAATAGGTCTCATTCCATAAGAATAGACTACAAAAATAATAAAACAGTTACTAGATAATCTATATGATTAGTTGTAATATTATACAGAAATAAAGATTTCTTAAATAAAAAAAAAAAAAAAAAAAAAAAAAAAAAAAGTTGGCAAATGTATCCGCATCGTTAAAAGTTACTAAACTTAGCGTTCTCACAATACACTAAATAACGCCATTTGTATACGCATATGTATATAATACGTATACGCTACAAACACTATCTTTATAATGTGAAGTTTAACTTTCGTTAATTTTGGATGAAAACGAAGGAAAATACTTTGCTCAATTTTTACTTTCGTTTTGTAATGCAGCATTATACTTGGGTTGCTTTACATATTGGGTGCATATTTGGTTGTTACCTTACATATTGGGTTGATCCTTACAAATTGCCTTTGGGTTGATCTGAGATTTATCGCGGTCTTACCATATATTATTGTCGTCTTACTTTGGCAAAAGTTAAAGCCATTCTGGAATAGAATTAATTTGTGCTCACAGTACAACCAAAGATATTTTCTAATTTAATTTTATTAGTTGGTAACAATTACATTTTGAATTTGAAAACAACGTAAAAATGCAACTAAATACATTCAATTAAATAGTAATGTGCTAGAACATTATTGAATATTATTACAAATCGTAACTAATTGCTCGTGTTGTTTAGAAAAATGCGATGTCAAAATAACAAAAATCACTTTTATATATTTTTATTGCCAACATTTAAAAATAAAAGTATTCAATAATATTGCCCTGGTGGTGAACATTAAAACTATAGGTAGAATAGAATAATTCTATACCAGTGGCACTATTCTGGTTTTCCCTGGGAATAGGGAATTGGGAAAAATATTTTCATAGTATTTTTGTCTAAATTGTATTTTTCTGGCCTACTGAGGAAATAAGTTTGATGTAAATATTTTCGAAACAAAGTTAAATGGGAAAATATTTTTCCCTATAAAAATTTTGTGGAACAAAAGTTTCTCAATACACTTTGTTTTGAAATTTTTTGCACCAAACTTATTTTCTCAGTATGCCAGAAAAACACAATTTAGACAAAAATACTATGAAAATATTTTTCCCAATTCCCTATTCCCAGGGAAAACCAGAATAGTGCCACAGCAGAAAAGTTGGTTTAAAATAATTCCAATTTGGAATTATATATATGGGGTTGTTGTTGTAAATTTCTCAAAGTAAGACAGCATATATATACGGTCTTACCAAATATTAAATATAGTATCAATATAGGACATTGCCTTGTAAAGTCGCGTTCCAATTTTTTTTTTCTATAAGACAAGAGTGAAGTTAGCTGTTTTAGTACAAGTTCGAAAAAAAAACTCGAAAATCAACATAGCTGGTGAAAAAGTAAAACTAAATTTAACTGATTCAACTGTTTAGCTTAGGCCGTGTCCTAAACACCGACTTATTTGCTTATACCGACTTACCCGCGGTCTCCACTATGCAAATTCGCTAATATTTTCTATCATGATATTTTATGTTTGTATGTGTTTTTTTTTCAAAGTATTGAAAAATATTCATCTACGGAATATCATATCTGGGAATATTACTATCATGATAATTATTACTATCATGAAAATCGTTACATGTTTTTGTCAAATCATTAGTTTGGGATGCATACGTACGAAGTTCAAATAAACATTAAAGAAATAATAAAATTAGAAATGAATTTCGACGAATAAATTGAAACTCTGCTTAAATTAAAAAGGCTTGAACAAATTCAAAAATTAGAGTTTTTGAGTTTTAAAATTATTAGAATTACAACGCCTATAAACTTTACTTATTATTTTCTATAAACATTCATTTACTCTATACAAATGAATTAGCTTTAACGTATTTTCTGTAGTAAATTGTGTCTGCGACATTTTTTCGAAAAAATAATGTAAAAATAAATATGTTTATTCCACTATAAAATAAACCCAAACTAAATGCGTAAATCAAAGAACTGATATTATCCGCAAAAAGCAAAAAAAAACTTGAAAAAATAAAAAAGTAAAGAAATACCGCCATGTTCTAAATATTTTAACGTGTTCACCCTAAAATAAATTTAAAAATATGAAAAAATATGACATTTCGTAATAATTATCATGATAATTTTTTAGAAAATATCAGCCTGATAATTTGCTGCTAGTAAAAAAAATTGTATAGTATACTCACGCATACATTAACAAAATTACTAGCATGATAGTAAATATCAGCAATTTTGCATAGTGGAGACCGCGGGTTATTCAAATAAGTCTGCTATCGAGGTGACTTATTTTGAAAGCAAAAAACTTATTTGATCATGTAAACAAGCAATATACATTTGATCATGTAAACATGAAAAATTCAACTAATTATCAAATATTATCAATAATTTTCAAACATTAATGGTATTCCACTTAATTAATAACTATTAATACAATATTGTCTTAATAAATTATATAATTAATAGATTTTAGTGATATAAAAATATTTTAGAGATATAAAGAGGATTAATAGAGATGTGCTTGCATAAAAAAATTGTAGCTTGCGCATTTCGCGCATCTCAGCTACAATAATAAATTTTCATCGTGTTTTAATAACTCAAGACACATTTTATGTTTTTATTTATTAAATAATTCATTAAAATAAATTATTTTTTGTGTATTTTAATTTTTTTATTTAATTATTAAATAAAAAATTCCTAAAACATTTGTTCTTTGCTATATCTGTCAAAATAAGTCAGTAAAATCGTTTAGGATGACTTGATCGACTTATTCAAGATGGCGTCAAATAAGCCAATAAGTTTGAAATAAGTCGGTGTTTGGGACACGGCCTTAGTTGTCTGAACAAAAAAGTAAACAAACAACGGCAATTTTTCGAAAAAAGTTCGAAAAAACGACAAAAGCGACACCGTGACAAAAAATCTAATTACGGTAAATGCGATAAGCTAAGAGAAAAAAAGAACACGAAGGTCCTATATATAAGTTATGTAATATATGGTCTTACTTTGGTACCGGTTAAATCCATGCTGGAGTGGGATTGTGCACAAAAGGCGAGAAGCGAGTTTACGTTTGATTTCTCGCCTTTTATACCACGTTTACACCAGTAGTATAAAAGTATGTATCAAAAAAGTATGACGATGTAAACTCAAAGTAAAATACTTTATTACTTTGTCACATACTTTTTTGCTATTAAAGTATTGTACGTATCCAAAAAGTACTGGTATAATGTTATGCATAATATTTTTTAGATACGAAATATCATTTTAATCAATTTTCAGATTTTTTTTTGTTTATTGTGATAAATTTTAACTGGTTTTGTGAAATATTAGTGAAATATATTTACCACCGTGGCGCAAAACACTATCGCCACCATTACCACCGTGGCGCAAAACACTATCGGAAGAAGACCTCCGAGACCCCGCAATGATTGGTTCGATGATCAGTGTCGCCTGATCGTCGCAAATAAACAAAAGCTTCGTGAAAAATGGTTGGCTCGCAACACTAGAAGCACACATGCAGAATATCTCCGCGCCAGGAAAGCCACGACTAAATACCTTCGTCAAAAGAAACGCGATCATATGAGATTATGCATCGAAAACATCAGCTTCCAAGCGGAAGTAGGAAATTCAAGGGACTGTTTTGCTAATGCCAGGAATCTCACTAAAGACTTCCACCCAAGAAGTACAGCCATCAAAGACGGGAATGGAGAATTGAGAACAAACGTGGCTGATGTTCTCTCAGTATGGCAAACCTACTTTCAAAATCTACTAAATCGGAATGACAACGTGACCCCCATTAGAGCAATAGCTCCTCCAGGTGATGAGGTCTTCGTCGAATATCCCACAGTGGAGGAAGTAGACGCAGCTATTAGTCGATTGAAAAACGGCAAGGCACCCGGTCTCGATGGAATCCCCGCAGAATTAATAAAACTCGGAGGTGCTACTCTTGCAACAAGTCTACACGATCTCATCGTATGTATTTGGGACCAAGAAGAGCTGCCGGAGAATTGGAAGACCGCGCTCATATGTCCGTTGCATAAAAAAGGCGACCGTCTTAAATGTGAAAACTATCGTGGTATAGCTCTATTGAACACTGCTTACAAAGTGTTGGCTAATGTTGTACTTGCCAGACTCAACCCTTTCGCCGAAAACATCATTGGCGATTATCAGTGTGGTTTCCGTCTCAACCGATCGACCACTGACCAGTGTTTCACCATGAGGATGATCCTGGAAAAATGTTGGGAGTACAACATAACCATACATCAATTATATATAGACTTCCGTCAGGCATATGACAGTATAAACCGCGATAACCTTTGGGCCGCGCTCATATGCCTAGGAATTCCAGAGAAACTCGTTTCTCTGTGCAAATTAACAACGTCTGGGTCTGTATGTAGAATTATAATCGAAGGAACTGTGTCAGACTCCTTTGAAATAACATCTGGTGTTCGACAGGGAGATGCACTCGCTCGCGCCTGTGCTGTTCAATTTGGCGCTTGAGTACGTAGTGAGGAAAAGCAACATCGAAACTTCGCGCTGTATATTTAATAAATCAGGCCAAATTCTTGGATATGCAGATGATATCGTGCTTCTTGGCCGAAGACCTAGCGATATCAAAACAGTTTCGTGCCGCTCGATCGCTGCGCAAGAAGACTTGGTTTGAAGGTGAACAGTAGCAAAACCAAATTTGTATCAACACCCAGGAACATCCCCATGGCAAATCTCGGAGTTGGCGACCACAACTTTGAACGCGTTGAAAATTTCAAATACCTCGGGTCAGTTATAACATCATCAAATGACATGCAGGCAGAAATAAAAGCCCGAATAGCTGCCGCACGTCGAGTTTTCTACGCCCAATAAAATTATTGCGATCTAGACATCTATCGCAATCGTGCAAGCTCGCTCTTTATAAAGCACTCATAAGACCTGTGCTGGCTTTCGGAAGCGAGAGCTGGACCATGACCACTAATGATTGTAGATTGTTATCAACTTTCGAAAGGAAGATCATTCGCTCCATCTTTGGTCCAATTAAAGTCGCGAACAATGAATATCGGATTCGCATGAACCACGAGATAAAGCAAATTCTTGGAGGTGCGATATTATCGGATTCATCAAATCCAATCGCCTTCACAACAACGGATGACCAAAAAGTGTCCCATCAACAACCAGCCGGTGTGCGTCGTAGAGGAAGACCCCGACTGCGCTGGCGTGACGACGTCGAACAAGATCTACATGCACTAGGATGTCGAAACTGGAGGTCGAGAGCGATGGACCGAGATAGCTGGAGGACCATAGTGCGGGCGGCAAAATCCCTTCATGGGATGTGAAGCTAGAGAGAGAGAGAGAGTGAAATATATAACTAATAAACTATTCTAATATGTGTTCACACCACTATGGTGTAAACTGAAGGAGAAAAATACTTTATTAGTAAAATACCATTCCCAAGTATTTTTACTTTCAATTTTTCTGGCGATATTCGTACTTAAGTACTAAACTTAGTCTAGTATTTTTCTAAGTTTGAGTTGCAATTTATTAAAATAAAACGTATGAAGCGTGTCGCGAAAATCCGAAACTGGACTAAACTCATTATAAACATTTTATTGCATGTGTATGCGTATTGAGAAATATTTGGCGGGAACAATTGTGCTTGTGTTTGTTTAAACGGCAATTTCACATTTTGGTTGTAAAATTAAATGTTTTAAAGAAATATTTTTGTTTTTGTAATATAAAATGATTTATTAAATTCATTATTTTAATTCATTATTGATTACTTTGGACATACATATATATATATATATATATATATATATATATATATATATATATATATATATATATATATATATATATATATATATATATATATATATATATATATATATATATATATATATATATATATATATATATATATATATATATATATACATTTCGATTAAATTATTCAGTTTTTTAATTTCTAATATTTACACTAGATTTTTTTTTTTAATAATTTTCCTTGTTTGTCTTTTATATAATAAAAGTAATTTGTGGATATTAAATCGGTTTCGATAGAGTTCGTAAATTTTTCCATAGTACAATCTAAAATGTTGAAAATAATATTATAATTATTAAATTTAACACGGAGTAACGTAAACCATACCTCACATTATCTTTATTGACCGTTAAACGTAAACTTGCAGCTAAGCTCTTTGGTGAACAGCTCTGTAAAGTTTGCCCTAATGCACTTTTTTAGTTCGTGGCCATCTTGCTTCATAAATAATGATTTCTAAATATAAAATAGGAAAACAAAATATAATAGATTGTAGATTGTACCAAATTATCTCGAATGAATCTTTGCATTACCAATTGTTTTACAGCCTCCCTACCTTCAATTAAATTAATATCAAAGTTGACAAATGTATCCGCATCGTTAAAAGTTACTATAAACTTAGCGTTCTCACAATAAACTAAATAACGCCATTTGTATACGCATATGTATAATTATAATACGTATACGCTACAAACACTATCATTATAATGTGAAGTTTAACTTTCGTTAATTTTGGATGAAAACGAAGGAAAATACTGTGCTCAATTTTTACTTTCGTTTTGTTATACTTGGGTTAAGGACTAGACACACCAAGCGTCGGCGGCGAGCGGCGAATTTAAATATACATTAATTTATTTATGTATTGTATAGAAACGATAGTATAAACAATTATATACCAATTATTTATAAAAAACATTACAAATTTTGGGTTTTCAAAAGAAAAATTGTAATTTTAAGAAATTGTATTGAATGAAGTTGCATCCGCCGCCGCGAAATTATGTCCCACACCAAGCGGCCAAAAAAGTTCGTCCATCGCCGCCGAACATAACCTAAAAATAATGATCTTCGATTGTGGTTCATACATTTCTCATACGTCATTCAAGTAAGCACTAATATTATTTACCAAAATGAATGATTATTAAAACAAAAGTATGAAATTCTCAAAATTATCTAAAACAAAAAAGTTGCCGCGCCGCCCTTGGTGTAAACGGATATGCGCGTCGAGTTGTATGGAACTTTTGGAATTTGACGCGCCGCGCTTGGTGTGTCTTGTCCTTTATACTATTAAAGTAGCTATGGTGTAAACGTGGTATTAGTTTTGTCCGACAGTTGTATAGCGATTATGCACAAATCGACAAAAGTAAAAGGCGAGAAAATTGAGCAACTATGGATTTAGCTGTCAAAATGTCATTTTGTGTTTAAAATTATTTGTGTCAGTTTGCGGTTTAGTGTTGTGTTCAATTTTTTTTAGATTTTAGTGATATTTTAATAAGACAATTTGTCCATTGCTATTGTTTTTGATAAAAAAAAAAACAATATGAGAATTATCCGGTCTCATCAGGGATGATTTACACCCTTTTGACATCGATGGTACAAGGTAGTTAATAATTAATCGTATAAATTTTATTTATGTATTTAATTAACGTAATATTTAATCCTAAAGATTCCAGGAACGATATCGACTTCTGACAAATTTATTAATTAATTTAATTAATAGTATCGAGGAGTATTTTATTTGTATCATACCGCAATACTGAAAAGAAGATGTATGCAAATAATGAAAAATATAAAAATGAAAATGACAAAATAAAAGATAAATAAAAATATATATTGGCAGTATGTATTATATTATCGACATCCAATTCAAACAAACTTTGTTTTTTTTTACGTTTAGTATGAAAATATAATCTAAAAATCCTTTCACCTTTCTTCTCACTATGCAATATACATGGACGGAAATAAAAGCGAGAGCGAGTGTCTACTCGCATAGTGCATAATCGCTTTTACTCGCTTTAGCATAAATATTGTGAAATAGAATAAATATTGTGCTCAAAGTAACAACTAACATTTGTATTTACTTATTTTTATTAGTTGAGAACAATTACATTTTGAAGTTAAACAAAACGTGAAAACATAACTAAATATATCTAATTAAATAGTAATATGACCGAATAAAGTTACGCATAAAATTAACGGTAGGTATTTTGGTTCAAAAAATTCTAATAGATGGCTTTGTGAGGGGTAGGCTATGTTGAAATGTCAGGACAAACAATATTTTTTGTTTACTTCTGTGAAATACCAAGCGATTTTTAACATATTCTTATTTTCGGCCGGCGTATATCATAATCAATCCGTTGCCTTCATTACAAGACCAGTTCTTACTCATTTTTGAGATTTTATTGTGGATTTTAGTTAAGAAAAATTAATTTTCCAAAATAACACGACAGCAAAATTATACACATTGCTAACTTTGTACACAAAAAAGGTTATGTTTTACTTCTGTCATAGTTTTAGCTCGTTCCATTGGTTTTCTACTTGTACTTGGGAGTAGCAAATTTGTCCCATTAGAACACAGCTATTACAATATATATATATATATATATATATATATATATATATATATATATATATATATATATATATATATATATATATATATATATATATATATATATATATATATATATATATATATATATATATATATATATATATATATATATATATATATATATATATATATATATATATATATATATATATATATATATATATATATATATATATATATATATATATATATATATATATATATATATATATATATATATATATATATATATATATATATATATATATATATATATATATATATATATATATATATATATATATATATATATATATATATATATATATATATATATATACATACATATATATATATATATATATATATATATATATATATATATATATATATATATATATATATATATATATATATATATATATATATATATATATATATATATATATATATATATATATATATATATATATATATATATATATATATATATATATATATTTATATATATACATACATATATATATATATATATATATATATATATATATATATATATATATATATATATATATATATATATATATATATATATATATATATATATATATATATATATATATATATATATATATATATATATATATATTGTATTATTATGTACTTATATTAATGAATAAACACGTATAATTATATTTAAGTTTCATTTATTAATTCAACAGCTATGGTGTGTGGTTACATGTGATAAACATATATTTTTATAGGTTAACTCTAATACATATAAAATTAGAACTAAGAACTAAAAGTACTAAACTAAAATTAAAGGTGCGTTTACATTTATATTACACGCTTCCTTTTAAATCAATATTATTATTTTCTTTCCTTTACTCCATTTTTTTTTTTTTTTTTTTTTTTTTTTTTTTTATATTTAATCAATATTTATTTCATATTCTTTTAGATGAAACGGTATTTTAATTTCTCTACGTGATCTTTTAACTATTCCAAGAGGGTCAATTATTTCATTTTTGTTTTCGCCACTTAATTCTAAATCTTGGTTTACATCCAAATTAACGTGCTCAATTTGTACTCTACTTAATTCTAAATCCTCAACACTTTCAACTAAACTGCTATCAACATTATTTAAATCATTTCCAATACTATTGACCATTTAAATTTGTTCAACCCCACCATCTTTATTCAAAGAGACGCACCCAGGAGAAACAGAATCATAATGATCTATTAATTCCACCCTCTCATTGAATGCTATCAATGTCTTTCTTAAAAACACTCTGTTTCTCCTGAAAGTACCTCCCCTTTCATCCCTCACCAGAAACGAATTATCATTGAAACACTTAATCACCTTAGCCGGAACCCAAACTCGATCTTTCCTCCACAAAATATGTTCGCCCTCAAATAATGCCGGTAGAGGCCTGGCGCTTCTATTATAATATTTAACCTGTTGATTTTGTCTAAAATTTAGTTTAGACTGTATGAGGTTCGGATCTATCACCTTCGGCTGTAACCTTTCAGAAAGACACGGAATTTTTGTTCTCATATTTCTTGACATTAACAACTGCGATGGGGAGAATCCCAAAAATTTCAATGGAGTGTTCCTATACTCCATTAGACCCAACGTTATTTCTTCTCTTGATTCCTGCGATTTTTTTATGATTTGTTTACAAATACCTACAGCCTTTTCAGCTAACCCATTACTTTTAGCATACAGTGGACTCGAAGGACTATACTCAATCCCATAATCTTTGCAAAAAAGTTTAAATAAAAAACTACTAAATGGATTATTGTCAGAAGTTATCTTATCAGGAATTCCTAATCTAGAAAAAACCTCCTTGAAAACGTGTATGACTTCCAGTGCCGTCTTTGTTTTTATTTGAGCCAATTCGATCCAATTTGAGTACGAGTCAACAATCACTAAATAATATTTATTATACAATTCAAATATGTCAGCACAAACTCTTTCCCAAGGTCTTTTCGCTAATTGATATGGACGCAATGGCTCTTTGCAATTCTGTCCCCTAAATTTTTGACACGCACTGCATCTACTAACAAAATCTTGTATATCCTTTGCCATATTTGGCCAATATATAAGCTCACGGGCTTTTAATAACGTTTTTTCCATCCCCAAGTGCCCTGTATGTACACATTTAAGCATATCATTCTTCATAGTTTGTGGAACAATTACTTTTCTGTTTAGAAACAGAATCGCATCAGAAATAAATATATCGTCTCTATTTTTAAAATAATGTTTCAATCCAGGGCTCAGCTTATTCCAAGGAGGCCACTTATTATTCAATTTAAATTCGTATACCTTTGACAAAACTGGATCACTTTGGGTTTCCTCCTTAAACTGCTTTCTTTTAATAGGAGTCATTGATATGTCCGTCGACAGAGAATGAACCACGAATTGCAACTCCGGATCGTCTTCCACTTTATCTTTGATAAAAGATCGTGATAGTGCATCGGCAATATGCATATCCCTGCCAGGTACATAAACAATCTCAAATTCAAATCTCATTATTTTAAGCAACATTCGCTGCAATCTTACAGAGACTTTATTGACATCTTTCTTTGAAATTGAAACCAAAGGCTTATGATCTGATTGAATCACAAACCGATGTCCATACAAAAACTGATAAAATTTGTCCGTTGCAAATACCACTGCTAGAAGTTCCTTCTCAATCTGAGCATATTTCTGTTCCGTGGAAGTTAATGCACGCGATGCATATGCAATTGGATGGTCATCCTGCATCAAGCAACATCCCAGACCGTCCTTTGAAGCATCTGTCTGAACAGTTATTGGCTTATTTATGTCAAAAAAACTTAAAACTGGTTCACTACAAATTTCGTCCTTTAACGTACTCAAAGCTTGGTCATGTTGACCTTCCCAAATGAAAGGCACGTTATCTTTAGTAAGTTCTCTCAAAGAAGCCGTAGTTGCCGACATATTACTCATGAATTTACTCAAAAACTTGAAAATCCCCAAGATCCTCATCAACTCTTTTTTATCTTTTGGAGTCTCAATCTCTTTAATTGCTCTAATATGCTTGGGGTCTGGTTTTATACCTCCTTCAAAAATTGCCTGCCCCATAAACCTAACACTGCTTGTTTTGTATTGAAGCTTATCGCTATTAAATTTAATATTATATTGTTTCGCCAGCTTCATAACATTATTTAACGCTTCATCATGAATTTGCTCATTTTCACCTGCTATAATTAAATCGTCAAAATATGTCTCGACATTGTCTAATACCCCAAAAATTTTACTAACAGTTTTCTGAAATACTTCCGGTGCAACTGAAACCCCAAAAGGTAACCGGTTAAACTTGTATCTGCCAAAAGGTGTATTGAAACAACATAAATCCGAACTGTTCTTATCTAACCGAATCTGCCAGAACCCTTCCCTCATATCAACAACCGTAAAAACCTTTTTATTACTTAAACGAGACATAATTTCATCAGATGTCGGTATTTTATAATGCTCTCTCAAAATCTGACAATTCAGATGCTTTGGATCTATACAGATTCGCAATGACCCATTTGGCTTTTCAACTATAATCATAGAGTTGACAAATTCCGTTGGATAATCGACTTTTGAAATTATCTCTCGCTTTTCAAGGTCAACCAATGTTCTCTCTAACCTTTCATATAAACCGAAAGGAACCCTTCGATTTGGATTAACCACACCAATGTAATCTTTTTTTAATTTAATCGAGTATTCACCAGGTATGCAACCCAGCCCTTCAAACTGTGCCTTAAATGTTTCAACAAAAACCCGTCCCTCCTTCGGTAACACCTGAGCACAAACTGACGCTATTCTTTTAATAAAATTAAGTTCAACACATGTTTGGCCCGACAATAAAGGCTCTAAATTCTGATCAATTATTACAAATTTTACATTTTTTTCTACATTATATTTTGTCTGCACTTTTAAAGTACAAACGCCAATTGGTTTTATTATAAAATTACTATATGCTTTTAACGTTAAACTAGTATTATCTAACTTACCACCACTTCCAATGTATTTAGCAGGCAACACATTTATATCAGCTCCTGTATCAAGCTTAAATCGTACTATGTTCTCTCCAATATATAGGTCTTCTCTCCAGTCTGCATTTTGCTCATTGGCATCGATTGATCCAACAAGCTTAACCCCAAATAAATCAGCACTTTCCTCTTGTTCACCTCCAGTTCTCGTTTCTACTTGGTTGATTGATGGTTTGTTGAAGTTAGATTTTTTCTTAAAACAGCCATTAGCAAAGTGATTTTTTCCCCCACAGTACAAGCAGGTTTTTCCATAAGCAGGACACTTCCCAATCTGGTGCATTTTACCACATTTCGTACACTCTTTGTTTAACATTGAACTTTCGTTTTGTTTCGGATACCCATTATTATGCCGCCAATTTCCAAATTTCTTTCTTATGCCATCAACATCGACTGCTTGCTCACATTCTGATTCCACAACTCTTCGGCTTTCAAGTAGTTTTGAGTGTGTTTTACTGGTTTCTACGACTCTACAGAATTCAAGCGCTTTCTCCAACGATAACTCCGGTTCTCGTAGTAGCGTTTCTTGACAACCTTTATCCGCTATAGATATCACAAGCTTATCTTTCAGCATTCTATTCATGAAAGACGTTTTGCAGTCCTTATTTGCGCACACAAATTCACAATTCATAGCTTGATTACGCAGTTCTGTGACAAAAGTATCAAACGACTGACCATCTTTCTGTTTGATGGTGTTGAATTTATACGTCTCCATTGTAACATTCTTAAACGGGACACAATAACTGTCGAATTGTTTAATGACGTCATTGAATTTAGTATCTTGTGTCTCAAATACAAATGTGTTGTAGATGTCAATTCCTTCCTCACCAATCTTATCCAACAATATGGCAATTTTTACTTTCTCCGCTGCTCCGTCTTTTCCCGTCGCCGTAAGATAAATTTCTAGGCGTTGTTTCCATTTTTTCCAGTTGAGAGCCACATTATTATTAAAGCACATTGTCGGAAAATTTTCATTTCCCCCATTTCCAGATGCCATCTTACTAACACTCACTGACTACTGTCTTTTCCACCTGACACCATGTATTATTATGTACTTATATTAATGAATAAACACGTATAATTTATTTAAGTTTCATTTATTAATTCAACAGCTATGGTGTGTGGTTACATGTGATAAACATATATTTTTATAGGTTAACTCTAATACATATAAAATTAGAACTAAGAACTAAAAGTACTAAACTAAAATTAAAGGTGCGTTTACATTTATATTACATATATATATATATATATATATATATATATATATATATATATATATATATATATATATATATATATATATATATATATATATATATATATATATATATATATATATATATATATATATATATATATATATATATATATATATATATATATATATATATATATATATATATATATATATATATATATATATATATATATATATATATATATATATATATATATATATATATATATATATATATATATATATATATATATATATATATATATATATATATATATATATATATATATATATATATATATATATATATATATATATATATATATCTATATATATATATATATATATATATATATATTTTTATATATATATATATATATATATATATATATATATATATATATATATATATATATATATATATATATATATATATATATATATATATATATATATATATATATATATATATATATATATATATATATATATATATATATATATATATATATATATATATATATATATATATATATATATATATATATATATATATACGCTACTAAGTGGACCAAAAAAAAAATTTCACTATACCCTTATTGAATGTAAAAAAGTTCAGTGTACAATTTTTTTCACCAGTATATCCTACTCTTTTCCATACAAATCAAGGATAAAAAAAACGGTCGAAATTTTTCCATAGAAAAATCGGGTTATGTCTCTTCTGTTTGTATTCTATATTCTGTGGTAAGTGTATCAACCAATACCAGAAGTTGTTTAATGGAACTGGTTGGAAGTACTCTGTCATGAATCCACCTGCTGCTATCCTTTATGGTTTACCAAAAATCCATAAGGAGGGCATTCCTATTAGACCAATAGTCGCGTATTGCAATATACATGGGTTTCATAATTTTTTTCAATTATCATGTTCAGTCGGCCAAAAATGATAAAAAATATCATATTTTTTATCAGATTTTGCCATTAAACGCACTCATTTATCATAAAAAAACCAAGAATATTTTCGATTCTGGCTGTCAAAATTTGTATACAATTTATTTCTAATGTGCGTTTTGATTTTACATGGACAGGAACAACATTTTGTTCAATTTTAATGTTATATTTTTGTTGTATTTTGTAAGGGTTTCATAATTTTTTTCAATTATCATGTTCAGTCGGGCAAAAATGACAAAAAATATCATATTTTTTATCAGATTTTGCCATAAAACGCACTCATTTATCATAAAAAAACCAAGAATATTTTCGATTCTGGCTGTCAAAATTTGTATACAATTTATTTCTAATGTGCGTTATGATTTTACATGGACAGGAACAACATTTTGTTCAATTTTAATGTTATATTTTTGTATTAAACAATAATACATTAAAAACAATGTAGTTCAAATCAGTGTCTTGAATAAAATCAACAACAAACATTGTTTGTGTATGATTTGTGTGTGGCTTCTTTTCTGTGTTCTTGTTCAATGTCCATTTCATTTCCTCTGAATGATTTATTAGGTGACGTTGAGTGTTTAAAATATTCGTGTATTCACGAATTGAGTGAGAATGTGATTTCCTTTACACATATAAATGCCTCCTAAAAACGAGTTGTGAAAGTTTTTAGCGCAATCAATTATGCCCGGTTTACATGCGACCACCATTTTTCTCCTGCAAAATAAGAAAGATATAACATTGACTTTTTGTACATGAGAGACAAGAAAAGAAATATATCCCAACAAAATTTTGCAGGAGATTTTTTAGTCAATACACAGTAAAATGTTGCCATAAAAATAAAATGTTGCCATAAAATATATTCGATCCGAGTATTTTTATTGCAACATTTTTAAAATTAACAAGAAAAAAAATTATTTCGTATTTATAAATGTTGAGGATTCATAACAAAAACAGACGCCATAGATAAAAATGTAAATTTCGCATTTTAATTTATTAAAAATAAATTAATAATGATCCTATAAAAAAATACGCCATTACTATATATGTTTATTTCTTTCGGGCATATTGAATATTTTTATATAGCGGATTCTTTCTTATTTACCTGCAAAAATTTGTAGAAGAAAACAATTTTCTACATGTAAACCGGGCATTATCTGCAAATCTCTGCTACATGAATTATAATTGTATGAATGTTTAAGGCCCGATTTTATGAACACGGATAAACGATTAATCTAGGATTAATCCACTGTTTGCGTTTTATGAACGACGATAAACAAAAAATAAAATCCGAGAGTTTTAATTTATCCGCTGATTTATCTTCTCTTTTTGGTGTTTAATGGGCCTATTCCACTACAACACGATTTTATTTTGCGGAAAACCAGAACGAGATAAAAATATAGATTCTCTCTATGTGTAAGCGAAACATCAGTAATTTTTTTTTCTGAGAATTTTTGTTGTTGTTGAGTTGGTTGCCATAATTATAAATAAAAAATATCAAGCAAAGTATTTTTTATGGCAAAAAACTGAAAAAATTCCCCCACTCAGCAAAGTTTTATTTTTTTAGTATTTTTATGGTGAGTAGCTACATAAATTTTTTGTGATTGGTGTGTCGACACGATAAAATTAATTTTTGTTCGAAAAAAAATGTGGAATATAAATTAAGCAATCAAACACATTTTAAATAAATTGAGTATTTTATTAGCTTATTTTCCCGTTAGAAATTCAAAATTTAAAAATAATGCTCTCATTGCCCACTTTCATCTGTATTCTGGCATCAACTAGGTAACAACCAAAATAGTTCCTTCGACTACAAAAAAACACCCTACCTAGGTGTCACAAAATATTAAAAACACAGGATTTTCAGATAATAAATATTTTATTAAAATTTATCAATAAAATTAAAATCTATTTATTAAAATTTATTTTAATTTGTATATTTAATTTCCATTCCGTGCGATTGGATCAGTTAACTATTACATATATTAGAACCGTTTTGTCGCAGCTCTCCAAAGCGCGTTATTCCTAAATCATTACAGAAAACAGTAAAATCTAATTCCGATATCTTCATATGGTTTGAGAGATAGTAAATTTTTAGGCAATACGGGATCCAGTGGTGCCAGTTGATGTATACCGATATCCGAATGCTTACCGGTCAATTTCGATCAGATGAACTCGGCCAATGGAAGTTCAACGAGTAAATTTTCGAACAATGCTTTACCCTATATTCGTTCAAATATCATAATCGATCGAATTTGTTTGATCGATAATGGTGACCCATCCTCATCTTTGTGGGTAAAATTATGCAATTAAATGAATTAATATCTGGAAATGTTAGTTCGACCAAACCGGGCAGGACGTCTTCTTGGCAAAATTCACAATCGTCTAGGGTTGATATGAGCCTGTGTTATAGGACACAGAACGGTACCAAGATTGGTATATCTTGATCGAAATTTTATTAATAAATTGTTTCGAACATAAACCAATTTTATTTACAATTTACAAATCCTTTGGACAGCATCGAGATTGGAGACGAAAATTCATTTTGGCCAAAATGAGAGAAATTAAACCAAAACGTTTTGATGAAAGTTGGCTTGAACGCCAACATATAGTAATCTAAAGTAAAACGAAATTGTTTAGTTAAAAACTTTACCATTTGTTTATTGAAATACTTACATGTATTCATAAACCACCATTCGATTGTGTCCTCAAATCATGACAAGTCCTACACAGGCAATGTATGGAATCCGGTTCCACCTTATAACGAGCGAAATTCTGCTCCGTATCGCCTACGTGAATCACGTACGTATTCCCGTTCTGTTCGAACAGCAGAGCCCTGTCTCTGTACAAAAATTTCTTAACTCGGCATCGTTAAAATTATCCGACAATTTAACAATGGCTTCATAATCAATTTCACCATGTTTGACGATAGGTTGGACATGCATTTTTAAAATTTGCAAACGTGCCTGTTCATTAGGGAGCAGAATTTCGATCTAAACGTCCGGGACGTAATAAGGCTGAATCTAGTGTACCCGGACAGTTTGTAGCCATAATCACTTGAACCTAACCCAACGAATCGAAATCATCCATTTGATTAAGCAATTCCATTAGAGTACGTTGAATTTCATTATCGGCTGATGTGCCTTCGGAAAAACAATGACCTCCAATTGCATCAATTTCATCCATGAATATAATCCACGGTTGATAATCACGAACGTAGTTAAACATTTCACGTATTAAACAAGCACTTCATATCAAGGGCTACCGTAGATCCAGCAATGATAAAAGTAGTTTTTGTTGTTGTTCTATGGGGTGTATATCCTCTATCCGGTCGCAAGTTAATTATTTGTGATCAGAAATATGGTTACTAGATTTATTTTGCCATGTTAATTGACACATTTTTTTTAAATTTAAATTTGTTTTGCGATTGTAAAGTAGAAATCCACGAAAAGACTGCTGCGCCTTTTCCGAGGTCGCAGTCTTTTTACATATTTCTACTTAACAATCGCAAAACAAATTTAAATGTGAAAAAAATGTGTCAATTGGCATGGCAAAATAAATCTAGTAACCATATTTCTTATCGCAAAAAATTAAATTGCGACTGGATGGAGGATATACCCCTATTATTCGACATGCACAATAAAAATTGTTTGAATATAGCAACGTGACATATAAATATTTAAAAAATACATATTATTTTATTAAATTTACATATGATAAATATTACAATCGATTTTATACAGCTAAAATATATTAAATAAAAATATTTCCAGAAAAACGAATACTATTTTTTAATTTTCAAAAATAAATTAGGAGAATTTAGAAAAGTTGTCGCAGATGAAAATGCAGAGAGGTTTAAAACAGGCGGACGACCTTATAAACCTAAAATTAGCGAGACAAATTGCATATATTCGTTTATAGAACCATCCATTCGTCCACTTAAAAATATTGATTCATCGGGTCCAATATATGAAGTATGTTACTTATGTGAAATTCGCTGACACAAAAATGTTGATCCAAATTTTTGGATCAATTATTTTTTCTCAGAGAACACAATTTTGGATTTTTTTGTTGACGTTTACTCACACAAAAAAAAAACTAAACGTCATGTCAAATTGCAAAAATGACGTAGCGCCATTTCTATTTTATTATATTTGTGTAAGTTGTGTTTAATAAAATAAAAATTATGTTCTATTCAAAGTGTTATTTTAAAAGATTATTGTGCTCCAAGAACAAAATAAAAATATATTATCAAAACGATATACAAATAATTTTGAAGTGTATTGCGGGTGTTTGAAATCAAACACACAAAATGGAAAATATAATTGACGATATAGATATTCAAGAATCGGCATCATCAATATCATCGGCATCATCAATTTCGATATCTTCAACAACATCGTCTTCATCTATGTATCGCCATTGTCTATGCATAAATTATGCAGAATACAGCATGCGAGCACAAACTTACTCGTTCGTTTTGCCATCCATTATGCATTAATTGTCATCGGAACTTCAATGGTGATGAAGATGATGATGAAGACGATGTTGATGATGATGAGGAAGATAACGGGCATATGCAGATCCAGCACACCAATCCATTTTTGATTTAAAATGGCGTGTTTACATTTTTTGTCTTTTTTTTTTGATTTTGGATCAAAAATAAAATCCAAAAAATTTGTTGGATTTGTTTTTACGTTTACTCACACATATACCAAACGTCATATCAAATTGTCAAAAAGACTTCGCGAAATTTCTATTGTATTAAATTTGTGATTGTTTAAAGTGCAAGTTGTGTTTAATGAAATAAAAATTGTGTTTTATTCAAAGTGTTATTTTAAAAGATTATTGTGCTCCGAAAACAAAATAAATATGTATATAATATTGAAAACGATTTACAAATAATTTTGATAGTGTATTGCGGATGTTTGAAATCAAACACACAAAATGGAAAATATAATTGACGATATAGCTATTCAAGAACTTTTATCTCCCTCATCATCATCAGCACCATTGAAAAGTTCCGATAACAATGAATGCAATGTGATGAAGATGATGATGAAGACGATGTTGTTGAAGATTTCGATATTGATGATGCCGATGATGATGAGGAAGATAATAGTTCTCGAATAGCTATATCGTCAATTATATTTTCCATTTTGTGTGTTTAATTTCAAACATCCGCAATACACTATCAAAATTATTTATAAATTTTTATTTTGTTTTCGGAAATTATATTATATTTTTACTTTGTTTTCGGAGCACAATAATCAGTAAGCGTCAACAAAAAAATCCAAAATTGTGTTCTCTGACAAAAAATAATATATTGATCCAAAAATTTGGATCAAGATTTTTTTGTCAGAGAAAATACCATAAGTAAACGAGTCACACAAAACGACATACTAAAAGTAAAATTTAATTTCTCAAATTAAAATTTTCATATGAATATGTTATCAAATATGTTGATTTCGTAATTATGTGTTATTTATGGAACCAATTAAAATGTTATTATATTAAAACCTCAAAATCAAATTAATCATTTCAGTTTTTATTTACAAAAATTTATTTAAAAATGTTAATTTTTATGAGAAAGAACAACAGCTTCTCCTCTATTTAAAGCTTACGATAATATTGTACTACAAATACGTTTTAATTCAGGAAATTTTCTTTTAAGATGGCAACTTAATTAATTATAAATTTTTTTAAAGATGCTGATTGCTGAAAATTTATATCCAAAAATGAAAAATAATTGTGCTGTCGTTAGCACAAGACAGCACAATTATTTTTCATTTTACTGCCTTACATTATATTTTCAACCAACAATTTAATAACTTTTGGCCACTTAGCTGTCTGTAATCGGCTCACTTCGGTCATATTTAACAAGCCTATCCTATACCCTTCCATCTTGTAAAATGTAATAAAGGTGAGTGGCGGGTCTGACGACATCCGGCGGTCTCGCTAAATTGGGGGCTATTTCGATATCGCATTTTTTCCGATATCGAAAAATCCGATCCGCCGCAAATTTTCCTAATACGAAATTGTTTGGTCGAATTTGTCAAATATCAGCATGAAGTTTGCAATAATGCTCCAGTTGTTGTTGCAGTCTTACTAAATTTAAAATAAATAATTTAATTATAATTATCATTTAACTCTTTGCACTCGTATGTCACACTGGAAGTGACCATACTAATTTACTATAAAACCAAATAGACCAAAAACCTATAGACCAAAAAAAAAGTACCACACTGTAGACGATTAAATAGATAATAAACGATTAAATAAATAATTTAATATTATTTAGTAAATTATTTTATTTATTTACCTTAAAATAATATAAGTACCCACCCAACAACCTTGAAAATTAATCGAGTGCAAAGGGTTAAATATGGATATTTTTTTTATAAATATATTATACTTACATTTTAAATATTGTTTAATTTAATTTTTTTATGTTTGTTTTTTTCGTAAAAATAAAACAAAAAAGTTCAAGAAACACACATTTGATTTACAGTGTGTCATAATCGTATTCGTAATTACTTAATTTTTAATTAATTTTCATTAGTCAAAAATTGAAACTATGTATTTGTAAAAATGTTTTTGTTTGTTATCATGTTTTACTGTTATCTATATTCAAAATGCAATCCATCAAATAATTTACTCACACATTTACAAAAAAAACCACATTATAACGTTATCGAAAAAATCACCCCACTTTCATATTCGTAAACTACGTCTTTTAATCGTAATAGTTAGTAATCATTCGTTATTTTGTATTATTCTGTTATTTGTTTAATCATGTATTGTTTTAATAACGCTTGAGCAGCGTTCAAAAATACTCTTCACTTTGTTTCTACGTGAAAATCCCGAGAGCCGGAAATCACTTATCGCGAAATCTCTTCAGAGACGGATGAAAAACGTAATAATATCCCCGTCAAATTAATTTCGAAGTTATTTTAACCTTTAAGGCGAAAAATCCCGAGAAGCGGACGAAAATTCGCTGCTTAGTACAAATTTTTATTTTTGAAACCCTGAGAAGCGCAAATTTCATAATTTAAGAGGCACTTAGCAACTTGTACCACAGAATATATATATAGGCAGAATAGACATAACGCTATTTTACTATGTAAAAATTTGGACTCATTTTTTTGACCTTGGTTCGATATAAGGTAGGAAAAATTCGTTATTTTTGAATATTTTTATTTCAAATAAACAATTATAGACTCACAATGAAGCTTTGACGGCACATTTCAACAAAAAACAGTTAGTTAACATAAAATCATTACTGTAATTATTAATGTACATATTTAAAAGTTATGTTTCCTATAAAAAATATAAGGTAGGAAAAAAATTTCTTGGTCTACGTAATGTCTCTTCTGGTTAAATATTATATTCTGTGCTTGTACATACAAATATGAAATGTCAAAGATACATTTTGACTAACGATAAATTAATATTTTGATGTATGTACGTGGTAAAATCTTAATTATGTACATATTCGTTCATAGTTGCACATAAATATTGCTATAAACTATACTTAATATGTATATGTACATATTCTGTACTCGTACCTATTAATTATGTGGTAATTTTAATTATTTTTAGAATAAAGTGCGTACATTGTAAAAAGACGAGAGACGCTACATATTTATTTTAAATGTGATAAAATACCAATAAATGATTTTTTTTAAATAAAATTTATGGGCATTTTTCTTTTGAAAAACGTAAAATTTGTTTAAAAAAAAAAAATAAAAGTTGCGAAACACGGAAAACTCCTGAAAGCCGTAAAAACCATTGGTCCCGTCAGATACCGGCTTAGAGGATTTTCACTGTATTCCATTTATATTCTCCCAATTGATGTTTTTTTTAATTTTATCCCCACTTTGTCGATCGTGAATAATAAAATAAAACATTAAGAATAATATTCAGTTTTCAACGAATAGTGAGCGAATAATGAAAAAAACAAAGAGAATGATGTTTTTAATAGATCAGCAATTATATTTTTCTACTGTCTCCTCCTTTTTAAACGAATAGTCGGCGAATACTTTATACATTTGTATTTTAGAGTAAATTTTTTTTTCATGTGGCGTGGAAACCATGTGGTTTCCATGTGTTTCCATTGATTACCAATACCACTACAACTACATAGTATATAGTGGTATTGATTGTACCATCCAATTTGTTTTGTTTGCGAAAACTAAAACAAAATTGTATTCTCTTCTTTTGTTTTACTTTTCGTATTTGTTTGAATAGATAATAGAATAGTCCATTACAGTGGGAATAGGGAATTTTTTTGTTTGTTTTATAATCAATGCAAGATGAATATAATCAGTCACATTTTGCTTTCTATTCGCTATTCGCGATTTTCAGTAGTAAGAATTATTTGTTCGATCAGTAAAGAAGAATAATATATTTTGTAGAGCGGATTTTAGAACCCTGCGCTTGAGCTGTTAATTAGTAAAGGAGCAAATTAAATTTTTACAATTTTGGCAAAATGGGATGCAAGAAAAATGAAACGACGTTAGAACTCAGAAAGTTGGTTATTTTTCATCATAACGAGGGTAAAAAACTTGAGAAAGAAATCAGTGAAATTGTTCAGCGAAGCATTTCGTTATCGTTATATTATGAGGGAAATTAGGAACAATCCACGAATAAGTGCACCAAAAATGGCAGTGAAAGTTGAAACGGAACTAGGCAAAAGTGTAAGTGCCGAAACTATTCGGCGAACTATTAGAAATGCGGGATACAATGGTAGAGTTGCTAGGAAAAACCCGTTGATTTCAGAAAAAAATCGAAAACTGCGCCTAAAGTTTGCCAAAAAATACAGAAACCGTACATTTGATTTCTGGAAAAACGTGCTTTTCATGGACGAAAGCAAATATAATGTTTTCGGATCTGATGGCCGACAAATGGTATGGAGAAAACCAAATGAAGAACTGAAGAAACAGAGTTTGCAGCCAACGGTTAAATATAGAGGTGGCTCTGTAATGGTATGGGGCCGTTTCTCAGCGGCAGGTGTCAGCAAACTTCATTGCATCGAGGGTATCATGAATAAAACCGTGTATATCAACATATTGCGAACAAATCTACCAGAGAGCACTGCACGCTTGGGTATAAAAGACCATTTTGTCTTTTACCAAGATAATGACCCGAAGCACAAGGCCTATGACACTAGACAGTGGTTGCTTTATAATTGCCCAAAAGTCATTGAGACACCCCCACAATCACCAGATATAAACCCTATAGAGAATTTATGGCATGAATTGGAAATTAGAATAAGAAAATACGCATTTACTAATAAAGAAGAGCTTAAGAAGGTATTGGAAACGGAATGGTACAAAATTGAACCCAAGGTGTGCGAAAAACTGGTGCGGTCATTACCAAATCGGCTTGAAGATGTAAAAAAAAAAAAATAAAGGGTATCCAACTAAATATTGATTTGGACAATAAACAGATTTGTAGCATATCTGTAATTATTTACGAATATGAGTGTGATGTGATTTTAATTATCAGTAATGAAATTAATTATTTTTTTTTATTTGTAATAAATGAATTTTATTTATTCTTGTTTTTAAACGACCTTTGAATTATGTTTATTTATTTAAAAATAAATTTAACAGTTATTTGACAATAATAATATACGTTTTATTTTACTAATTCAGTTATTAATGTTGTTTTACGAATACGACTGTGACACACTGTAGTTTCATAATAACGAAAATTCGCTTTCGGCTCCGTCATACATTTTTATCAATCAACCAACTTATACCAGTGCTGACATGTTCTACCATCACATTGTCGATACTTTATCGTAGATTATGTCTCGCTTCTTTAGAATAAAATGGGACACTATTTCACATTTTATATCATTTACCAGGTTGCTAGATTGAAAATTTGTGATATTCTACTCCATTTCTATCAAGAAATAATTTGTTTTCGATACTTGAACGAAATTAGAGAAAGACAATTTGTTCGCATTTGTACTAGTAGGTTGTGATAGCAATAGAAAAAAAATAATTCATAAATGAAACAGTTGTCCATTTTAGTTTAGGAAAATGAGAAATAAACTTCGATAAAGTATCGAAAATGCGATGGTAGAACATGTCACCACAGGTTTCCATCGTCGATAGCATAATAGAATAATAGTATAATACTATTTTACTATCAAGCACTGCTGGTTTTCCATCGCACGGTTTGAAATAAGCTTATTCGAAATGAGCGTTTGATAAAAAGGATATTATTAGTTTATTTGACACGTATTATGTAATAAAAATATATAACGATAATCAGCCAACAAATTGTTTCTCATTGCAACGAGAAAATATTAAAAATGGTAATGGATAAGCTAGAAAAATTAAATTTATTTTTACACTGTTAAATTTGTAACGTTAAAAATAATATTTGCTACGTATTATAATTTGATAGCTAGTATACTGAAATATTTTAATAAACTATTATACTATCAATTTTGGTTTTCCATCGTAATACTTTAATATTATAATACTATTATACTTGTATACTATGACGATGGAAACCCGGTATTATTTGTGAGCACGAACAATTAATACCATGGGGCGGTATGTTGTACCATCACTTCGAATCGAATTCGAAAAAAGTCGAATCGAAAAAGTGAAAGTTGTATCATTTTTGCTTTTCGAAAATGATACAACATACCACCATTCGACTTTTTGCGAATTTCGATTCGAAGTGATGGTACAACATACCGCCCATGTGTCATACATAAAAAGATTCCAATAGGAGTACGCCCACTTACAAGCGCAAGGCCCCAGCCAAATTGTGGAAGCAGCCACTGAAACCTAATCTATTACATTACAAAAAGATTTTTCGAACAGTATTTCGCAGGTAATAAGTTGTAACAACACGAGCCACAATAGTGGTGTTAGTTTGGATAATATTTAAATTTTACATTTCCTAATTGATCGTTAATAGGCCGATTTATTTTGTTACCAAAAAATCCAAATTCCTTAAAATTATAATAAAACATTTACGAGCGGACAAAAGGAAAACATTGAGTCTTATTACTGAGTATCAATAGTTAAATTATTTATTTTTACAGATTAAAATTTCAACAAACGCAATTAGAATGACCCAAATGTTTTAATATGTAACTTTTCTTCTTTGAATTTGTTGTAGTTTCTTCATCAAAATCTGTTGAAGCGTAAAAATTAAACAATCAGAATTCAACACCCAAATTTATATCTACCTGATTCTCATAATCTATTTTCTTCTGGTCCCTTTTCCTATTTATTGCTGCGCTTGATGACCTGGAATTGGAAATTGACGATGCTATACTAGTGTTCGAACTACCTCTACTTATTTGGCCTGGGCTCGAACTTTTCTCCAAAATTTTTCTCAACAATATTTTATTGTGTCGGTCTATTTCTCTGGTACGCTCACTAGTAAATGATAGATTCTTTTTCAACCCGTTCCGAGATCCCGGAGTACCTGTTCGGCGGCTCAAAGGCGTATTTTTGGAATCTTGCACAAAATTAAAATGAAACAGCACATCTTCTTTTGAACTAGTATTGTTTGAAACATTATCATCGTCGAAATCATCTTGTGTATAATCAGCATCTTCATTAGCGTTATTTATTTCCCGATTTAATTCTTCATCGTTGTCGGTGAAGTCTTCCTAGTAACGTAAGTAACCACATAATACGAAAATTATATTCTTAATCTTTTTTAATTACTTACATAGCTATAATTATCCTCTTCATCTTCTATTTCTGCCGTTCCTGATTTTCTAATTTCGTTGATAAATTCGATTCTAAAATAATTGTAAAGTTTGAAGTTAAATATAATTTAGAATACATCTTTCATAGATTGCACGAATAACTTACTGATCAGATCTAAATGACCCAATGTTCGAATTTATTTCTTCAATTGTTGAATCATTATCATCATGATCTTCGTGGCTTCTTTCCATTTCGATTAATTTGCAGACGTATACACTTGTACAAAAATAAATTACAATTGAATATAATATTTTCACAGGCGAAAAATAATAACAAAAATATTGGTTTACTTGGTTTTGCTTATACCCGGAATACTAGGTCAAAGGTACAAGTACAATCTTAGCAAGTGCTTAATAAAATTCGAACTTTAAATGCTCAATAAATAAATAAATAAAGATTTCATATTAAGCATCTAACCCAAATTAGAATGGTGGTAGGTTATATATCTATTAAGTTATTAGAACTAATAATGTACTCGTACGAGTATGTATAATTAAGAAATACATAATAGTGAAATGATAAAATGTACAAACAAAAAATTATAAATAAACAATAAATGTTTGGTCTGGTTTCCGTAGAAACAAAATTCTAATTAAAATTCGTTCTGCCTGTATACATAAGGAATAATAAATGAATATAAGTTTTTTGATAAATTTAGATCTACCTATGTATTGCGGGAAAAGGGTGATCGTAAAGAAAATGTCATTGTATTTGGTTTTCATTATTAGATTTTATTATATGCTCTAAAAATAATTGAAATATTCTTAAATTATCTCTTCAGTTTTATACGAATACAACACTGATATCTGAGGAACTTTCTCTTATAATGTTATGCTTTTCGTAAAATTTTCTTAAAATCAAGTCGTTGCCTAGATGCAAACAAGAATCAACAGTTTTAAATATTAACGAGTCATATACCATACAATAATAAAAGTTGAAAAAGAACTTCGATCTGTTATCATTTAAAACCTTGGTGGGTTGAGATTTCATAAGGTGGTAAGTGATAATCACTTAACACTTTTTCGAAAATGGTATTCCTTTTGATGATTATCAAAATTGCCATCATTTAGTTGGCAGTTGTACGACTCTCCAGATGCAACCGGAAAGGGCAGGTCTGGGGAGGCCTATAGCAGCGCTTAAATTGACGCTCAGTAAAAAGGCAATCGCCTTGACAGATGAGAGGTGGACCAACACTCTCACGTGCAGGGTAGCAAAACAGGTTTGGCCAAAACTGGACCTGCGGCGCTCCAAGGCACTTATATCCCTGGGAAAACGAGATTTAGGATTGGTCGTAGGTATACTGACAGGACACTGCCTTTTTGGGGAACATGCGAGAAGGCTGGGTCTAGAGACGAATGACTTTTGTAGAAGTTGTATGGACGAAGAGGAGGAAGAGACGTTAGTTCACTTCCTATGCTCGTGTCCAGCACTATCCTACAAAAGACATAGGTACTTGGGTGTGTACAACATGGACAGCCTTTCTGAACTCGCGGACTTTGGGGTGCGAGATATTTTACGCTACATCAGTAGCTCCGGTTGGTTTCAGCGGGAGTAAGGGGAGATTGGATCCTGTGGTATCACAATGGGCCATTATTGGCCTAAGTGTGCGATAGCAGCCACTCTAACCTAACCTAACCTAACCTAGTTGGCAGTTTGTCACCAAATGGTGATAGCTATTTTGCTAACACTTCGAAACGTTAAAGTGATTTTGTGCAATATTTAAGTTAATATTTTTTCTCAGATGTTATAAGAATTGAGCAGTACAGATTCAAACCAACATTTTAAAAGAGTTGGTATAAAAAGACTAACAAATTTTGGTGCTACGGACATTAATGTCGTTTTTACTGGCACAAAAATGCACATCCAAATTTTTGGATTTTTTATTTTTTGCCACAGAACACGACCCAAGTATAACAAAACGAAAGTAAAAATTGAGCATAGTATTTTCCTTCGTTTTCATCCAAAATTAACGAAAGTTAAACTTCACATTATAATGATAGTGTTTGTAGCGTATATGTATACTGTGTTGTTACTACTGTATACTGTGTTACCGCAATTTTTCTTTCGTAGGAATGTGTATAGCGTGTAATGGTTTGTTTTTATTTTTCATGTTCACGACATGAGTTTGGTAATTTTATAAAATTTTGTTAAAAAAATTTAAAGATGTGCGTTAATTTAAATAAAATTACATCAAAATATATTTTATATCTATTCAAATATTGTTTTCATAAATTAATTAATTTCTAGTTCAGTTTTAAGTTTTTAGGTAGAAAACAAATGCGAAAATAATAAACTTCATGTGCAATAATCATAGTACCTATTTGGAAAATTATTTAAACTTTTAATATTACAATCAAAGAATAATTTCAAATTGTGTAATAATAAAAAATAATTAAAAAATTAACTAAAATATAATTTAGATTCGTATATAATATGTATATATGTATGTATATTTTTATACCGCAAATTTAATAAAATAAAAATATTCATTTTAAACCTAAATTTTTATTTTGCTCTCACATTTGGATGCCGCCATCTTTTTCTTCTAACATTTTCAAATATAGCATTTTACATTCATGCACAACCTCGCTCCCGCCATTTTGTTTTTTGTCTTTTCTGTTCACACATACATGTATACAATTCTCCTTTATTGAGTTTCGTTCAGTTTCGAATAATCGCGACACGTTTCATACGTTTTATTTTAATAAATTGCAACTCAAACCTAGAAAAATACTAGACTAAGTTTAGTACTAAGTACGAATATCGCCAGGAAAATTGAAAGTAAAAATACTTGGGGATTTTGGATTTTTTTTTACGTTTACTCACACATATACTAAACGTCATGTCAATTGTTTCATATATTTTATTATATTTGTGATAATTGTTTAAGCAATTTGTGTTTTTATTAAATTAAATTTTGTTTAACTCAAAGTGTTGTTTTATAAAGATTATTGCTTGTGCACCGATAACAATGTTACAACAAATAACTTTACAACTTTTGCATTTCATCCGCTGTAAATTATAGTAAATAGCGCAAACTTGAAAGCCGTGTTTTTTTCTTGTTATCGGTGCACACGCAATAATCTTTATAAAACAACACTTTGAATTAAACAAAATTGAATTTAATAAAAACACAAATTGCTTAAACAATTATCACAAATATAATAAAATATAAATGGCGCGACGTCTTTTTTGACAATTGACATGACGTTTAGTATATGTGTGAGTAAACGTAAAAAAAAAATCCAACAAATTTTTTGGATTTTTTTGCAAAAAAAAAAAAAAGACAAAAAATCTAAAAAAATCCATTTCCAATTGATTCCAATCAGAAAAAAATGTGGATTTTTGTGCCAGTGAAAACGATATAAGTTTATAGTAACTTTTAACGATGCGGATACATTTGCCAACTTTGATATCAATTTAATTGAAGATAGGGAGGCTGTAAAACGATTGGTAATGTAAAGATTCATTCGAGATAATTTGGTACAATCTATTATATTTTGTTTTCCTATTTTATATTTAGAAATCATTATTTATGAAGCAAGATGGCCACGAACTAAAAAGGTGCATTAGGGCAAACTTTACAGAGCTGTTCACCGAAGAGCTTAGCTGCAAGTTTACGTTTAACGGTCAATAAAGATAATGTGAGGTATAGTTTACGTTATTCCGTGTTAAATTTAATAATTATAATATTATTTTCAACATTTTAGATTGTACTATGGAAAAATTTACGAACTCGATCGAAACCGGTTTAATATCCACAAATTACTTTTATTATTTAAAAGACAAAGAAGGAAAATTATTTTAAAAAAAATCTAGTGTAAATATTAGAAATTAAAAAACTGAATAATTTAATCGAAATGTATATATATGTATGTCCAAAGTAATCAATAATGAGTTAAAATAATGAATTTAATAAATCATTTTATATTACAAAAACAAAAGTATTTCTTTAAAAACATTTAATTTTACAACCAAAATTTGAAATATTTCTCAGTGCACATGCAATAAAATGTTTATAATGAGTTTCGTCCAGTTTCGGATTTTCGCGACACGCTTCATACGTTTTATTTTAATAAATTGCAACTCAAACTTAGAAAAATACTAGACTAAGTGTAGTACTTACCCAAGTATAACAAAACGAAAGTAAAAATTGAGCATAGTATTTTCCTTCGTTTTCATCCAAAATTAACGAAAGTTAAACTTCACATTATAATGATAGTGTTTGTAGCGTATATGTATACTGTGTTGTTACTACTGTATACTGTGTTACCGCAATTTTTCTTTCGTAGGAATGTGTATAGCGTGTAATGGTTTGTTTTTATTTTTCATGTTCACGACATGAGTTTGGTAATTTTATAAAATTTTGTTAAAAAAATTTAAAAATGTGCGTTAATTTAAATAAAATTACATCAAAATATATTTTATATCTATTCAAATATTGTTTTCATAAATTAATTAATTTCTAGTTCAGTTTTAAGTTTTTAGGTAGAAAACAAATGCGAAAATAATAAACTTGATGTGCAATAATCATAGTACCTATTTGGAAAATTATTTAAACTTTTAATATTACAATCAAAGAATAATTTCAAATTGTATAATAATAAAAAATAATTAAAAAATTAACTAAAATATAATTTAGATTCGTATATAATATGTATATATGTATGTATATTTTTATACCTCAAATTTAATAAAATATAAATATTCATTTTAAACCTAAATTTTTATTTTGCTCTCACATTTGGATGTCGCCATCTTTTTCTTCTAACATTTTCAAATATAGCATTTTACATTCATGCACAACCTCGCTCCCGCCATTTTGTTTTTTGTCTTTTCTGTTCACACATACATGTATACAATTCTCCTTTATTGAGTTTCGTTCAGTTTCGAATAATCGCGACACGTTTCATACGTTTTATTTTAATAAATTGCAACTCAAACTTAGAAAAATACTAGACTAAGTTTAGTACTTAAGTACGAATATCACCAGGAAAATTGAAAGTAAAAATACTTGGGAATGATAGTGTTTGTAGCGTATATGTATACTGTGTTGTTACTACTGTATACTGTGTTACCGCAATTTTTCTTTCGTAGGAATGTGTATAGCGTGTAATGTACATGGTTTGTTTTTATTTTTCATGTTCACGACATGAGTTTGGTAATTTTATAAAAGAGATTTTGTTAAAAAAATTTAAAGATGTTTGCGTTAATTTTAATAAAATTACATCAAAATATATTTTAAATCTATTCAAATATTGTTTTCATAAATTAATTAATTTCTAGTTCAGTTTTAAGTTTTTAGGTAGAAAACAAATGCGAAAATAATAAACTTGATGTGCAATAATCATAGTACCTATTTGGAAAATTATTTAAACTTTTAATATTACAATCAAAGAATAATTTCAAATTGTGTAATAATAAAAAATAATTAAAAAATTAACTAAAATATAATTTAGATTCGTATATAGTATTTATATATGTATGTATATTTTTATACCGCAAATTTAATAAAATAAAAATATTCATTTTAAACCTAAATTTTTATTTTGCTCTCACATTTGGATGCCGCCATCTTTTTCTTCTAACATTTTCAAATATAGCATTTTACATTCATGCACAACCTCGCTCCCGCCATTTTGTTTTTTGTTTTTTCTGTTCACACATACATGTATACAATTCTCCTTTATTGAGTTTCGTTCAGTTTCGTATAATCGCGACACGTTTCATACGTTTTATTTTAATAAATTGCAACTCAAACTTAGAAAAATACTAGACTAAGTTTAGTACTTAAGTACGAATATCGCCAGGAAAATTGAAAGTAAAAATACTTGGGTAAGTACGAATATCGCCAGAAAAATTGAAAGTAAAAATATCTTGGGTAAGTTCATTGAAATATTTTTGTAATATTTTTTGATATATTTTCATTATAGAAACATATTTTTTCAGTAAAAAATTCTGGGAAACCGAAAAGAAGAGAATATACATATTAAAATTACGTTAGAGTGATAAAGACAAACAAATGTTGCCATAAAAAGTATTGAGTTTCATACTTTTTATGGCAACATTTTCCTCGCTTCCCAAGTATTGTTACTTTCAATTTTCCTGGCGATATTCGTACTTAAGTACTAAACTTAGTCTAGTATTTTTCTAAGTTTGAGTTGCAATTTATTAAAATAAAACGTATGAAACGTGTCGCGATTATTCGAAACCGAACGAAACTCAATAAAGGAGAATTGTATACATGTATGTGTGAACAGAAAAGACAAAAAACAAAATGGCGGGAGCAAGGTTGGGCATGAATGTAAAATGCTATATTTGAAAATGTTAGAAGAAAAAGATGGCGGCATCCAAATGTGAGAGCAAAATAAAAATTTAGGTTTAAAATGAATATTTTTATTTTATTAAATTTGCGGTATAAAAATATACATACATATATACATATTATATACGAATCAAAATTATATTTTAGTTAATTTTTTAATTATTTTTTATTATTACACAATTTGAAATTATTCTTTGATTGTAATATTAAAAGTTTAAATAATTTTCCAAATAGGTACTATGATTATTGCACATGAAGTTTATTATTTTCGCATTTGTTTTCTACCTAAAAACTTAAAACTGAACTAGAAATTAATTAATTTATGAAAACAATATTTGAATAGATATAAAATATATTTTGATGTAATTTTATTTAAATTAACGCACATCTTTAAATTTTTTTAACAAAAATTTTATAAAATTACCAAACTCATGTCTTGAACATGAAAAATAAAAACAAACCATTACACGCTATACACATTCCTACGAAAGAAAAATTGCGGTAACACAGTATACAGTAGTAACAACACAGTATACATATACGCTACAAACACTATCATTATAATGTGAAGTTTAACTTTCGTTAATTTTGGATGAAAACGAAGGAAAATACTATGCTCAATTTTTACTTTCGTTTTGTTATACTTGGGTTACTTCCAGTAAATTTTACTGATTTTTTTTTTTGGTACGTGGCGAAATCATATTTTTATCTCGCCCCTTTTTTACTGAAAAAATATGTTTCATTGTGGAATAAAGGCATAACTTTAACAATTCATAATATGTAGTTGTAAATTGAATGATGATATGAAATTATATTTCGAAATCAATTTTCAAAAATAAGATTAACAAATATTGTTACTATAAGGAATAAATTTCAAATTGTTTTATTTAGTTATTAAATTTCAAAGTAATAAAAGTTAAACAGTATTGAAAATGGAATCAAACTATAACAACACAAATAGTGAAAAACCAAATGTTACTTGAACAGCTATTATTATAAATTATTAAAGCTACGCCGCAAAAATATAACCGTATACTTCAACAGGACGTGCAAAAGACATAAAATAATACCCATATATATTAATGTCAAAAAAAAAATAAATCAGCGGCAGCACAAACAACAAAACAGAAAGCGGAAAAAATGTGGCTAGCAAGAGTGATTAAAGATGTTTACACTAAAATCACTAAGAGTCTACGACGCACAGCTAGAAATATTAAAATACTACCACACAATAGAATGCACAATAATAATAGAAACCATTAAAATAAAAGTGAACAAGTTAATGAAAAAGAAAATAAAAATAATAAACAAAAAGTTAAGAAAGCTAAAACAGTAATTAATTCCATATAGCCTTTATTCCACAATGAAACATATTTTTTCAGTAAAAAAAGAGCGAGATAAAAATATAAATTCGCCACGTACCAAAACGAATTAAAAAAAAATTTCAGTAAAATTTACTGGGGAAAATGTTGCCATAAAAAGTATGAAACTCAATACTTTTTATGGCAACATTTGTCGTCTTTGTCACTCTAACGTAATTTTAATATGTACACTCTCCTCTTTTCGGTTTCTCAGTATTTTTTACTGACAAAATATGTTTCATTGTGGAATAAAGGCTTAAAAGAATCGAAAATTTCACAGAAATAGAATTCAGTGACGAAGAAAACAAGTTGCTGGAAAAAGGACTAAAACATAGTGCACAATGAACAAGCGATACAAAGCAATTCGACAGGCAACGTAGAAAACGCTATATTAAAAAATAAAAACCAAAGAACGAGACCAACCAGAAATCAAAACTCATCTCTGAACTCAACAAAACTACACATCCAAATTATCACAATAATAACAATAAAAATACAATAGAATCGAAGCTAATAAGAAACATCAACAATAAATTGCAACAAAATAATGGGCGTATCCAGCACGTTGAGATCTCACTAGAAAAATGTAGACCTCACACATCTCATGTGCTGGATGCAAAGTTTCTTACTATAAATGTAGATAGATCTCATTGTTTTTGTGATGCGATTTTTTATGTCTACATTTGGGTAGATTTTTTTTTAGATTGAATCTTTACTAGGTTTTGACACAACATACTTTGTTTTTGTGAAAAGGACATTATAATTTGTATTTGTCAGCGATAAAAGATAATCGAAATTAACTTAAAATGGATACAAACTATTATAAGTTTGACGGTTATATGATTCTCGATTTTCAAATTATCATTTAAAAAAAAATGACAGCAAACCCAACTTTAAATGTAGATTTTTCATCCAGCACATGTATATAGTATACAAGTGAAACTATTACAGATTACTACGTATATATTAGGGATTCAATCCGGATCGAATCAACTTAGAGCAAAGATGATCAATTTATATAGAGAGAAACCTGCGAACAACCTGCGTTTTTTCATACAAATCAGCATACTCACCCACATTCTAATAAGAAAATCATGTGAAGAAAAATTCGTAAAGTAAAAATGAATAGAGTTATACTACACTACAGAGTAGAATTTTTTTTTCCCCCATATAAAGAAGCATATAATATTTGCTATTTCATTTGAGGCACGTCGGTGAAGGATGGTTATATAAAAAAGCATATGGCTTACTCATATTTCAAAACGAAAAACCCCAAATCAGCTGTCTATTTATGTGCGCAGTGATAACCTATGGTGACGACTTAAATTTGTGCTTAAAAAATTATTAATTAAAATACATTAAAATAATAAAAATATTTAGTGGTTTAGGTAATAGTGCGTGGTAGTGCAACATTTGATAAAAAAAATTACAAACTTTTAATTGAAATGAAGTGTATTGTCAAAAATTGTTAAAATACGCATAAAAAAATTTCAAAAAGGCGTATCTTACCATCAGTAAGTTTACTAAGTGTTTATATAAAATAAAATGTAAATTATGTTAAGAAAAAAGTGATTTGTGATAAATTTATCCATTATTTAATTTATAAATCAGAGAAAATTAAGTAAACAATTTTGATTTCGGTGTGGAGTTTTTCATTTTGTGTGTGTGTTTGTAAACATATGTTATATTACCAGCATTTCTCTTATTACTACGTACATATTCTACGTGTTTTTCTTTTCATAATTATTTTTTATTTTGGAATATTATAAGTATAATTTTTTTATCGAAAATAAAAACAATTAATGCGTACTATATTCGAATAAAAATAATTGTGAATTTGAGAAGTTTTAAATTTCAATCGAGCAAATTCTAAATACGACCCGTTGATTTATATGCTTTCTCTTTTACCCTCCGAATTTGACTCACTTGACAGCTACAATCATTCACTCTGTATTTCTTCTTTCTCTAACATCGTTTTCACTGGCACAAAAATCCACATTTTTTTCTGATTGGAATTAATTGGAAATGGATTTGTTTACGTTTGTTGTCTTTTTTTTTTTTTGAAAATGGATCAAAGAAAAATCCAAAAAATTTGTTGGATTTTTGTTTTACGTTTACTCACACATATACTCAACGTCATGTCAATTGTCAAAATGACCACGCATTTATGTGTGAGTAAACGTCAACAAAAAAATCCAAAATTGTGTTCTCTGGCAAAAAATAATAAATCCAAAAATATGGATCAAGATTTTTGTGCCAGTGAAAATGCTATTAGCGTTTTCACAATAAACTAAATAACGCCATTTGTATACGCATATGCAATACCACTACATAATAGGCCTTTTTTCTATATAAAAAAATTCCATGGGCTTGTATAGGTAAATCCAAACAAAAACGCGGGTGCCATACGAGTAGGTAAAAAATTACATGGGACAAAAAAAAATCTTCATTTGTCCCAATAAATCTGCTTTATTATCTACAAACCTAATTTATCTGAAGGATCACGATAAATATTGATATTTTGAGAAACATTTCCAATAAAAATATTTCCCTATTGAGTAACTTTTCATTTAGCAACTTACTGATAAAAGCAACAACACAATTTTTCAATGACACGTGCGCGTATAAGATTTTTAATTTCTCTTGGCTCTCGCCAACAAATAATACAAGTTATTTGTTTTGGTTTTGTTTCACGAACATACAGTACCGAAGAAAAATAATGAACTTAATTTCACACATTTTATTTGTGTAATGAATTTTAGATTAAAGGGTATAATATTTTGTATGTTACAATACAAATTATATTTGTATTCGGTGGTGTTTCGTATATTATTTGGCTAACCTGCTATGTAGTGTGTGCAATTAAACTAAACAAACCCTTTTTTTCTGTACTGTATTTTGTGCAATAAATTAAACAATATATCTCGACGGATTATTTCCTCAAATATTTCGACCATAAAATGAAACATAAAAAGGGTACCATAAAAGTGTTTAGTTAAACTGTAATTATCAAAATTAAAAAAAGTTGCTTTAAAAAATTACGTTTATTGCAGATTTATTTAAACAATTAATCGAAAAATCTAATTAATCGACAAATTCAATGTAAATTTCGTCGTCAGTCACATAGGAATATTTTACTATACACATAATATACAAAATTATTATGTGTGATATTTTGCCTTCCTAAGTTTCAATATCGTCGATAAACTGTATCGTAATTTTTATTCTTTACTGTAACTTTTACATAAGCCCACAAAAAAAAATCCAATTGTCGATAAAATTGGTTTTTTTTTTTTTACTTATTATGTACAACCAACTAAATTTCGCTTTTGGACTCATCATTAGTATTGATTGATTAAAATGTGTTTTTGTTTATTACACCGTATTAATGAAAAATCAAGTTTTATTTGAACAAAAATAAAAAACAAAATTTATTGTTGTCATACGCAAAGACGTACACCCATCCCCTTCAACATATTTTGGTTTACTAAAAAAGTAAAAAAGCATGCAAGAGCGGCAGTACACAATCTCGTGTATTTTTGTTTTTATTTTATTTGTTGTTACGGTGTAAAATTAAGTTGCTGGTTTAATTGGAATATTACTGAATGAAAAGTTTTCTCAATACAATTTTTTTTTAAATGATTCAATAACAAAATATCCTTATTTATTTCTTGCAATGTATTATTCAATTTAACTTGAGCGATACAAATTATTTATTGCAAATAATGAAATTGTCTTTTTGTAGCCATGTAATTTTTTTTCGTTTTGTATGGAATTCTCATTTCTTTTTGGATTTACATATACAAACAAGATTTTAATAAGAAATGGCCTGTTTTGTATTGGTATTGGCATATGTATAATTATAATACGTATACGCTACAAACACTATCATTATAATGTAAAGTTTAACTTTCGTTAATTTTGGATGAAAACGAAGAAAAATACTGTGCTCAATTTTTACTTTCGTTTTGTTACAACCCAAGTATAACAAGACGAAACTCAAAATTGAGCTATCGTATTTTCCTTCGAATTATGACGAAAAAGTCGAAAGAAAAATTATGTATGGCATCCATGTTGCATTTTTATTATTTAGTAGTGAAGTGCAAAATAACATTGAAGTGCAGATAAAAATAAAGTATCGTGTTATTTTAATTTGTTTTCATAATCACAAATTAATAAAATTTTATAACGTACTTAGAACGTATTTCGTTTTGTAAATAATAAAACTATTTGCAAATATTAAAATATAAAAAAAATTATTCATGTGGCATGATCAATTTGCAATTTTGAAAGGATATTAAATATTCAAATTATGAAAAAGTATATATGACAGATAAAATACATATGTAATTAAATGCTACAATATTTTAATAATTCCTATAATTAATTTGCTTGCCTATTTTAGATAATTTATATCTCAAACATATCCAGGTGCAATTTTTATTGGAGATGATTTGGAGTTGTGTATACATACAGGCATCAATTGAATTAACCTAGCTGTAAGAGTTTTACTTGTTTGGTTAGTCTTATTACTATTCCAGTTTATTCATAGATATAATAAAAGATTTTTTATATAAATAAAATTAAAATTTAATTTTGTTAATAGAATATTTAGAACCCCCTAAATCCATTTTGACATTTCACATACATGCACAAAATTGCTCCAGCTAATTTTATTTTAATACATACATACACACAATTTTATTATATCGAATTTCACCGAGTTTCGAATTTTCGCGACAAGTTTCATATGACTTCTTAGAATAACTCGAAACTAAATCTTAGGAATATTCGAATCTTAGTTTCGAACTATTGTTCGATAAAAAGAGAAAAAGTCGAAAGTAAACATACTTGGGAATTTGGTAATATTTTAAGATATCTATGGTCAAAATGCAAAACGGAATAAAGAAATTTTATTTTCGTTCAATGTGTTAAATTTATTATTCTTGTTATTCCAAGTATGGTTCAGGCTCGTTGCTATTCTAGCTGTGGAGCTCATTGCTAAACGCAGCAACACAACTAAAATCATTCATTATGATTTTATTCGAGAACTGGAATTTCAAAAGAATGCATCTAATCTCTAAAAAGAAATTACCTTGCGTTTATACTTGCGGAAATTAGTTTTTCACTAATACATCGCACTTGCGCAGGTAGATAGATATTCATACCTGCAGAGCGAGAGCGATGTATTAGTGCCGCACTAATTTCCGCAAATATAAGACTGTGTACATGTATTAAAATAACAACAAAGTTAAAAATGTTTCAACACGAATATGGAACTAGTAGGCGGGGCATAAAGCATTTCATGAAATTTGATAGGTTTTGAGCTCGGGAGCGAGTATGATGCTTGTTTTTTGCACACGCGAACTCAAACAAATTTTTGCGAAATGCTTTATGCCTCGCCTACTAGTTCCTTACTAGTTGAAATATTTTTAACTTTATTGTTGTTTTAATACATTTTGATTGATACCATGGTGTTTTTTCCTAACTAACTCCCGATGTCATATACCCAGTCTAAGCGCACAGTTATGCTGCGTACATGACATCGGAAATAAAAAGCGTCATACTCGCTCTATGCTTTATTCATCGGAAAAAATTACTATGGTATTGATAACCATGCTCTACACTAATGAAATCGCTTCAAAATGTAAACACTCCGCCTACTTTTTTCATACTCGAAATATTTCTTACTTCAATACTATGGTATCAATACTATTCTATTTTCCCGATGTTATGAACAAAGCATTATGCCCCACCTACTAGTTCCATACTCGAGTTGAAATATTTTTAACTTTGTTGTTGTTTTAATACATTTTGTGTGATACCATGGTATTTTTTCTGAAGTAACTCTCAATGCCGTGACGCAGTCCTAAGCAACGAAAAAACAAGTTCGCCATGTTCAATTTATTTCAATAAATATTGACGGGCACATTCTGACATTCAATATTGACCAAAAATAATGACAACAATTTAGGCTACCGAAATGTCAAAAATGAAAACCGCTCAATTGATAGCATTTTATTTTTTATTTAGTCGATGAATACAGACGAGACGATTGATATCATATGAAACACTTTCATTTTTGTTTTATCTAATAAAAGTAATATTTAATAAATTATTTTAGAAGAAATATGTTATTTCCTCAATAAACAACTGGGTGAATAGTTTTCAATTAAGTAAAAGTGTTTGTTGTAAGTGAAAAGTGGTATATTTCTTGATTACACCAAAATTAGGTTAGACGATCTTAGTGAAAAAAAAAAATTAAGTTGTAAATAATAAATGCTTTTATTTGTTTTTATTTTAATTATTCATATGCGAGTCTATTAATAAATCAAATTTGAATAACTTAATTTATTTCTGAATCAAATTTTATAATATTATTGTAAAAATGAAAATGTCATGTTAGTGAAGTTTTCTTGTGGAAAAAATAATCCTGCTTGGAAATTCTTCATAAAATATTAATGTCACACTGATCCTGTATCCTTTATTGAATCTTGATATAAACCTTTAATTACAAAAAAATGAATTACATTGCTCTTTAAAAAATCGAATCCAAATTTCCAATCGTTGGATTCGGAATGGGACCATACCTAGAAAATCACTGCAAAGGGATTTTGGTTTTTGCTGTACGGTGCGCGATTCTGCTTAGATATGCAAAAATACCAACGTAGATTAACATAAAATTTTGAGTTATTTTATTTTTTCACATAGCTATTAAGGTAAAGGTACGTGTACCCTTAATCCTGCAAAACGTGAAGGAAATTTGATTC
The DNA here is from genome assembly GCA_932526605.1 of Nephrotoma flavescens. NCBI lineage: Eukaryota > Metazoa > Arthropoda > Insecta > Diptera > Tipulidae > Nephrotoma > Nephrotoma flavescens. The sequence continues at coordinate 127,655,988 of OW052220.1, forward strand.
AATAATTATATTATTTGTCTCGTCTTTTTTAGCATTTTTTGCTTATATTGTGTACAAAATTCAATGAAATTTAATATTTTATAGAATGTTATGTGAGTTGAATCAGCGTAATATTTAATGATATTTTTAGAAATAAATCAAATTATTTTAATTAAGAACTCGATCAACGTGCGTTATTGAATTTTAATAGTGTTTCAAAAAATTGTGTTGCAAATATTTATTATACTTAAACATATTTGTTAAAAAGAATGTTGAATTATATTTTGTGTTTGTAAGGCCAACCTCTTATAAAAGCTAACATAATAATCCACTTAAAACACATTTATTAATGTGGATTATTATTTTTAATATGCCAACCGCAGTATAATATGATTATGTTTAACGAATAATCGGTTACATGGATATTTTTGGATAACCATATTTAATTCAACGATTATGGTAAGTTTATGTTTTTGGTTTATAGTTTATAAATTTCTTAATTAAATTACCTAAGTGCTGCTTTATTTCTGTTTAATGACAATTTGGAATTACAGGAAACCCTCCAAGAGCACGATTAACTCGTTCCGTGTTCTTTAAAACCTAGTTGTTCGAGGACTATAAAAAAGAAAATAAAAAAAAGTTACGTTTTATTTTTTATTTTTTGTTATGATATACAAAAAACAAAAAAAAAGAGAATAACGAAAATCGTGTTGTTTGAAACCGTGTAATTTGAGAAAATGGGTATCTTCGAATACCGTGTTCTAGGAGGGTTACAGATTTAAAAAATTTTAGTCACTATCATAATCTACGGCAATTATGTAGTGACAGTTGATTACAAAAAGTAAATATTGGGGTGGTATGTTGTACCATCACTTCGAATCGAAAAAGTGAAAGTTGTATCATTTTTGCTTTTCGATAATGATACAACATACCGCCATTCGACTTTTTTCGAATTTCGATTCGAAGTGATGGTACAACATACCGCCCATGGTTTCCATTCTTAATCGCACGTCTCACAACATGGGGCGCCTCTGTAAAATATGATGTAATGAAAAAGACAACATAAATAACTACATTGTGCCTAGCCACACTAGTGTAACTTGAATCCGGTAACTTCTTCGTTTATTTCACCTTTCCATATAAAAACCTATACATATATTTATAGGTAAAGGGAAAAGAAACGAAGAAGTTACCAGATTCAAGTTATCCTAGTGTGGATAAGCACATATATTCATTGACGCAAGGTGCACATTGGGCCAAGTGAATAAAAATAAGTAAATGCTTTTACTTTAATTTTATTTGGTCAAGCAACTATATCAGTGGAGATTAAACAAAACATAATTAAAATTGGTGGAGTAACAATTAAGTAGTACTCGGCTCACACCGTTTTCAACTAGTTCTACTACAAATATTCTTTTAAATTGATAATATATTCTCAAATTGAAGTAAAAGCATTTTTATTCACTTGGCCCATTGCTACACAGTCGCCGTAGGCCAAGCAGTGCAGCAAATAAAATATTAAAAGGCAGGATGGTGTAAGCGCACATTTCATTGACGTTACCAAAGTACTTGTGAGTATATGTCCAATGGAACGCGAATTTTTTAGTTAAATGTAAAACAATTGAACAGAATTTGTTAATAGTCCACATTCAATAATCTTTTCTTCTATTTTATTGAATTGTTTTTCCTTTCCCGGTTTAACGTCACTTAATATTCATATGAAGTGTGTCGAACAGTTGTGAACTAGTTTGTTTATTACACTGTCTTGTGATGTGCGCACTTCCATTTGAAATCATTGCAAGCAAAAGTTGTTGTTCTGCCTAAGCCGACTGCGGTGCAATGTTCATCGTGTCTAAAGTATGTGGTATGGAATAGGACCGACATAAATAAGGCACATTACAAAGCACTACATAGTACCATATATTATAAAGTATATATATACGCTACTAAGTGGACCAAAAAAAATTTGACTATACCCTTATTGAATGTAAAAATGTTCAGTGCACAATTTTTTTCACCACTATGTTCTACCCTTTTCCATACAAATCAAGGACAAAAAAAACGGTCGACATTTTTCCATAGAAAAATCGGGTTATGTCTCTTCTGTTTGTAATCTATATTCTGTGATAGTACACTTAACACGCATCGTCCCTTTCTACACGTGTATTGAGCAAAACACAGCATGACATCAAAAAGTGAATTAAACAAGTGTCCGCAATTGTTATAATTTTAACCAAAATGTTGATTATATTTTAGGAAATTTCATGGGCAATATGTCATGTAAGTAATGTGTACCTACTCATGTTATGCTCAATGCTCAACTACAAACAACCTAGAAAATAATGCAATTATTGCAGACACTCGTTTAATGCAACATTGTTGTTGACATGTGTTGCACTCAATACACGTGTGTCCATTGATAGGTAAAGACTGTCATTTAAATGGGTACGTGTGTAACCAAATCTCGGTTTTCAAAATCTCGGTTTGTCAAAATCTCGGTTTGTCAAAATCTCGGTTTTTTTTTTCTAAATCTCGGTTTCCAAAATCTCGGTTTTCAAAATATCTTTTTTCAAAATCCCGGTTTTGTATAAAAAAAAAAAACAATTTTTAGGAAATCCCGGTTTGAATTTTTAAAATTTGGCATGTGGGAAAATGCGACTCTTAAATGATTTTTTGACAAAATTCAAAAATGAGTTTGCGATAAAATTCTAGAAAATGGCTATAGGGATGGAATTTGGATGGAGGATTAATTGCCCGTGAGAGTTATCGAAGCCGCCAGCCTCTACAATTATTGCATTTCAAAATCCTGCATTAACAAAATATTGCTTTTTTTATTAATCATGAAACTACAAAATGTTGCAAGTACCAAATCTTGCAGTTAAAAATTTTATTAATTATTTTGTGCAATCAGAACTAGAAGAAAAGAAAACCTTGATTTTGAAAACCGGGATTTCGAAAACCGGGATTTCGAAAACCGAGATTTTGAAAACCGGGAATTTGAAAACCGAGATTTCCTAGTACACCCATTTAAATGTGCTATTATCGGTATTTCAGGCGAAGATTTTGTTAGTAATGTCTCATTGTATCTCTTATTGAGTCTAGTACCACTGTGCTCGCGTGGAAAATTTATTACTACGAAAAAGAGTCAGGCTTGACTATGAATTTTCTATTAAAAGTAGGATTGCAAATTTTAATGTTATTTTTTTATTTCATTGAAATATAAACACTATAAATTTGTATAATTAACATTAAAATTATCTACTTAAAAATAATTAGGAGAATAGGATTTATCAGCAGCGAACTTTATTTTGTTACAATGTCCGTGGGCTTTTTCAAATCAAAACCAATAAACGATAAAAACTTGAATTGAGGTAACAACATGGGAGTAAGTCTTAAGAGTATAGCACTAGTAACTTAACCTTTTGCACTCGTATGTCACGCTGGAAGTGACAATATAAATTTACTCTACAACTCGTATGTCACTCTGGAAGTGACAATACTGATTTACTCTAAACTCGCATATCAGTTTATAAAAAGTAACACTAAAAACTGTAACAAATTGTAGGCAATTTGTTTTTGTCCGGCTCGAACCATTGTGCGGCGCGTATGCACAATTGTGTATGTCAATTTCGATTAAATAAAATGAAAAAAAAATATTTCTTTAACTCGAAAGGAATAAATATTTTTTGTGTGTGATGTATGTGAGATGATGCAATAACAAAAAAATTTTGAAATGCGGCAGAAACCCTTTGAGAAAGAAACCCTTTTCTGCACGTTGAATATTGTTTTAAAAAGTGCCACACTGTACAAGATTACAAAAATTAAAACATTTTACACAAGTAATAAATGAAATAAATTTATACGTTCAATTCTACCATTGTAAATTATTTTTATTTCTTTAAAAAAAATACAAGTTGGCACGCAACAACCTTCACTGTGTGTTCACGGAACGAGATAAAACAAAAGCTGGCTTTTTTCCCAACTTTTGCTCAAAAAATTTGTCTACGGTTGTCATATCGCACATCCTTTAAAAAAATGTCATAACACAAAACAATTTTGTGATAAATGCATTTTAAATTGCTATACTTGATTATTTTTTTTATAAAGCTAATGAATAATCTCAGCATCATCACAGTAACGTTAGCACTTAAAAAAAATTAAAATGCATTTATCTCAAAACTGTTTTTTTGTGTTGACAGTTTTTAAGAGGATGTGCGATATGTTTTCTGTTGTTTTGTATTTTTTGTTTGCAATTTCTGCTTTGTTTACGATTAGATGGGGCTTTATTTTAATTTAATCGAATAAACGTATGTCTGGGGATTACAAATACACAATATTCGGTTTTATACACACATCACAATTTATTAATTATCAAATAATTTATAGCCCAACAGTTTGTAACAAAATAAAATTTTTGGTTCTCATCCTAATTGTTTCACTTAAATGCATCTCGCCAAAACCGAACACAATCATATTCTATAAGCCGTACAATACTCGGCTATACACGCGGATAATGGCACTTTTTAACTCCTATTTGATAGTATTGGGGTCAATTTTTAACTTCTATTTGATAGTATTTGTATACCGCCAATAGAAATCGAATATGACACATTTGTTCTAGATTTCTCGTTTATGTTTATCCAAACAACAAAAAACAAAATAGATTTAAAGATCAAGTATGCGAAGCCACGCCTCATTCATGCATAAAAAGACTAAAACAATAATGAAAAATAGAAATTAAAAAAAAATTGTGATCGAAATGCACTTTTTAATTATATAATAACAAACAAGACACACCCGCTAGTTTTTGTTTTCTATTTTTTCCTTTAACCCTTTCCGGGCCGCAATGCGAACCATACTTTTCTTGAATTTCTTTTCATTTTTTCCATTAAACATAATGAACAAAGCACATTTCAAAAACCATATTTCTTATTAAGAGGTGAGAGAGTAGAGGATGAAATACTGCATTTGAAACATGACATAGCTGAGTATACTATCTAGTTAGACATTAATTTTTAAATTTGGTGACAATATTCCAAAAGGCCGCAAAGGGTTAAACATTTATTTTTTACACAAATGTATTTCCGAAACATATGCACAACTTGGAGTAAATAGAGAATAAAATTTCATGTTCGTATACGCACAATACAATTAAACAGAAGTGAAAAATTACATGCGTGTGACTACAGTACGGCTTATAGAATATGATTGTGTTCGGTTTTGATCTCGCATATTTATTTCATTTATTTTATATAATAACTTTAAATAAAATTATCTAAGGCGTTAACCTAACAAATTCATTCAAAAAATGTCAAAAATAAACTAAAGCTGGATTAAATTGGGCTGGGTTTAGTTGAATATGAAAGATTTGATTGGCTGAAGAGTTGGATAAAAAATAATCCCGTTCCGTGAACTCAACATGAAAATAAATCGAGTGCAAAGGTTAATTGAAGTTTACGTTGTTTTTGTTTATTTATTCAATGCGTATAATTAAAGCCGCAGCCACACGAATGCAAATACATACAAAGATTGAGCCTTGCCACACTTTAATTCTTTCGCCGTGATTTCGTCGTGATTTCAAAAAATCAATCGCCGTTCACATTTGATTTCTTTGCGCGTTTCTTTTTTTTATGTATGTGCGTAAAATTATGTTTTTTTTTTTATTCGTATTGTAAAAGTGTTTATTATTTGCTGCGAAAACTGCTTCCTTGGTTGAAAAAATATATTTTTTGCACTCGAAGTGCAAATTAGACTAAAATTAACCCAAAAACGACAAATAAACAAGGTGTCCTTGAAAAATTTGTTTTTGTTGAGCGAGAATCAGTTGAATCCAAAAAATTTTTTGCTGAAAAAAGAATCTAGAATTTCCCCGCCAAAAAATTAGTTTGTAGGTGAAGGGGAAGGGAACAAGGAAAGAATCACGACAAAGAATCAAAGTGTGGAACCACGGATTGGCGTATTTGTCCAAATAAGAAATCGTGTAGCCACAAACAAATGACAAATACAAATCAAGGTTACATTTTTCCAACATTGGCGCACATTCGCTCAATAGGCGGTTTTTCAAAAAATATCAAAGGAAAAAACAAATACGTACTACAAATCGTGTAGACAGTCGAGTTTGTCAATTATCATATTTTACCAATATGTGCCAAACATAAAATTCACCAACGTTGGTCGATATTTGCATGCGTTTGACTGCGGCTTAATAAAAACCCTATTTTTTTTACCAACCAACCACTAAACACATTTATAACCTGAGAAAAGCAAAACAGTGTAAAAAATTAACATGGGATTGTTAGTGTAACCAAACAATCTTCTGTAGTTTGCTGAATATTGGCATCTGCGTTTCAGACTTTGTTCAGGGTTTAATTGTTGTTCGTTTCGCGAAGAACGAATTACGCATACTCTCACACAGCTGTCGGCTGTGTGGTACGGAGTGTGAATGATTCGTTCTTCTCTCGATATTCGTCACTCCAGTGGCCTGCGTCTGTGCCTCATAGCACAATAGACTTAAAACAATAGAATGAAACTGTTTCAATAAAAAAATAGAAAACAATAAAACAAAATTGTTTCTAATGGTTCAATACGATTTATGTTTGGAAAGTATATGCTCTTGGCCTCGAAATAGTAAAGACTTATACTATCTTTTTTATGTTGAAAAGTAGGGTCAGGTCTCATCATTAGGTTCAGGTAGGTAGTTTTTTTTATTATGTTCAGCACGATAACCTCCGTTCTGGTGTACTGTTTCTTGTGTGGTAAACGATTCTATTTCTTTATTTTGCATGCAATTTTTCAAAATTTAGACCAGATGCATGTGTTTTTGGTAGAAATTCGATTGAGTAATTCAACAATTTTTTTTGCATGTTTCTTGCTGTTTTGTCACTAACTGCATGCGGCTACCATTCATTTTTGATTCCTTAAACAATACAATAAAATATACACTAGTGTTAGTTGGAAACAAAAGTTAATGGTAGCTAGCCTCTCGCTGATAGTCCATCTTCATGCGATGGAAGATAAGATCTATTTTTCAAAGAAATCATCATAATGATAAAAAAATATCGATTTTATGCAAGGAGACTGTCAAATGTTCAATGTATTTGGTGATTTTTTCGATCACATCAATTTGTCAGTTTTTTAATTTTTTTTGTTATGAAAAAAGGGTCACTGGTAAAAATTCTCTTAGCAATGATAATAATATGATGTATTTACATATATTTGTTTCATTATAATACGTTGATTCACTATCATTATGAACCGCAACGGACCGATATTAGGGTGCATTTGAGCCAAAAAATGAAATTTTGCAAAAAAATTAGGGTGGCTTTTAAGTTATGGAGGTCAATATCTAAAATATACGAGTTTTCTGGGACAAACGGTTGATGTCATATTGTAGGTGAGGTTTGTGGCTAATAATCCGAATGTGGCCGGCCGATTTGGCATTTTTCAGTTTTTCGGCCAAAATGACCCTCCACCCAAATTTTTTGAAAATTTTTTATATGCTATTCGATAGCTGGCATCAATACCTTTCCAACGATATGCATATGTCCGGGGTATGTCAAATAGGTTCAGCGCAGTTGGCGTGGCCAAAATGGCCAAAAATGGCCGTTCAGAGGCCGGCCGCGGCCAACATGGCGGCCAAATCAAAAAGTTGTACAACAAAAGTTGCTTAGTTTTTCAAGTACTACAAACCCTAAAAATATGAGATGAAAATGAAATGAAAAAAGGAATGGACAACAAACATATATACCAAAGCAAGATTATTTGGTGACGTCATAGAAAAACTTAAAAATGTCATAACTTTAGTTAAAATCATCCGTTTTGCACGTTTGAGATGTCGTTGAATTGGTATTGACGTCTACAATCATAGTTTGCTAGTTCAGTCGTTGGGGCACTTTTTGGGGCAGTTATAGCCGAAAAACTGATTTTTGGGGTAATTTTCAGAAGGTCATATCTCCACTCAATGTTGGTAGAAATTCATGCTTTTATACAATATTTGGGTCTACTTTTCAAGACCTTTCCAATGATATATAACATAAAGCTGACGGCCTCAAAGGGAAAAAGTTCGAAACTAGCTGTATATATATACGAGTTCGACTTTCAGCACAGTAGATGCTTTCGTCATTCGTTTGGACTACCGTCCAAAGTGATATACCTCATTTCTCTCAAATAACATAGCGAAGTGCGAACACGAATTATTTTATTCTCGGAAATAAAAATTTACGGGAAGTTAAACACACAAATACTTTTTGTAGCACGATCGGTAAATTTCCCAATAAACATTTTTTCTAACATTTAATTTATAAAACAGCGAATTTGGAAAAATGTTGCATTCGAAAGATTTGCAAGAATTTTTATTGTGAACGGTTGTAATTGTGTTTATTTGATTGTATTTTATTCTGCTTAGTGCATCGGTGTTTCAGTTTGATTTACCGGATTTGTGTATTATTTCGAAATTGTACTCCGAGAGTTTTAAATTTCATTTTAGGTTACGGTTGGATACCTTGGTTAAATTACCAGCAAGAGGTTTGTGATAGGTGAATATGGTGAACTTTTACCGTACAGGTATTTCTGATTTATTCGTATTCTGATTTACGTAATGCTCGGTTGGCGTAGGTGATAGGAAATTCAACTTGTGAATAAATTTGAAATAGAACTGCACCTAAACTGTAGTCGCTGGCGTTTGTTGTGAATCTGAAAAGCCTGGTTAGGTCTGGATACCGTATAGTAGCTGCGTTTTTTTTGAAAATGCTGCACTAGACCGCGATAAATTATATTTTGATTTTTTAAACAATTTCAATAATTTTAAAATATTTGTGCTTCATATTCACTGTATCGAATCCTAAAGAACTTATATTAAGTCCATATCATGCATTATATTGTTGAATAAAGTTTATATTTGCTTGTACTCAACAACTCTAATCTACTCTTGATTTTATATAGAGTACAACGGAGTTCATCAAAAAACTTAATAATTCCTGAACTGACGAAACTAGGGAAATTTTTTAGTACACAATTTTTTGATTGTTGCTTACTTCATTTTAGAGAGAACTGTCATTTTATTTTCATATTTTCTGTTGTATTTGCGGATATGCCGAGTCGGATGAAATATTAATAAGAAATGGGCAAATTTTATTGACAATATGGATATGTCTCGTTTAATCGTAATTTCGCTCCTAAAATGTCTGGCGTTTCTCATGGGGCAATTCAATTTATACCTTACGAATAAAATATAAATAAGAGATGGGCAAATAATACGGCATGTTTGATGCTTTCGTGAAAATTTATCGAATTGAAGATATGTCCGGTTTATATCGTTGATTTCATTCCTGAAATGTTTGGCGTTTCTCATAAGGCTCTTCAATTTATAACTTACGAAGAAATGAAAAACCCAATATACTGCACATCGAGAAAAATTGGCGGTACATCATCAATTATTGTGTTCAGAACAACACATGTAGTTTAGTTTATCTGAAATTTTAAAAAATAAAACACTACTGTTGATTAATGGAAATTTCCGGCTTTTTATTAAAATTTATTTTTCATAAATTCGACTTTTCTGGATTCTCAACTTTATGGGGTGACTATAAAAAGAAAAATGTTTATGCGTTCCACAGATTGTTTAGTAGTACTTCCAATTTTCACCATTTATGCTTTAACTTTATGTTCTTTCTACAGTACCAGTTGGAGCATCCGAACGAACCGAGAGGGAATCAATATTTCAACTAGCTGTTGATACGATGACAAAGGTCGCGTTCCCATTACAACTGGTTCCAATTTCGAGTTAATTTTAGCATCGAGTCGAACATTACGAATTAAATTCCCAATCCAGCAATCTACTTTCTTTGATTTTATGTTTATTTTATCAACCAACATATACTTAAGGTAATGCATTGATGGATTCACGGTTTCCAAAAATTTTCCGTACAATTCTTTTTTGTCATATATCGAAAAAAAATATTTCATTGCTAAATTTGTAGGTTATGTTGTCATCATACATACTTTCTTGTCGCACAAAAATTCCAACAACGGAAAAGTTAAATGCCAATCCAGATATTGGCGGGTTTTTGCCAGATTTTTCCATCATACGAATTACTGATTTGCCACATACTTCCGTCTAAACGGGATATAACTAGAAATAAAAAATTTTAGAATTTTTAATTCTTTTGTAATCAATTATTAAGTCACTTTTGTGCTGGAACATCATCATTTGTCGCAACTTTGTCACTTCCCTTTATAATATGCATATAAAATGAAGCATACAAGTTCATTCGGACTGATTGAGATGTAATATCACCACTTACTACATATAATCCATTCGACGATATTCTTCAGTATACGCATTGTTTAAATTGAGCGAATTAGTATCCGCACTGAATGCCAATGAATCGGAATCCTGCGTTGTATTATTATTAAATATTGATCGCATATCACGTAAATTTATTTCTGTTTTCGCTTAGCTGCAGCATTTCAATTTGCTTTTACCGCTTCACTGGTTCGCCTCATCTGTTGTCTCTCCGTGTGAACCGTTGCCGATGGTCTAATTTTCAAATAAGATGGTCCAGACGGGGTCGATACGAATATTCCAATTTTCGTCGACGCATCAGACAGACGGTTGCAATGAATCAATTACGGTTTGGGAGCGTTTAGCACCCGCCACTTATTCGCAACTCTTGCACTTGTTCAATTTCGGCATTTGCATCGTATGCGAATGTCATACGCGGTAGTTCCATCTCTTATGGCTCATCCATTTCAGCTTGGTTATGAAAATCATCACCCATAAATCCATTATCACTATCGCTGTCATCTAAATTTAAGTTACTATCACCTACGGTTGATTGCAGCATTCTGAAATTAAAAAGATCGTTAAGAATCACTCCCTTACTAGATGTTTCCAGCCAAATACGTACTTATTCATGTACGGCGTATCACTAATACTGTATTCTCTAATGATTATAAGAATTCCGTCCAGCCTTTTGTATATCACATAAAATTACTCATTTACAAAGGGTGCGTCCTCATTGAGTATAAATTCATTTTGTGTATTATCCCAGTACGGATTATCGTAATCAAATAAAATTTCCGAGTTATTCGATACCAGCATATTTAGAAAAGCTCGATTCGAAATTTCGAACTATTCATATCGCTTAAATTGGATTTTATATCGGCAAATACGGAATCCAAGAAAGGTATTTAGTTTACCATTTATCGTTGCTTTACATTTTCACAACACAGCACTCAAATTTTAAACTTAAAAAATTATTAATTAGATTTATTATTGAGTACAACTAAAAATTTATAAAATATTTTTGTTAAATTTAACTAAATTATTATTTATTTCGTAATTTGTTTTAAACGTCAAAATGATTCACTTGAAGTTGTACTTGTTGTACTAAAATGTTCCTTCCAAAATTTCCCTGTATTTTATGGCGGTCTAGAACACCAAAAAAACGCAGCAAGTTTTGGTTGGTTTGTTAAAAGATTTTTAAGCGTTTGTAGTGCTTGCTGGCATTTTTCGGTGAACAGAAATGGAGTTCCTTTGCGCGATAATTTAATTTAAGGTTCAGCTATTTCGGACAATTTTGGGATAAACCTGCGGTAATAGTTGAGGTTTGCAATGAGGGTTGCAATGCCTAGGAATGATTGCGTTTCACGCATGTTTCGTGGGCTAAGCAAATTTTGTACTGCATTTACAGTAGAAGGGTTTGGTTTAATACCTACCGTTTGTGGTTATAATGTGGCCTAGGAAAGTGATCTCTTTTCTGAGGAATTGACATACACCAATTGCAGTTTGATATTATTTTGGCGGCAGATTTCGTTGGTTGTTGCGGCATTGAAATATCAACACAGTCAAATTTACATGGCGAGTGAATTTTTAATTTAAAAATTAATTAATGAAAAATTGTAAAATTTTGAAAATTTGTCACGAAGTAAGTAATTACACTGTGCTAGTTGAGAAATGTGACAAGCTGGGCGCCCGGGGGGTAAACCTAATTCGAGTACACTGAATTCAATGCTGCTAGTCCCATTTCAAAGTTAGTCCCCATTTTTGAGATATCGCTATCGACATGTTTTGGCTCTGAGTCAAAACATACCCTCATTTTCACGTTGATAGCTCCTGAACCATTAAGATTTTCGTTATGCGTTCTTCAGCAAAGTTGTTGCGCACGTCAAGACCAACAACTTTGCTGAACATATCACGACCGAAAAACGACATCTACATTCACATTTTTGTGTTATTTTTCCATAATGTGTGTTTTACTTAGGCCAAGGTTAGCTTGGAGTGGCACTTCCGCACACTTAGACCAAGAGTGCCCCGTTGTGATACCAGAGGAACATATTTCCCCTTTACCCCTGTTCAAAACCATTCGGAGCTACGTACGTATCGCAAAATATCTCGCACTCCACATTCAGCGAAAGGCTGGTCTCAAAGGCTGGTCACACTGGACACGCCCAATAGCTTAAAAACAAAGGAGGTATCAAACCACCATAGCTTAAAAACAAAGGAGGTATCAAACAGCAGCGCCTAGCTACAGTATATAAAGAGCTTCAACATAAATTATGTAACAGTATCAAAAAGTAAACCGAAGAAGAGATTATTCTCGAAATCGATATTTCTAAAAAAGTTAAAAAATTGGCACAATACGTCAGAACTAAAAACTGTAATATAAAATTAAAAATAAAAAGTTTTTCACCTAAATATATAAAGTGACAAAAGAATACAAAAAATAAAGTGAAAATCGTCTTGTGAAATCTGGTGAAATAAATAATATGGATAGGTGTTTTAAACTCAAGTGCTTTTGTTATGTGTGTGGAGAATTTACAATTATGAGCAATCGTTGCAAAATAAGTGATTAAACCGCTGATTTAAATCGATTATGCTTTTCACAAAATGATATTAATTGGACGCCGTCTTTTGTTTGGACAACATGCATTTTCGTTCGGCATAGATGGCAAAATACTGGAGCCGCAATGCCATTTGGTGTCCCGATGATATGGGCCGATCCACAAGGACATGATGCAGTTCAATGTTATGGGTGCATGAATTATATTCTCAGTACAAACAGAAACAAAATTGGTTCTTTGACATACACTGCAACGAGAAATACTCATCTACCGCTGCCGCATTCAGATGAAATACCTGTTCCGGAAAGATCAAACCCAACTGAGGATTATTTACCAACAACATTTGAATCAGGTGAAACCGGAGAAACATCTGCATCAATATATCAACTATCAAATGTCACTCATCACATTGAAATATCGCAAAGTCGTTTGGATATTATGGTACGACGCCTGAAACTATTGCAGCGGCAAGCCATTCTTTTGTCAAACGATTTAAAACAAGTGAACATTTTGGCTCCAAATGTTCGGATATATGGAGCAATAAATTGTCATCGTCATTTTACGAATTTTTTCAAATTAATTAAGAGTAATTCACTCGCTTTTTGCACTGATATCCGAGGTTTGGTATCCACAATGTACAATGCATATAATCCTGAAGATTGGCGATTGTTCATCGATTCCTCTAAAAGCAGCTTGAAGGCAGTTCTCCTTCACGTTACCAACTCAAAGAATTCCATTCCAATTGCACGCAGCACAAACACAAAGGAAACCTATGCATCAATGAAAAAAATCATCGATTTGATTAAATACAATGACCATCAATGGAAAGTTTGTGCAGATTTGAAAAGTGATAGCTCTTTTAAGTGGCATGCAATTTAGTTACACTAAAAACATGTGTTTTATGTGCTTATGGGATACTTGTTTTAAAGGCGACTAATACAACGAACGGAACTGGGTGACATTTGTTGGAATTTGTAAGAGGAAGAAGAACCCGAAGACGACATGAGCAAATCAGAAAATTAAAATTGAAAGTTAAAAAAAATGTTAATTTTTTAGGAAAAAATTGAGAAAAATCACAATAAAATCAACTGAATTAATTTAGTTTTCTTTTAAATAGCTTCTATTGTATCTATATTTGCCGATGAGATGTTTATTCGATCGATTTAAATTCAATAAATGGACAAAAAATGATAAAAAACGTGTTTTTCGTCGAAATGAAAAGCAAAAAATAAAATAACACAAAAATGTGATTGTAGATGTCGTTTTTCGGCCTTGATCGGCAAAGTTGTATGTCTTGGCTTGCGCAACAACTTTGCTGAAGAACGCATAACGAAAATCTTAATGGTTCAGGAGCTATCAACGTGAATATGAGTGTATATTTTGACAAATTTTTGACTCAGGGGCAAAATATGTCGAAAGCGATATCTCAAAAGTGGTGACTAACTTTGAAATGGTACTAGGTTTACCCCCCGGGTGCCCAGCTTGTCACGCAAAAAAAGTTTAAAATTCGAGCACAGTGTTATTAGTTAGTAATTATTAATGAATGTTCTAAAATTTTATAACATTTATTATCAATATTAATCTTTAAAATATTAGATAAATCAAATTACAAAATCTTATTGTTCAAGCAAGAATATCCAAAATTCGCAGTAAATAAATTATTCCGTAATGACTAAGGGTCCTACATTTTTGATTAAAATTCACATTTTCTGTATAAGTAAAACTATTTTATTTACTTTACATTTTCAGTTGAAGTTTATTCGATTTAAATGTATAAACCTGTAGACATCAGAGACATCTACTAGATAGCTGTGTTTCACGTGGCGTATAGTCTCGCTTCTTTTTACATATCAATTTGTATTCGCAGCAATCATAGTGCCGATCGACATTTATTTTTATTTATTTTTCCAACTGTTAATCTTCAATCAGAAAGGTTTTTGGAGGCAAATCTCTATTTGTTTAGTAATTAATATGTTTAGTAATTAATATGTTTAGTAATTAATATAGGTAAATTACTAAACATATTTAATAAAAAAGAAAATCAGAAATATTTAACAGTTGAAAGTATTAATTATCTAGTGGATTTAATGTACTTTGAAGCTCAATAATTACCCCCTTTTCATTCACGCACACACCACCCATCGCACAATTACAGTATACCATCCATTATCTGTACATTGCAAGCTCCATGTCAACCTGTACATTTACATGGACGATGGGTCGGCGCTGAATTCGGCTCTCCAACAGAGAGTCATAGTTGTGTTTATTAACATCACCAATCGTAATCGACGAAGATTCGCTATGCATCTATCCAGCCTCTGGTGGGATTCGAACCCAGTATCTCCCGGTTCAAGGGCTGAAGCTTTAACCACTGCACCACTTGTCCGAGGTTCATACTAATTCTTAGCCATTCAATTTTATCCAAACGAACAATTTTTCCTGAACCTATTCTTCCCGAAAATATTCTGACCAAAACATGAATTCTTTTTAAATAAATTTTTCCCAAAACATTTAAGTATTGCTCAAAAAAAAAAATACAGAAAAAGAATTGCACCTTTTTTTTTGTTCTACATAGTGAATCTCAATATTAAGCTAAGTAGTCTATGCTACTGATTCGTTATAACGTTAAAAACACGAACACTACGTGCATTAACTTTTGTCCCAGTGGAAGATGTTTTGGGTGTATTTGATGAAGTAGTACAAGGTAAAACCTTCCCCAAGGAAGTTAATGAAGTTGTCGATTATTCTGAGAATACGCTTAATATGATTCACGCCAATAATTTCTTATTTAATTATGAAACATGAAATATAAAATGTCTATTTAGTATTACCAAATATTAAATAGTATCAATATAGGACATTGCCTTGTAAAATCGTGTTCCAATTTTTTTTCTATAAGACAAGAGTGAAGTTAGCTGTTTTAGTAAACTCGTTAAAAAAACTCGAAAATCAACACAGCTGGTGAAAAAGTAAAACTAAATTTAACCTTTTCAACTGTTTAGCGAAAAAACAAAAAAAAATCAAACAGCGATTTTTTAGTAATTATTGAATTTTTGAAATTGTATAAACTGTTAAATTTTTCTATTTAAATTAACTTCGTAATACCATATATTAAATAACTTATATATAGGACGTTCGTGTTCTTTTTTCTCTTAGCTTATCGCATTTACCGTAATTACATTTTTTGCCATGGTGTCGCTTTTTTCATTTTTTCGAACTTTTTTCGAAAAATTGCCGTTGTTTGTTTACTTTTTTGTTTAGACAACTAATGTCTGTCGCTTTTTTCATTTTTTCGAACTTTTTTCGAAAAATTGCCGTTGTTTGTTTACTTTTTTGTTTAGACAACTAATGTCTAAACAAAAAAGTAAACAAACAACGGCAATTTTTCGAAAAAAGTTCGAAAAAATGAAAAAAGCGACACCGTGGCAAAAAATGTAATTACGGTAAATGCGATAAGCTAAGAGAAAAAAGAACACGAACGTCCTATATATAAGTTATTTAATATATGGTATTACGAAGTTAATTTAAATAGAAAAATTTAACAGTTTATACAATTTCAAAAATTCAATAATTACTAAAAAATCGC
Source organism: Nephrotoma flavescens (assembly GCA_932526605.1). NCBI lineage: Eukaryota > Metazoa > Arthropoda > Insecta > Diptera > Tipulidae > Nephrotoma > Nephrotoma flavescens. Next base: position 127,672,396 of record OW052220.1, read on the forward strand.
TGTTTGATTTTTTTTTGTTTTTTCGTATCATTTTACTATAATATTGTCTCTATAATCGTTTACTGAACCAGCTAACAAAATATTCAGTTTTTTGCCGCTTGAAACGTCTGTTACATGCTTAGCTTCAATCTAAATTAATCAGTTGCAATGTCAATTTATTGAAAAAAATTGTTATGTGATTTCAAGCGAGCACGCAGCGTTGGAATAATATTAATTACTACATTTACTTATTATTTAATGGGTATGGATCAATATTTTAATGAAATATTATGTATTGCAAAAATCCTGTAAGGACACAGATCTCGTTAGAGTAACATTCACGGTTACCATAGCTAACAACATGGTATGGAAAATTAATTAATTCGCTTATTGTATTGTGCTTGTATGTAATAAAGATTTTTTTTCAGCGAAAACTGATTAATGATTATATTCTTCATTAATCATTGTTTCAGTCGAATAAAATAATTAATTTTATAAGTAAAATTTTAGACAATCCATTACTGAGAATATTTAGTTTTACACATGCGTATGTGTGTCGGGAGCCTACTTAAGTACCTGCGGTGAACGTAAACGGCTCGACTGCATTAAGCAATCGCGTTGAATATAAGTGTTATATTATTTCAGCATAAATAAAGGAATCAGAAAATTCACTGTTAGATAAAGCGAGAAACTTAAAAAATAAGAAAATGGCTGATGCCACACGATTTTTGGTTTTTTGATTATTTTTTCAAGGCTAACTAGTCGTAATAGATAATGTATGTGTATGTGTTTTTTATTTTGTTTTGTTCTGCTCTCTCGAAAATAAAATATAAACTAAAATGAGTCAAAAATGGCCTTGAAGAATTTTTTATTTCATTTATGTTTGTGTTAGTGTGGTTGCACAGAAAATTTGTTTAAGTCGCAAATAAAACCCGTATCATAGGTAAACATAGGAAAGAAACGAAAAAATACGGTTTCTGTGATACTCCGTGTGGCATCAGTGAATTACATTTAATATTATTTTTTGTCAAATTTTCAATTTAATTGAAATTTATCGCAAAAGAGATTGATCCGAAATTGTTTTTTTTTCTGTAATAGGGTTGTATGAGCTACTATTTTAAGATTTATTTTCAAACCACCGAGCGAGCGTCCAACGAGCTATACATAAGTATGTCTTATTATTTTGATAAACATTTTGAGTGAAGTTATTTTATTTAATGAAGCATTGCAAAGCAGAGATCGCTTAGTTGTAAATTATAATTAACACATTACAGACTGCACGAATTTTCATTTTGTGTTGTATGGAATCCGGGTGAATTACGCAAAAAATGATAACAAAACACTTTTTTCGTAAAATCGATACTTATATTCCTAAACCAGCGAATCAACTAAAACGAAATTTGATAGGCGCCTTCAGATTGGTATACTCTGTCTATATACATAAACGAAACAGTGGTTTTGTCAAAACTTACCAGCGTGAAAAAATACAAAAAGAGGTGTCCTTTCTCCGGCCCGTCATCACAATTGTGTACCCAATTGAAGTTTATACTAAATTAATCCTAAACCAACAAAAACAAAAATTTATGAGAGTGTATTGGTTTAAAGCAGTCATTTAGGCGAAGCCGAATATTTCTATTTAAATAATTATTTAAAAATTTATTTATTTATTTAAACAATCAAATTTATTTGAGCATAAAACATGTCAATTAAATACATATTTTAATAGAGCCATATGTATTATATACACGACAAATAACAACCCAATTAAAATTGATGGAGGTCGCATATCTAAAACGACATTCAATTGTTGAACGGAATTTCTTAGTAAATTTGATTCTAAGAAAATTCATATCTCAAGATTTTCACTATCGGCGAACTTGCCACTATAATATTTTGGTAGACCTATATGTGCCCTATACTTAGGCCAAACCGTTTAAAATTCTAATATTGTTTACATATCTAAAACGAAATTCAATTGATGAACGGAATTTCTTAGTAAATTTGATTCTAAGAAAATTCATTTCTCAAGATTTTCACCGATCGGCACACTTGCCACTATAATATTTTGGTATATCTATATGTGCCCTATACTTAGGCCAACCCGTTTAAAATTCTAATAGTGTTTGCTTATCTAAAACGACATTCAATTGTTGAACGGAATTTCTTAGTAGATTTGATTCTAAGAAAATGCATATCTCAAGATTTTTACCGATCGGCACACTTGCCACTATAATATTTTGGTAGACCTATATGTGCCCTATACTTAGGCCAACCCGTTTAAAATTCTATAGGTCTACCAAAATATTATAGTGGCAAGTTTGCCGATCGGTGAAAATCTTGAGATATGAATTTTCTTAGAATCAAATTTACTAAGAAATTCCATTCATCAATTGAATGTCGCTTTAGATATGCAAACACTATTAGAATTTTAAACGGGTTGGCCTAAGTATAGGGCACATATAGGTCTACCAAAATATTATAGTGGCAAGTTTGCCGATCGGTGAAAATCTTGAGATATGCATTTTCTTAGAATCAAATTTACTAAGAAATTCCGTTCAACAATTGAATGTCGTTTTAGATATGCAAACACTATTAGAATTTTAAACGGGTTGGCCTAAGTAGAGTGCACATATAGGTCTACCAAAATATTATAGTGGCAAGTTTGCCGATCGGTGAAAATCTTGAGATATGAATTTTCTTAGAATCAAATTTACTAAGAAATTCCGTTCATCAATTGAATAATGTTTTAAATATGCAAACACTTTTAGAATTTTAAACGGGTTGGCCTAAGTATAGTGCACATATAGGTCTACCAAAATATTATAGTTGCAAGTTTGCCGATCGGTGAAAATCTTGATATGAATTTTCTTAGAATCAAATTTACTAAGAAATTCCATTCATCAATTGAACATAGTTTTAAATATGCAAACACTATTAGAATTTTAAACGGGTTGGCCTAAGTATAGTGCACATATAGGTCTACCAAAATATTATAGTGGCAAGTTTGTCGATCGATGAAAATCTTGAGATATGAATTTTCTTAGAATCAAATTTACTAAGAAATTCCGTTCATCAATTGAATATCGTTTGAAATATGCAAACACTATTAGAATTTTAAACGGGTTGGCCTAAGTATAGGGCACATATAGGTCTACCAAAATATTTTAGTGGCAAGTTTGTCGATCGGTGCAAATCTTGAGATATGAATTTTCTTAGAATCAAGATTTCTTGGAAATGTCGGGTATCACAAGAATGTCGTAATAGGTATTTAACATCCATTAGAATTTTATTTTGGTTCGCACTAGTAGAGTTTATGTATAGGAATTGAAATCATCTGTCTTTTTTAATTTTGAGTACTTTGAATGAATAAAATGCATGATGACTTAACGATTATTATTTGACCCTTCTTTTAATTTTTTTATAATAAATTCAGTGAACGATGCTAGGTTACTTCTACGTAACATAATTCCTCCACAATTTTGCTGTTTTTAGAATAATGAATTTTAATCAAATTGAACCTAAATAAACATTGTGAATTTAAATTATATGTAAAATCCAACAATTTTGTAAAATCGCCTAAATGTTCGCAAATCACTAATACATCTTCACATTTTGTTTTATTTTGAATTATAGTATAAACTTCATACATCTCAGTAGAAGTTTGAAGTTTTTCCTAAAATAGTACTAACCGCCATTTTTACAATTTAGGATTAATTTAGGATAAACTTCATTGGCATAATTGTGTGCGAAAAAAATCGTGTACGAAAGAGAATCATGCCAAAAATATATTTTTGTTTGTTTTTTTGGGGCAACATACACATTTGTACATACCACTTAAATCGTTTTCGGCAGGCAGGTTGCTGATCCTGTTTCGTTGCTTTATGCCTTACTATTTATTACTTTACTACTCTCGTTTCGTACCGTCATTTAAATTTGTATAAATGAGCTTGTTCTCAAAATAAGAAGTGAATCTCACAAAATTAACTGTATTTAATGTTTGTACATTATGTATGTATTACTAAATAAATAAACTTGTTATTGTGAAATTTTTTGCCAAACATTCAGTAGCTAGCAATTGACAAAGGGCGAACGTCCGAAACTGGTCTTTTTATTATAAAATATTTTTATGTCACATAAATGAAAAAATAAATTTATTTATATTTTTTTAAAAATCAGTTTTAATTTTTTATCTAAATAATTTTAAAAATTAAAAATAATAAAATTAATAAATCTTGTTTGCGTAGTCTGATCGAGTTTTTAGTGAATTTAACAAAATAGAAGAAAATAGAAGTAGAAGTTGTTCAATGAATCAATATCAATTACAGTGCATGGCCATTTCAACACCGCTACTTGCATACATTGAATTTACGTTGAATAGTAAAAATATTGAACGAAATTACGTATTACATGGTTCTGTTGGATTCCTTGATCAAAACGAAGATAAGGTTACTTCTATCACTTCACATATTAAAACTCACCTCTCAAGTTATAGACTTTTAAAGAGGAGCCTTCCCAAAGTGCGCCTTGTATTAAAGAAACTTCAATATTTTGAGAAATAGCCATTTTTATTTTCAAGTACTAATTTCATTGAATTTCATTGAATTGTTGAAAACAGTTACACAGGCCCTTACATTTTTTTAATATGTTCAAATTCGTAGTTTTAACCGATAGAAATATTATGTTATCTTGTTGTTTATGTTCATCTGCCAAATATAAAATCATTTAATTTTACTATTTTCTTAAAGTTGGTGTGTTTAGTCAGAATGTGCTTCAAAATCAAAATAAAATAAAATTGTTGTTTTAAAATTAAAATTTAAAACTGTGATTTTAAAAATATTATTTGCGTATACATTTTTGTCTTATGTTTGATATGGGTGTGAATCTGGATTGCTAATTGTTATTGATTGATTGATAGGATGTACGACCAAGACTATGCAGGGATCTGGCCTACACCCTTTCACACATAAAAGATGAAGTGATAGAAAAGGTTGTTAAATATGATAAACTTGACTCGGTTACAGACACCTATGTAGTCAATCGTTAGTAAAGTGTTCGAAACTTTAAACTTTAAAAACTCGCAAATTCCACCTCATTGCAACCTGATATTGATTTCAAAACTTGAAGCATAAACAATTCATAAATTCATAAAATTAACTAGAATTTATAAAATTTCCGTTACATTGTTAATTTGTGAAGAGCACGCGATTAGATGTTTACACTTCAATATCCCCATCCTTTTCCAAAAGTTAATAATGCATCAGACTTTAAATTTATTCCATGCATGCAGAAATGTCAATCGACACTATATAAAATATTACGTTCTGTTTAAGATCCTCAAACGTTTCCCATGTTGCTAGAATTTCGAATGTCCATATTCACTTCGTTTTTTATACCATTATTTTAATTCTATTTCATTTTTTATTTCTTTTTCTCCGTATTGCTACATAGTCCTTAAAACTGATGAATGTTCAAAATGCATGTATCGTGAGCAGAAAAATCATGATTGTGCAATCACACGATTGCTCTTGCATGATTGTGTCATGTATGAGCCCTATTACTAGGAAACACATAAAAGTAATTGATTGTATAGGGTGTCCCAACAATAGCGCCGGATTTAATTTTAAAGAAAAACACATTTATTTTTGAATTAAGCAAACATTTTTATTTCAACATAACGAAAAATAGTTCCGATTAAACGTGAAATACAACATCAGGCAAATGGCCACCGTGAAACCTTTGGTACAGGGTTATTCTTTTGTTGAAACTTTCAATAACGTTTTCGCATAAATGTGGCTGTATTTCACAAATAACGCGCCTATTTCCTCTTTAAGATGTTCAACTGTTTCAGGCTTATTCGCATACACCTTTTCCCTTACATAGCCCCAAAGAAAAAAGTTCATCGGTGTTAGATCGCACGATCTTGGTGGCCAATGTTGATCGCCAAATCGAGAAATGACACGGCCTGGAAACTTAGTCTGCAGTAATACCATTGCTTCACGTGCTGTGTGCAGGTCGCACCGTCTTGTTGGAAAAACATGTCCTCCACATCAATTACATCCAATTCGGGCCACAAAAACTCCGTTAACATTTCGCGATTCCGCACTTCATTAACAGTTAGCGCATTTCCAGCCGCATTTTCAAAGAAATACGGCCCAATTACCCCGCCAGCCCAAAATGTTGACCAAACAGTTACTCGCGGTGGATGCATTTGTTGTTTGAGTATCACACGACGATTTTCAGCACCCCAAATCCGACAGTTTTGCTTATTTATGTATCCATCGAGCTGAAAATGTGCCTCATCTGAAAACATTTTCTTCGAGAAATCCGCATTAATTTGATGATGTTTTTTCACCATTTTTGTAATGTGTTTTTACAATAATTAATCGTTGTTGGTTTAAATACTTCTCCATATCCTTAAATCGCGTGGCCTATACGTGAAAAAATCACCGTACAACTCGTAATAACAAAATGGCGAAAAATTTAAATCCGACGCTCCTGTTGGGACACCCTTTATATGCACTCTCATACATTCCAAGCAGCAAAGTTATTGACGACACACAATGACTCATTCAAGCATAACACGTATATAGAAATTTATCAGCAAATGACAAGGGGCCAATTTCCGTTTGTGGTATGCCTGAGAAGGACCGTTTACGGTATGTCTAAGATGAATCGTATATGAGAAGTCATAGACGAGTCTAATGTGACGTATCTGAGACGAATTGTACTTGATATATCTTAGATGGGTCCAGGTCGAAATTGCATATTTTAAAATGACATTTTTAAAAACGACATTTCTCAAAACTGCATATTTCAAAACTGCATAAGGTACAAAATGGCAACAGGTACAAAATTGCATTTTTCAAAACTGCATATTTCAAAACGGCATAAGATACGAAAGGATATACATACAAAACGGCATTTTTCTAAACGGCATTTTTCAAAACGGCATTTTTCTAAACTGCATTTTTTAAAAAGACATTTTTTAAAACAGCATTTTTCATAATTGCATGTTTCAAAACGACATAGGTACAAAACGGCATTTTTCAAAACGGCATTTCTTAAAACGACATTTTTTAAAAAGACATTTTTCAAAACGGCATTTTTCAAAATTTCATTTTTCGAAACGACATAGGTAGAAAAATTTAGGTGAAGGAGAATATTATATGCATACTAAATCTTCAAATAATTTCTAATTCCCATGAAGGTCCTTTCTTATAACATACCTATACTAAACCTAAACATGTGAAATTAAATCTTACTCGATTAAAAAATAGTCAAGTTCCTTTTCATTTGACTTTATCCTAGAATTTAATCCAAGAATCGTTCATAAATGTTCAAAAATTTCATTCATCTCAAATTTCATCGTGTAATAAATAACCGTACCTGTTGGTCATATTCCAGAAATTAATGAAAAGATAATTCTAGATTCATAATCGATTAAAATTTTTCATTCTGTCTTGTGCAGTTTTAAAAATTACGTTTTGAAAAATGCAGTTTTGTACCTATGCAGTTTTGAAATATGCAGTTTTAAAAAATGCTATTTTGGAAAAGGCCGTTTTGAAAAATGCCGTTTAGAAAAATGCCGTTTAGAAAAATGCCGTTTTGAAAAATGCTATTTTAACCCTTATGCCGTTTTGAAATATGCAGTTTTGAAAAATGCAATTTTGTACCTTATGCCGTTTCGTACCTTATGCCGTTTTGAAATATGCAGTTTTGAAAAATGCAAATTTGTACCTTATGCAGTTTTTAAATATGCCGTTTTGAGAAATGCAATTTTAAAATATGTATGCAGTTATGAACGGATCCCATCTTAGATGAATGGTAAATGATATGCCTGAGATAATTTATTTATGTATATGTTCGTATAAATACAAAAATTTATCTCTATAGAGGGTCCAGGTCGAAATCGCATATTTTAAAATGACATTTTTTAAAACGACATTTCTCAAAACTGCATATTTCAAAACTGCATAAGGTACAAAACGGCATAAGGTACAAAATTGCATTTTTCAAAACTGCATATTTTAAAACGGCGTAAGGTACAAAACGGTATAAGGTACAAAATTGCATTTTTCAAAACTGCATATTTCTAAACTGCGCATAAGGTACGAAAGGACATATGTACAAAATGGCATTTTTCAAAACTGCATTTTTCAAAACGGCATTTTTCTAAACTGCATTTTTTAAAAAGACATTTTACAAAATGGCATTTTTTAAAACGGCATTTTTCAAAATTGCGTGTTTCAAAACGACATAGGTACAAAACGGCATTTTTCAAAACGGCATTTCTTAAAACGACATTTTTTAAAAAGACATTTTTCAAAACGGCATTTTCCAAAATTTCATTTTTCGAAACGACATAGGTAGAAAAATTTAGGTGAAGGAGAATATTATATGCATACTAAATCTTCAAATAATTTCTAATTTCCATGAAGGTCCTTTCTTATAACATACCTATACTAAACCTAAACATGTGAAATTAAATCTTACTCGACTAAGAAATAGTCAAGTTCCTTTTCATTTGACTTTATCCTAGAATTTAATCCAAGAATCGTTCACAAATGTTCAAAAATTTTATTCATCTCAAATTTCATCGTGTAATAAATAACCGTACCTGTTGGTCATATTCCAGAAATTAATGAAAAGATAATTCTAGATTCATAATCGATTAAAATATTTCATTCTGTCTTGTGCAGTTTGAAAAATGTCGTTTTGAAAAATGCAGTTTTAAAAAATGCTATTTTAGAAAATGCCGTTTTGAAAAATGCCATTTTGTACCTATGCCGTTTAGAAAAATGCCGTTTTAAAAAATGCTCTTTTAACCCTTATGCCGTTTTGAAATATGCAGTTTTGAAAAATGCAATTTTGTACCTTATGCAGTTTTTAAATGGCGTTTTGAGAAATGCAATTTTAAAATATGCAGTTATGAACGGATCCCCTCTATCGACAGTCTAGACATCTTGTATTATGTGTTGCACATGTCCATATAACATATCCTATGAAATTATTTTAGTTAAATGAATAATTTTCTTAATTTAAAAAAAAAAATAGTTTACTTAAGAATATAATACATATTAGGCTGTTGCTTTAAAAAAATATTAGAATCATCTTTCTGTCACATGTGTTGGTATTCCCGATGGCTTCGAATATAAAAAAAATAAAAAAAACGTTAGGTACAATTTTCTTAATAAAACAATTACAAAATGTTTACTTACCTATTCGACATACAAAATGTAAAACACATATAAAAATAATAATAAAATTAATTTATTATAATAATTATGATGACATTGCGAAGAGAAGTGAACATGAAATGAAATTTAATTTTTTATTTCTCTCGATTTTTTATCTACGTAACTTTAAAAAGTATTTGATAGAATGAGAAACATCAACGACATGTCATACATGTTTCACTTAAGACATTATCACGAAAGAAGAACGGCATACGATATGTCTAACATTTGTCATCTAACGTTGACAGTTATTTGTAGTATACACCAACAAAAATCTATATTTTTTCTTTTTCGTACAAATTTGGAGAAAAGCTAAGACATAGAAACGTATGTCTTTCGTAAAAATTTATTCACATGTATGTTGGCAAATTTCCAAATGAGGTTTTAGCTTAAATTGCATTAGAATGTGTTGTTGATGATTAAATACAAAATAGTTTTTATTTTCTGAATTGGGCCAATTTAGATTAACAAACATTACAGTTAGAAAGTATCGATGTCGATATAAATTCGTTCCATGAAGAAAAATAATAAAAAATTACCAGAGTGTCGATTTTGTACGAAAAGCGGCGAGGTGAGCAAACTGGAAAAATAGAGTATTGAGCATCTTGATTGTATTAGTAGGCGAGACGCATTCGCATGATCATGTTTTGATTTTTTTTTGAATTGACATTGCTATGCGTAAACTTTTCACAATTTTCATATTTTTGAATTGATTTGAAAATAATTCACAGATTTAAATATTAAATCATAAACATACAAACTAATATTAAAATATAAAATCCTTAAAAAACATAAAATATTAGTTCGTTATACCGCTCAAAACCAAGAGAATAGAAGAGGTGAGTAGACGTCAGTATCAAAATAATTAAACCGGTTCAACCGGATCCAAACCAAAATAAATGGATCCGGTTGAATCGGTTTAATTTTTTTACCTACCATCGCAAGAATGACAAATACAATGCACATATTCAAGAGAGGAAAATACACAATACAAATATAAAATTGTGTATTATACAGTTAAAATGTTGGTTTTTTCTGTTGTTTTTTCCAGACTTATAGGCTAGTTATATAATCGAAAACGGAAACGAAACGAAAGTCGAAATGACACTGATTATATAAGATGAATCGGTAAAGTTTTGGCGTTTCGGTCTTTTATTTTGACTTCTTAAATGAAAGCAAAATGTCTTTCTTTGTAAAATAGAGGTTCCAAAGTTAAATGAAATTTGTGAAGAATTTACAAATAGTGATCATTGAAAAATGGCATAGATTTAAACTAATCTTTCAGAAAATGAGAAATCTGCAATCAAGTTTTTTCCTTATTGAAAAATATAGCAGATTTCCTTTATAATTTTTCATATTTTTCCTTATGGATTTCCATTAATATTTTCCAGTTGTAGATTTATTGTAATGACGTCTCAAGCGAAATAAACAAATCGATAAAAAATATTCACAATTCAAGGAAAGTACGATACAAAAACATATTTATTGTGAATTACCGCAGGAGCCGAAACGAAAGGCATTTGAATTGAATCAATTCATCCGTTCGTTTTCGCTTCGTTTCTTCTACATAACTAGTCTATTATGTTTTCATGCAATCAATCCTTTCGTTTCGTTTCATTCCGTTTCGTTTCCGGTTATATAACTAGCCCATTAATTGTATAATAGCGTAACGACTCTTTGTAGGAATGCGTTTCTATATGGGAAAACAACAACCCAAAATCAAAATCCTTTTGGTTGGTTAATTAATTCATGCAAATAGAGAAAACATTTCACGACTACCATCGTGTTTCTTACAAAATGTAATCTAAAACTATAAACTTGTCTCGGAAAATACCTAATACCTAATTTTCCATGTGTAGAACACCGTTTTTGCAAGCGATGAAATACGATTCACTGTGGAATTAAACGAAATCTAGCGGCCTTTGGTTTCTTAAATTTTACTTATAAAATTATCCCCCCGATTCTGACGATAATACTGCTAAGATAATCTTAGCTAAGACTTTTTTGTTAAGACTTTATTTTTTAAGACTAAAGTCTTCATTGAAATTCTGAAGACAGTAGTCTTAAATAATATATTAGAAACTCTCCAAAGACTTTAGTAGAGCTGTCGAAACCAAATTTTTACCATATTGTTTCAAATTTATAAACGAAAAGCGACAGTTCAATTCGAAATTGTTAAAAAAAACTCATATTTATGTTATATATATGCTGAGAGAGTACATAATATTGTAATTTGAATAATTTTTCCGGTTTATATAGTCAAATACATATAATTATTGTTTTTGTTTAAATGTCAAAATTATGATTCCTAAGACCACCTATTTCGCTGATTTTAACGAAGACAATTTTTTAAGACTACTGACAGATAAGACTAAGTGCAGAATACGAATTTAAAGTATCTAGTCTTCGTTAAGACAAAAGTTTTCGCTAAGACTGAAAATACGTCTGTGACTGTACGTTAGAATCGGGGGGTATACTTCGGGGTACGTTAGAATCGGGGGGTAATATTTTCTTGTCGATATTTTTATCGATATAAAATGTACTTGCTTCGCATACAGAGCATGTTGTAACTATCACTTTTTTCGCTTCGATGGAAAACCCGTCTCGTATTTTATGATGAAAATTTCAATATTTACTACAACTAAATAATATGTTTACTTCTGAAATACCTGTTATTCTATCAAAAATGGGTCAAACCGAAAAAGTGAGTTACAACTAGCTAGTCGACACAGGCTAATTCTGGGTGCCTCAGGCAATTTTTCGGCTAAATTATAAAATTTTTTGAAGTGACCTTACGCTATTTGCCGCCAGGTTACAAAGGAAAGTCTCCTCGCGAAGTAACTTTTCAATTTAGTTGTCAAATATCATTTTTTAAAATTTCTTTATTTCATTTCTTATATTTATAAATTTTTAAACATTTTGTAGTTTACATTTGCTAATAATGCAACTTCCATATCAACTTCCATTATTTTAATTTAATTTAATATTTCCTTTATCCACGAAAAGTCGACAATTTAGTATTTCGATTAGACAGGCACATTTTGTTTTGTTGATGTTGATGTCACCTATGAATGTTTATTGTGAATTACTGAGCAATTTAGTTTAGTTCACAATTTAGTCGAAAAAATCGACCTGAGACACACAGCATAAGAAGGTTAATATAAAAAAATATTTTTTACAACAAAATAGAGAAATGACAGGCTGCTAGATTTTTTTTGGTTTCAAAGTGAATCATCTCTTCTTAGGTATTTTATGGATATGTTATTAATTTTTTTAACCAATAAATTTTGTTTTGTTGCTATGCCACTGTGGCGGCTTTCTCTTACGTACAATTTGTATTTTCAGGCTTGCTAATGGAATACGTTTGGTGTAAATATTTTATGTACAAATAAATAATTAAAAAATATTAAAAATTAATTACATGTAGATTATCTCGGAGTCTTTTATTGTGCTCAAAATACACATTACCCTAACCATATTTTTCTTTTTATATTCGGTGTGCAAGTAGAAACTGATTTTTTTGATCAAATTCAACTTTATTGAAAATATAATTGTTACAAAAATTAATTATCGAAATATTCGCCATTACTATCTATGGTCTTTTGCCATTTATCAAGTAGATGATGAACGCTTTCGGTATAGAAACTTTGTTGTTTCGAAGCAAAATAGTCATCGAGCCATATTTGCACATCTTCAACTTTCGTGAACCGCTGGTTTTGAAAAACGATAATGATGTTCATCTGAATAAGTGGTAATCAGAGGGAGCCAAGTTTGGAGAATACGCCGCACCCTGTAAAAGTTCCCAGTTGCCCTATTCCCTTTTTCCCTGTAAAAGTTCCCAGTGGCCCTATTCTGGGAATACGGAACTGGGAACAATTTTACATAGCTTTTGTCTATAAATCAGTTTTTTTGGCATACTGAGAAAAAAAGTTAGTTGTAAATATTTGTAAATTGAGAATAATTTTTCCATAGCGAAATTATCAGGGAAAGACATTCCCAATTTTATTATGTTTTCAAAAAAATTACCACTAACTTTTTACCTTAGTATGCGAGAAAAAATTATTAAAATATAATGTGTATATAAATTCTTTCCCCAATTCCCTATTCCCGGGGAATTACCAGAATAGTGTCACAGGAGAAGATGAGTTCCTGGCATGTGGATGAGCGTCCACATACGCCTACCTGGTCAAGATTTAGGCTTAGGACCAGCAGTTGTCCTATGATTAACAGAGGCAGTTCCGGAAGGTAGCTCCCTATACTTTGATAGATATTTTACTACGATACCCTTGTTAGATAAACTAAGGGAACGTAAGTAAATCGGATTCGAAGTATTCGATTTCCGCTGGACAAGGATATTCAGCGAGGTGAAGCGGCCGAACGATGCCGCGGAGACGACAAAATCATAACCGTTAAATGGAAAGACACCAAATATGTTGTCAACAGCATTTGGAAAATATCCACTATCGTCAATGAACAGAAGGAGCAAGACTGATAGAAAATATGTTAAGGTGTCGTGCTCCACAGTTATCGTGGAATACAATAAAAAATGGGCGGTGTAGACAGTGGTTAACTCCTGGATGGAATACAGAATGGATTGCTTGTCCAACGGATTACCAAAAAATAAAATTAAAAATTTGTTTGATTTTCGACTGGAAATAGCCGAAGCATTGCTTGCTTCTACATCAAAACGAAAATTTGACTGCTTCGAAAAAGACGATGAACTTAGCCTAAAGCCAAACCAATTTGTTAATGGCGCCATCCATCGGATAGTGTCCGATTCGATGGTTATGAACACTGGCCAATAATGGACAATTTAGTAACTGCTCGTGCTTGCAGACTTGCTTCGTGCAATAAAGGACCCGGGATCGATGCGAAAAATGCAACGTGCATTTATGCCTTATACAAGGTAGTTGTTTTAAAGACTATCATTTAAAATTCTAAAACAAGGGGCAAAAGCTGATTGTTTTAGAGGTCCGGTAATACAAACAATGTGATTTAATTATTATTTTTCCATATATTTGATAGGTATAGGGTGTACATACATATGTATTTCCGGCCTTTTTTAGTGAAATAAAAGACATTAGTTTGTGTAGAAAATGCCCACGGTTCAGGCAATAAACGAATTCCTCGAAGGAAGAAGCCTGGTTGTTTCGTGGCGATCCAGTCATCGACCATTTTTTAGACGTTTTCATATGAAGTGCCAAGGCTGATTGCATCGACCGGCATAAGTAGTAATCAGAGGGAGCAATGTCTGCAATCACCGTGGGTGTGGTAAAATTACCCAGTTCTGGCTGTCCAAGTAGTAGTAGACAGGTATAGCAACGTGTGGCCTAGCGTTGTCATGTTGTAAAATAATCTTATCGTGCCTTTTGTCCCTTCCGGTCGTTTTGCAGCTCTCCCTGGTACTCTTGGGGGTCGATTTTGTTCAAAATTCGACAAGTTCACGAAATAACCGCTGTTTTATTACAATATATAAAAAAATGTTTTATTATATAAAATGTTTTTATGATTATATGATGATGTCATATGTTTTATAATATAAATGTTTTATATTTGTGTTATAATTTATATGTAAAAGTGTGATTTATGATTCATAAGGGAAATTCTTTCTGAATACGTATTTTATGAATATTATGTATTCTCGTAAGTTAGTAAGGATGTTTTAATTATTATATTATCCTTATATAATTGATCGATTTAATTCCCACCCTGTAGGCTGAGACCAAGTGTTACCAAATGAAAACGCTGTAATTTTTTTAATTTTGATTATTTTTTATTGAAATTTCGTGGAATATGTTGAAAACATATTACATTTTATGAAAAACACGTTACTGCTCGATATGACCTCCTTTGGCTCTGAATATTTGATTCAGTCTTCCATAGAAAGCATTGCATGCTAACCGAACGTGATAAAATTCCAAAAATTGTCTTTTCTGATGAGGAAATTTTCACCATTCAACAGTATGTGAATAAACAAAATGATCGTGTTTGGTTAGAGCACAAGTCCAAAGATAATTTGGACACAAAAATTGCCATGCGCAAGCAATCACCAGCTTATGTTATGGTTTGGGCTGCAGTGACTGCAGATGGACGCTCTCCTCTGGTTTTCATCGAACTGGAGTCAAGGTAAACCAAGAGGTGTACCGCCAAAAGATCCTAAACGATGCTTTGCTACCTTGGGCACGTAAACACTTTGGTACAAATCGTTGGACATTCTAACAGGACTCGGCACCGTCACACAAAGCTCGAGCGACACAGCAATTTTTACAAAATTGCGTTCCGCGGCTGATTTCGTCGAAAGAATGGCCACCATATTCACCATACTTGAATCCCATGGATTTCTTCATATGATCCATTTTGGAGAGTAAGGTGTCCACTAAAAAATACGAAAGTGTTGATGCATTGAAGTCAGCTCTTGTTCGAGAATGGAATAAAATTCCGCAAGCCCACGTTCGGTCAGCATGCAATGCTTTCTATGGAAGACTGAATCAAATAATCAGAGCCAAAGGAGGTCATATCGATCAGTAACATATTTTTCATAAAATGTAATATGTTCTCAACATATTCCACGAAATTTCAATAAAAAATAATCAACATTCGGGTTTAGTCTTTTGTAATTTAAGGGATTTGGTTTTCTTTTCCATTGATAAATATTCATAATCAATGTGTTACGACATTATACGATATTTTATTTATCTACGAAAATATTTCAATTATATGATATTTTAGGAAGTGACTATATTTTTATAAATGGTGCCTACAGTAATTACAATCAGCACTACAAAACAATTGGTAAAAATTACGGCACATAAACTCGACTACAAAAGATTATATAAAGCTTTCTTAAATGAATCTGCGAACGTCACGGCGATTGTCTAGACGTTTCAGCTTCAAAAGATTGCACCGATTCTGATAAGGTGGAAGAACGTAATCCACAGCACACATGGATGGTAAACGCCGTAGTGAGAATAAAATAAACTGGTTCTGGATACTCTCAACCCTCTCGGAATGACAGTGGTAGAAGGGTGACCAAACAGGAGAGGCGTATTCAAAAATAGAACGAACAAAGCAGACGTATAATGATGTCAAAGTTAACGAGTCACTAAAGTCCTTGCAGTTTCGTTTAATGAAACCAAGCATAATGCACGACTTTAAAATTATGGCGTTAACATGTCTGGTAAATGTAGCGTCAGATTCGAAGATCACGCCAAGATCCGAAATGAACTCAACCCGATCAATGATTTCGTTGTACAGTTGATATTGATAAAAAACAAGCGAGCGGATACGGAAGAAAGAAAGAGTTTTGAATTTATTCACGTTTAAAGGGAGTATGTCGTTAATTGGCCGCAACTGCAAAAGCGGTTTAAGTCATCTTGTAACAATTTGCAGTCTAACACGCTAGAAACCCGGGCGAAAATCTTCATGTCGTCCGTGAAGAGGAGGCAGTTGGCAAACTTAAAACATTTAACAACGTCATTAACAAATAATGAAAATAACAGTGGGTCGATATGACTACCCTGAGCCACGCCGGATGGCGCCCGAAATAATGGGGAGAAAGAATTCAGAATCCGGATTGCCAGCCATCTGAGAGGTAAAAACGCAATCAGTCGATGGGAATGAAATGACAATCGAGACTCTCCAACTTGCTAATAAGAGTAGAGCGATCAATCACATCGAAAGCCTTTGCGAAGTCGGTATAAACAACGTCTAGCTGCTGCTTGTAATTTAGACTGTCAAATAAATTACCACAAAAAGAGGACAAGTTAGACACGGTAGACCTACCGGGATAAAATCCATGCTGAAAAGGAGAAAGAAGTCTCTTGGTATGGAAGTGCAATACTCTGTGAACCATGGACTCAAACAGTTTGGGTAAGACAGAGAGGATGGCGATCCCACGATAATTACTAACCTCGCTTCTATTACCCGCCTTGAAAATTGGATGAACACATGATATTTTCCAGGGATCCGGAAAAAAACCACGACGAAGGCTTTCGTTAAACAAGAAGGTAACTGCAGGGGCCAGACTTACAGCACAACGATTGAATAGGATCGGTGGAAGACCATCGTGACCCGCTACCTTACTAACGTCGAGAAGGAGCAGTTGATCCAGAACCTCCTGTTCAGAAAATTTGAAATGATCAAATACAATGGAGGTGGAAGTAGTAGGAGACCCGGTTTTTAATGGTGTCTTTTGTAATTTAAGTGATTCGAATTTCTTATCATTGATAAATATTATTTTATTTATCTACGGAAATTATTTCATTTTTTACGATATTTTGGGAAGTGATTTTATTTTGATGCTTAGAAAATATTTTTAATTATGTTTTTTGTAATTTAAGCGATTCGAGTTTCTTATCCTTTATAAATATTCATGGTCAATTATTTTATGACTAACAATTTTATATTTTATTTATCTACAAAAAATATTTCATTTTTGGGAAGTGATGATAAGTTTATGTCTAGAAAATATGTTTGGTGATCAAAATATTCAGTGATTTTGCCTAGAATATTTTTGTTATGATTTTTTGTGTTTTTAAGAAATTTATAATCAATGTTGGAGTCAATATCCTGAAAACACAACACCGCAAGTATATAACTAGTAGTGGTATGTGTGTTATTGCGATGCACGACCTTTTAATTTTTTGGATATGACATTTCTAGATTCATTTCCATTTATAATTTAAAATTTGTAAATACAATGCAAATATGCTTTAAATAAAATTAAATTTATTTAATTTTAGTTTTAAAATAAATTTCTAATTCTGTGTTTGTGCGAAAACAAAACATTCATTCGACATCGCATTGAAAAAAAAAATTAAAATATGTGTAGTTAATTTTTTTTTTCTAACACATTGACGCGCGCTTTCTAAATGTGTGTGCTACTCAGGAACGAACGTAGGAGCGAACGTGTTAACTCGCCACTCAAATACTTGGTGAGATGTCAAAAAAGTGAGACGACGAAAGGACATAAGCACCACAAAACTGACCCGATTTGAACCGATTCATTATTGCTGATGCTTACATTCGCAGAAAACAAACAAACATAACCACAGAAAAATTACACACACTCATATAATATTGTATACTATACTCCTTATACGTAAACGAAAACGTCATATTTTTTCTGTCGAATTTTGAACAAAATTGACCCCCTGGCTTGACCCACGCTGGTTTGCGCTTTGGATTGTCATAATGGATCCACTTTTCATCCCCACCGATGATCCGAATGTGTATGTCCCTTGGCAAAAATATGGAAAATGATAATTTTATTTTTGTTGCACTTTCCGGTTTATATTCTTGCTCAAAAGATGCACTTCGAATTTTATCGCGGTACCCCTATTTTAAAATTTTGGGTCTTAAAGGAATAAGTGCGGTCATACATTTTTTTTTGTTTAGATTAGGGTCCTCCATTACCTCCAGAATTTATTGTACTTACTTAAGAGTCACCCTGTATATACCGGTAATGTTAGTACTATAATTAAGGCAGCATTCAATACAGCATGGAAGTGGCATAAGTTTCATTACACATCATACCGATTATATATTAAATTAACTAAAAATGGACAAAACCAAATTCATAAATCGATAAATAAAATAATACATATAAAATATGATTAATAATAAATTATATGAATCGTGAAACAAAACTTACTAAAACTACATATAAACACTTATCGCGCATGTTGTTGTTGCAATGTGTCCTTTTTCCTTAAAATTCGGTGCTCTCACATTTTTCTTGCGGACACAAGCAAAAGTAAATTATGGGATTTACGAAATTCGGTTATATACATTTTGGGGTTAACACGCATTTAAATAACATTTTTAAGCTAGCTTTTCGGGCTTGGGGGATGTGGGAAAGAAAATTAATTTTCATCCGAAGTGATTCGTTATAATAAAAATAATATGTACATAATACGTAGAAGTAAAAGTGTAAAACAATTTTATTTCAAAAAATCAATTTTATAATATTTTGTGTCGTACCACATTTTGATACATTTCATATTAATATAAAAGTAAAAATAATTATGGGAAAGTTATTAATTAATTTTCTAATAATGCTCGTATTTTCTCTATCATAATTTATATAGTTTGAGGTTAATGGATTGTAATTATTTGTTATTTAGTTACTTTAGTAATTTCTTAAAAATGTTTTATTTAGTTTTCGAGACATCGATATTTTATAGCGTCTAATGTTTTTGGTTTAGGTATTATTTTTATTGTAGCATGTGCGATGACTAGCTTAAAAGTTCAAATGAATACAGAACAAATTCTATATCAATTGCAGAGTTTTATTTGAAATTCTTAATATTTAAGTTTGTTTCAAATTAAGTATGAATTCACTACGACAGATCCAGTTAAATTTTACAGAGAACCCGTTGACAGTTTTAGAGGACAATAACTTACGTTAATTGCAACATGTATACATATATTATGTTGATAAATTGATTATTTTTCCTCACAATTAAAAAATTGCTAACATAAAATTATATTTTTAATTATTAAATATACAAATTCAAAACCATAAATCAATTAGTCGCGTTTTGTATTTTATCCTAGTAATTCTCATAAACTCGTATGTATAACGTATATGGGAAATATTGTAGATCTATGATAATGTAGTATATAATAACCACGTACACGAGTATGCTCGAGAGTAAATACCCCCGTATTTGTAAATAAACATTATACGAATACAAGGATGAGATGTACAATGATTAATATAAATGTTGTACATTCATATACAATACATATTTATATACATACAATATACAAACGTCGCAGATATAATACCCGGATAATTTTATTTCCATATTTTCCGAGTTCAAGCCGTATTTATGATCATCATAACTATACTTGACTTTTCGTACAAATGCAAAAACGAACGTAAATATGTAAAAAATGGAATAATATTTTAAATAATTTTTTAATTTAAATAATTAAAATAATTATCTAAAAATAATTGACAGAAGGTGGTTTAAAATAATTCCATCTTTGGCTGTGTCAATGAGATTCAAACGTTTTTCGAAATATTGAATCAAATCAAGTAACTGGGTATACTATAAAGTATTGCAACGAACGTAAGAAAATAAAGTCATGCAGCAAGCAAATACGCGGATTGCTCGTCAAGGGGCTATAATAATTGTTTTTTAACTATTGTAATCTTTATAATTATATTTAGTTTAATTATTTCTCAAAAAAATGTTCCAGGTGTAATCTGATACATACCGATATTTCATTCCAACCATCGAGCCCGTGAGATGTTTAAAACGGCATGGATGTTACTTTTAAAAAACAAATGGTGGGGTGAATATGTTGTGGCCAACACCCAACTTTCTTTCACCACGAATATTGACTTTTGGTAACACTGTCTTATATAATCAAAAACAATATGCGTGTTTAAATATCAGAAAACTAACAAAATTTAATCTTTTAAATCTTTGTTTTTTTTTGTAAATACTAAACTTTTCAACATCAGTGCAAAAATTGAAAGATTTCTCATTGATGCCGCCACTTCCGGTTCATAGATTTCTACCAAATTACGCAATGATCTTGCAATTAATGGAAAAAGTTTAAGTATGAAGTTTTATCCCGAATATTCAATCCGCCTGGACTGTAGAAATACCGAATTTTGGGATTTTTTTCTATCATAACTTCGTCATTTCCGGTAAAATTTAAAAAATTGTCTGAAATTTTGTTTGAAATTTAATTTACAAGCTCCTATGGAAGCTGTCGCTTCCGGTGAACCGATGAAGACCAAAAATCATTAGGATCTCCAAATTTATGGAAAAAGCATGCAGTTTCATCCCAGTTAATAAATCCGTATCTACAGAATTTTTGCTTAAAAACAGTTTTTAGTCAAAAAACGCCATTTCCACTTAAATTTTGAAAAACTGATAGGACCGTATTTTTGCAAAATTAATTTACAATCTACCGACTAAACGGCACACTGGTTAAAGTTTTATCGTTTGGATCGGGAGGTACCGGATTCGAATCCCAATAGGGGCAGGGTGCAAAAGGGATTTTCATCTGCTGATTACGTTCGATGATGGAAATTACCCGACCCCCTGTCGGAGTACACAACTCATGGGCCCATCTTCCATGCCAGTATTATAGGTTGGCATGGAGCTATGCAATGTGCAGATGGTTCTATATAAATCAGACCTATAGCCGTACGTCGTCGATTTGGCAAACGATGCGTAAGGTAGGACGTGAAAACCATACACGAAAGAGTTGGGAGTGCTTCGGCCCGAAAAAAGATTGCATAGATTAAATCATACCACAAAAAAATACAATCTTTTAGTTCATTCTTTTTGCTAATAAATGATATATTTTTCAAAATATTACCAAATATTAAGATTACTTTGCACGGCACCACATACTCTGATTTTGTAAAACTATTTTTTTGACTTTATCGATATAGCGCCGGTAATGGGACATCTGTAAAAATCTCGATGCCAACATTTTTCATGATTTGTATACTTTATTTTACTACGTAAAAGAAAGTAAAAACTGAAAGTTAAGAGAATTTTGCGGTTACTTGTCTTATTACTTAATCGTACCTTAGATCTTCATAAAGAACATTCTACCTGTATGTTACTGTGTACATATGTTACACTAACATTGCAATGTAAAATTTTAAATGTTTTTGTTTCTGCACTAACATACATATCTGTGTCTACTATAGATATTTAGTTAGGTAATGTCCATTTTGGTGTAAGGTCAATTGTCGTGAGGCGTTTGTTTTTGTCTAACTCCATGTTAGTACGAGTAAAATAAAAATTGTTGGTGTTAGTTTTCAATTGAAGTCCAATTTTCGATCAAGATAAAATCTGCCCTTCTATATAGCGTGATATGTTTTATCACTGATATTGTTTTACAAAATAATGCTAAAATACTTAAAATTATCACTTTGTATAACTTTCCAACTTTAATCTGCTCTCCTGGACCAGAGTAATTGGCAATTCCGATAACCCGAGATTCTTGAAAAGAAGGGCCTTTTTTGACACTAAACTAATGTTGCTTCGAGAGTTTCGTTTTGCAACTAAAAAATGAAAACTCCATGCAAAGTTTGCAATCAGCTTTCAAACATCCAGTACAACGAAAACCACGACCGTTAGTCCAACATTTAATAGCAATGACAAGCTATCCAGTCAGCCTTAGCAACCGCAGAGGAAAATATAAGTACATACATGTACATACATACATGGAGGAAGACCACCAAGATCGGATAAATACTGGTCGACAAACGGCACAGTGGTTAAAGGTTTTGCGTGTGGGTCGGGACGGGAGGTACCAGGTTTGAATCCCGGTTTTTTCATCATCAGATTACGCTTTGTTATGAAAATTATCACAGGCCCATCTTGCATGCCAGTACTATAGGCTGTGCTGGCAAAGAGCTAAGCAACGTGCGGATGGTTCTACGAAAAATCTTTAAATCTTTAAATAAAAAAAAGATTGGTCGATCAGTGCCGTCAACTCGTCGAAAATAAACGACGCAACTTTTCGTCGAGATTTTTTTTTTATCTGTTATCAATTTTATTTACATTTAAATATTATAAATTTGTCATAGCTCAGTTGATTAGATATGTGTATCTTTTGGTTCAAATTGTACTCACTCGTATCAGGGACCGATTTTCTATCGTTATATAGAATTTATACATAGCGTTAACGAAATTCAAACTTATACTGCTATTTACAAGTTATATCACATTGTCTATTTATATAAAGATAGAATAAATTTGTTACAAAACTTATTAATTAATACAACAAAATATGGATAAGAAATTAATTGACGAACTTTTAAATTTATATTCAAAGTGTTAATAGACACATTTACGAGAAGAGACGTTGAACATTTTTAGTTTGTTTATCCCAAATAAGAAAAGTTTTGGAGAAAACGGACTTCCATCCGAGGAATCCACAGCCATCAAAAAACGAATGGAGAACTGAGAACAAACGTGACTGATGTTCTCTCAGAATGGGAAACTGACGTCTAAAGTCATACTACATCGGACTAACAAAGTGTTCCCTATTCGAGCTGTTGCTCCACGAGGCGAGAATGCATTGTTATTTCATATCCCACAGTATAGGAAGTAGACGCAGCTATTAGTAGATTAAAATAAGGCAAACAACTCAGTATCAATGGCATCCCCGCAGCACTATTAAAACACGGAGGAGCTATTCTTGCATCTAATCTTTGGCGTAATGATCTGGGACCAGGAGAAGTTACCCGATCAATAGAAGGCCGCACTCAAGTCCGTTGTGCAAAAAAATTAACATCCCAAATGTGAAAATTACCGTGGCCTAGCTGTTAAACACCGCCTACAAAGTACTTGATAATGTTGTACTTACCAGAATATCCCTCGCCGAAAATCGGCGATTATCAATTCGCCCCAACCACTAATCTGTGTTTCACACTACGGATGATCTTGGAAAAATGTTGAGAGTATACAACACAATCATTCACCAACTCATAGACTCAACAGGCATATGATAGCATAAATCGCGAAACAAATCAGTTCAGGTCAAATTCTTGTATAATCAGATGACATCGTGCTTCTTAGCCGAAGACTAAATGATATCAAAAATTGTTTAATACCGTTTGACTGATACGCGAAACGACTGGTTTGAAAATCAATAACAACATAAAAAAACTGTTATCAACATCTAGGAGCATCTCTACGCCTAAATCTTGGGGAATACGACTACAACTATGACAACGTGAAAAGCGACAAAACGAAATGTTTAACTTTATTTTTTTTTGGTACGACCACCGTATCTAAATACGACAGCATAGTTTTTGTGATTTTTTCATCTAGCCATTTTTAATTTCGTTTCGACTCGATCCTAAGGTAACTCTCCATTATAAATGCACACAAAAATAACTAAAACTTAACCTATAACTTAACACAACTCGCTTTGTAAACGCCGTAAAATGGCTCGCCGTAAAATTATTAAAAGACATTTGATAAAGAGACTGTTGGAAAACAAGGAATTTTAATAAGGGCGGGAGAATATTTTTCGGTTTGGTTGCTATAAAAAATACTTAATTTGATACTTTTTATTATTATGGGACCAATCCCAACAACAACCCAAATTTTGAGCTAAAAAGTGTTTACGAATGTGCCAGTGCACAACTACGGCATATATATTTTTAGCTGTTTTGCTTTGGCAAAGTCCGCTTAGCTTTAAATTGCCAATTTTGGTTTCAGCAATATTTGCTGGTAAATTTCCAGTATTGGAAAATGATGGTTCATCATAGTTGGCGTATGTATCAGAAGTAATTAAAGAAGAGTTGGCTTTAAATAAAACCAAAAAATAAGACTTTCATAAAACCGATTCAACTTACAATTACTACTGACATGAAAGCCAACTATGATGGAAAATTATTTTCCGATACTGGAAATTCACGAGGAAATATTGCTGAAACCGAAATTGGCCGCTAATATTTCATGTTTTAAAGCTAAGCGGATTTTGCCAAAGCAAAACGGCTATTGTTTCTTTCAGGTTTTTTTGTAAAAAAAAGAATGCTGTGAGCTGAATAGAGGCAATACCCACATAATAACCATTAAGGTCGATTTATATTATCGGCGCGGCACAGCACAGCTCATCCCAAAAGAATATTGTTACATGAATTTATTATGAGAGTATTTATATTATAAGTGCATTTCGGTGCAGTACAGTACAGCGCATATCGTATAATCCAAAAAGAATATTTGAAAACAAAACGCAAACGAATATACGAAAGAAAACCAAAATAGATACAAACAAAATAAATAAATACAACTCAAATATTCCATCGTAAAATGATAGATACGAACGCAAACCGGAATAAATACGAACCCAATATATGAGCTGAACCGAGCTGATAATATAAATCGTTGATGCACGAAACGATGCATGACTGAGCTGAGCCGCGCCGATAATATAAATCGACCTTTAGTTACCAACACAACTGCAGTACAAAATATCTTTCGAAATCGGAATTATTAAAATTTGATCGATTTGAAAAAGCGCAGAGAACATGAATATGTTTTTACTATAAACTATCTACTCTCTTTCGTAGAAAAGAGATGGAAGAATTTTTAATGTAAACTGCTATTACATTGCCCAGGGTAAAATAAATTGATTTTTTTATTAAAAATCACTGGTAAAAAGTATAAGAATTCATTCAAAAAATAACGCATTCTAAAACTTAACGTAGAAACTTAATCTCGCAAATATCGTAACACTAAAAAACCTCAAAACTTCGATAGAAATAAAAACTTAATTTCATATTATATGGTGAATCACATAGGCTGTTTTCCAAACAGTGACTTATTTGTGGACACCGACTTATTTAAATAAGTCACCTCGCGAGGAGACTTATTTGAATAAGTACGTCTACACAGAAATGTCCAAAAATGTGTCTTGGCTCAATCTAATACATGTAGTATTTACGCTATTTGCCGTAGGCACTTGGCGAAACACACTTATACTTAATAAACACATTTTTATTAATCACTTGTTTTTTGTTTCGCAGAATATTTTGAATATTTTTCAAAAAGTTTAAAAAATCACTCGATCGATTTCGACTTGTTAGGTCATCAGGAGGATACTCCTGATGATGACCTAACAAGTCGAAATCGATCGAGTGATTTTTTAAAATTTTTGAAAAATATTCAAAATATTCTGCGAAACAAAAAACAAGTGATTAATAAAAATGTGTTTATTAAGTAATACATGTAGTTTTTATTTTCAAATCTAGTGATCACGGCCAACATGTCGTGATTTTTTTTCGTCCATATAATAGTAATTGCGTTTTGTTTTTTGTTATTACGTCACAAATAAGTCGGTACAATGATTTGGAATGGCTTGACTAACTTATTCAAGATGGCGCCAAATAAGTCAATAAGTCTGTAATAAGTAGCTGTTTGGAAAACACCCATAGTTATTAAAATACATCATGTCAAATTGTCAATTATTTTATTTTTCACGTTTTAAAAACCTAAACCAAGTTTTTTTTTTTTTTTTTTTTTTTTTTTTTTTTATTTATTTAAATTATTACAACTGAATACAATTCATCTAGTAATTTTTCTTTCTTAATTTAGTCACATGTGAATGAGAAGACGCCCATTGGCCGGCTCCATTTATAGGTTATTTACTGTAGTAGTAGTCTTTGCTTTGGTGTCCTTAATCCATTAAATCAATTGGTTTCGTTCTCTGCAATCGTCTTACTGCATGGGAGGTGTCCAACATACCACGAAGCTCTTCATTTACGTGTTGATAAATACGTTGTCCATGTATTACTGCAAGTTTTTTTATTTCTTCTTGGACCGTCGGGATATTTAGATCCCGATGAAGGTCATCATTCCTAATGTACCACGGAGCGTTAACTATACCACGTAGCACTTTGTTTTGAAAAGTTTGTATTATTTTAGTGTTGGTTTTCTTTGTACAGCCCCAGAGCTGTATTCCGTAAGTCCATACAGGCTTTAGCACCTGTTGATATAATAGCAATTTATTTTCGGTTGACAATTCCGAGTTTTTCCCGAGCAGCCAATACATTTTTCGATATTTGATATTAAGTTCTTCTTTTTTCTTTTTAACGTGCTCTTTCCATCTGAGCCTGGTATCTAAGGTCATCCCTAGATATTTAGCCTTATTTGCATACGGAATCTGCTGACCGTTAATGATTACAGGTTTGTAACTGACTTTTAGATTAGTAAAATTCACATGCGTGGATTTCGATTCATTGAGCCCGATTCGCCACTTTTTTGTCCATTTTATGATTTTGTCACATGCTTCTTGAAGTTTCGTTGTCGATTCCTCGATAGTGTCTCCTACTGAGAGAACTGCAGTGTCATCAGCAAATGTTGCAACGGTAACATCGTTTAAATGAGGTAAATCTCTGGTGTAGAGTAGGTAAAGAATTGGTCCCAAAACACTACCCTGAGGGACTCCTGCCGAGATCTTTTTTAGCTCGGAGTATTCATCTTCATATTTCACCCGAAAGTGGCGATTCTCTATATATGATTTTAAAATCATGTAATATTGTTTTGGTAAATCTCTATGTAGTTTAAAGAGTAAACCTCTGTGCCATACCTTATCGAAGGCCTGTGCCACATCTAAGAAGATACCAGAGCAAACCTTTTTCCTTTCTAATGTCTAAACCAAGTTGAAGGAAAATAATAACCCCCATTTGCGGGACCAGTTATGCAAGAAGAAGTCATAACAAATATGACGTCCTTTGAATGATGGTAATCGATATATGCTTTACACCAAGGATTTGATAGCGACGTTAGACGAATATAAAATCCAACAAATAACAACAACTACTGCTTCATCAGCTAGAGTCGAACGAGTTTTTTCGACCTTTGGGTTAGGTCGTTGAAAATTAGCCTAGAGGGATAGATAAAGCGGCAAAATTAACATTTTTGGCAAAATAGCTGAATAAATAAAAAAAGTTTTTTTTTTTATTCTGTCATATGATTATGAAATACTTACTAAATAAAATTTACTAAATATCATAATTCCTCGATATTAAAATTATTTGATTTAATTTATGTTTAAATGAATCTGTTTCTGTATATTATATTATCTTCCTTTCCTTAAACAGTATTTAATTGTTCTCGGGAATATATAACAATTTAAGTTCAACATTAGAATTTTGTAATAAAGAAAATCTGATCTAAATCAAGAAAATCTGATTTAAATCAAAAAAATACAATTTTTTTGATTTTTTTTTAAAAAATCAACAAAATTACATGCCATGGCAGTGTATACGGCCGCCTTGCAATATATGATGCAGGTCCAGAAAACTTAAACGCTAAACCAAAAACTTAAACCAAACGCTATGGAAATTTTGTTTTGAAAAGTTTTTTTTAACTTTGTTAATTTATATCTCGTAAATGCGGTAGACAAAATTTTTTTCTTTTTATTTTATTTTATTATTTTTTTTTAATCTTTATTTTTTTGTGCAAGCAAAAATTTGTATTTGTATTTATATAACGTTTTAATAAATTAGTTCTTAAAAAATATTACCGGCCCCTCGCGAAGTTTAACTGCGCATACGTGTGGCCATTAAAGTGTTAATAAAAAAAACAATTTCATACCAAAAGCATCCATACAAAGTTCATGTATTGTGATATGGCCATACATACATAGGCCCTGGTAATAGTCAACAAGATATTCATTTGGTAGTAGTGATTCACGTCTTACAAATTAACGTACGTGTAAATAAACTATGTTGTAGAAGGTACTTGACAGTACCATTCGAACAGGCTTAACAAGAAATATATTTGTTAGAAACCGTGCGATGTTTGAAACGAATCGACTGATATTGCATATAATATATTTAAAAAGGCAGTAGGCATAGCCCCGTCGTTATATGGGTGCTCCGTGCTTGATAAGACGGTCTTAGGAAGTATCATTTTGACTTAAACCGATCAATGTTAAGATCGAGTGATCATCTTACACGCAAATTTAATTCTACTTAAATGGTATTATATTATCGTATCTTACAAATGTATGTAAATGTTTGTTAACAATTCTATCCAACAATTTTGTTTCAAATCAGTTCAACTAACAATAGTGGGCTTCTCCCCTAGCACCATCATAAACTAGAATAGTTTTTTCCAAATAATAAATACTGTATTGCAATTGATTCATCTAGAATATGTTTTTATTTGCAGATTTACCAATCGGGATGTCTTCTGTAAATGTTTCATCAATCAACCGTATTCAATAGTCTAGTATGGTTATGGTGAATTTAACAGTAAATTGTTGACAATGGTTTTAAGTACAGAATGGTCACAAGTTGAAGTAATTGATTTACTAAATGACGGTAACGGTTTAGGATTTATGTTAGCTGGAGGAAAAAGTACCGGTGTGATAATAAAAGCTTTAATACCAGGTGGTGTAGCAGAACGAGATGGACGTCTACAGAGCGGCGATCACGTATTGCAAATTGGTGATGTTAATTTACGAGGTTTCAGTTCGGAACAAGTTGCGACAGTATTGCGGCAGTGTGGATCACAAGTTCGTTTGATAGTTGCCAGACCCGTTGAACCAACATCACCGGATTATCAAGCTTTAGCTAGTCATGCACCGATTATACCTACCAAATTACTATCGGATCCGGAAGTTTTGGAAAGACATTTATTACAAAGTGCCGGTTATGCAGATGCTCTATTACATGCCTCTATTAACGAAGCCGATTCAGTAATGACACACATCGATGTTGTGGCAATAAACGCATTAAATATAGAACGTAACAGTATATCATTAATATCACCTTCAAATTTATCATTACCACCTATAATTGATACATATTTAGAATTACCTGAAACCGAAACTTATGAAGTTGAATTAAACAAAAACGTGTATGGCCTCGGAATAACGGTGGCAGGCTATGTATGCGAAGAGGAGGATTTATCCGGAATATTTGTAAAAAGTATAATAGAAGGAAGCGCAGCTGAAATGAGTCGGAGAATTCAAATTAATGATAGAATTGTAGCTGTAGATGGTAAATCATTGTCTGGGGTAACGAATCATCAGGCAGTTGAGATACTACGTAATACCGGTATTGCAGTAAAATTGACACTAGAAAGATTTTTACGTGGTAGAAAATACGAACATCTTCAAGTCGCGTTGACCGAAAGTAAAGCAGAGAACCGAAATATATCTTTACCGCCTTCTCCATCGATTACCACCCTATCATGGGTGGCGGCTAAATCAGATGCAGATTCAATAGTGACAACAGATTGCGGTGATGTGTGCGTGATAGAGGCAGATTTTGCATCGCATACAACGATTGACTCGAGCGTTTATGCTGGTGAAAACGGTGATAAAAATGATGATGATTCAGATGATGATTCATCAAGCAATAGAAGAAGTGAACAAGACGGTGAAAAAACTGCAACACATTCACAGGCTCCTAGCCTCGATTCATTAGCTGAAATTTGGACCAAAGAACTACCAGAAAGTGATATTATTGTAGCCGAACTAAATAAATTATCAGGTTTGGGTATAAGCCTGGAGGGCACTGTAGATGTAGAAGGTGGAATTGAATTGCGACCACACCATTTTATTAGATCTATTTTAAATGAAGGGCCTGTCGGGCTAAATGGTTGTTTTAAACCTGGAGATGAATTATTACAGGTAAATCAGCACAAATTGCAGGGTTTAAAACATACCGAAGTAGTTAAAATTTTAAAAGAACTTCCAATGAAAGTGAAATTAGTATGCGCTCGGGGTTCATCAGCTCCGCTTCCCATTATAAATACTTCACAAAATCCTGAAGCATTTGAGGCTCGCAGTATTTTGGCGGGAGGACTACAAAGCCTTCAAGGAGTATTGACGAAAGCACAATCAGAAAGTTCTTTATACACCTCGAGCACTGCAACGTTGACGGACCAAAACCGTTCGAAATCGGTTGAACAGATATCTGGACTGGCACTTTGGAGTACTGAAATAGTTTACCTCGATATAGAAAAAACTGATCGTGGTTTTGGGTTTTCAATTCTTGACTATCAAGATCCAATTGATCCAGATGGTACAGTAATTGTTGTCCGAGGACTAATACCGGGCGGTTCAGCAGAACAAACAAACTTAATATTTCCTGGAGATCGACTTGTCTTTGTGAACGACAAAAATTTGAATGGTCTTACGTTAGACCAGGCGGTTAACATTTTAAAATCGATGCCATCTGGCATTGTAAAATTAGGTTTATGTCGTCCTTTATCAACATCAGATAATAATATTACGTCACCGGATACACCAACAACATAGCTAGATTTCATAGAGATATTTTTTGAACTGGATTTGTAAGTACATACATATTTTAAACTAATTTATTATTATAATTTATTGTTTTAAAATTAAGATAGAATTTATATTTTATTGTAAATTTTGTTTAATGCGGTTTTTTACTCGACCGAATTTTTTTTTTATTTCTTCGAACATAAAACACATACGTACATAGAAGAATTTAATTCAAAAAGTTTAATTTGTCTAAAATATCCGTGTGTTTTAACAATGGCCTAACAAAATCATGATTTAAAACTAACATCAATATAAACAAAATATATTTTTAAACTCAACAACGGTATAGACTTAGTAGTAGTCTATTGCGGTAGTTTCCCGTCGTTGAATAATCATCAGTGATACTGTAGAAATTTTTCATTGCCTATATTCGTCTCGTGCAAAATGAAGATAAATAATTTTTATTGGTGAAAGATAGATAGTTGAAACTGTTAAAAGTATTTTTGCCATAATTTTATTTGATAAATTTTTAAGTCAGGTTCATTTCGTAATTTAGAAGAATATACTGGAACATGCGTTGCCTAGCCGCGTCTTTACTCATTACAAGCTAAATTAAATACTAACGATTTTTTTAAAATTACACTTACGAGTTTTTCGTTTTCGTAATCGTGACGCCTGATTTTAAAATAAGTGGAGAAGCATTCTGTGGTATTACGAATTCATCAAAAATCATTAAATTATTAAACAATAGGCGCTTTCAGGTCTCCAATCATCATTAGTGAAATCATCGCCAATTTTATTTTAAAATTTCATAGTGCTAAACATTTTCATAACGCTGACTTCCATTTTACTAAACATGTTCCCAACTGTTGGATACCCTGAAAGTGCCCATTGTAAAATATTTTCTATGCACTGAATTAAAGTAGTGATTTAGGTTTCGTTGAATTAAAACGGTACAAATGGTCGAGATAGGTTGAGACTACGGTTTTCTATGCAAATCTTTATTTTAATTGTTTACAATGAGTGTCATTCGAATACCCCGGATAGATGAAATCAAACCCTAATTCATTCGAAACGAGTATCATTACACCAAACAACTATTTAATTCAGATAAATGGGTCAAAAATTAGTTTTTTAAAGAACCCGTTACAGTAATTTTGGAGACCTCGTTAATATTAGATTATGTATCAAGGGAGTAAAATTATAGAAGATTATTGCTTGAGTGAAGAAGTAACCACCTCAGGTAGACGGCCTTTTAACTACGTAAATAACTATTATTTACATTACTCTCAATAATAATTTATCAGAAATTGGTAATTCCGGCCTTAGATGTGCTGCCGGGTAATTAGTTAATTTACTCTCAATGTTTTAATCAGGAATTCCTAATTAAATGACGAGACTTGGATGTTTTGTATAATAAGGGATTTATTTATTTTAATTGCTCTATTTATGTACAAAATTACACAACTGAGAAATTATAAAATTAGATTGTTCAGCACTTACAATAATTTACACAAAGATAAGATCTTTCATTTCCTATCAAACAATTGTGTGTTTGGTGCCAAGGAAATAAGATCTGTTAGTTTGTATCAACCAAACACGTTGATTATTACAATATTACTCATGTTCGTTGGCTTTGATGTATTTCAATTTATGCATGTTTATGATATTTAAACAGAAATAATATGTTTTTCTTAACGGGGTTGAAATGTAAGTTTTTACCTGATTGGTATTATTAGTCAACGAATCATAACACCAAGTTGTTCGAGGAACTCGCACATCGCCGTGCTGAATAACCGACAAGGCGTATTACTCTGTTCAGCTGCGACAAGTGTTTAAACATCCTATTCCAGTACCAAAACCATAACAGAGAAGGTTACTTTACACAAAGAAGTCATTGCGTTCTTCTGCTTGGTCAAAGGTAGGATCTTCGTAGGAATTAGTGGTGTATGAGAATGACTTGCTTCTTCAATATTTAGCTCTTTAGAGTACTACTCAATGCAAGTGGTTTTTAATAAAATTGATAATTTCTGGGACGGAGAGAGAAGAATTTGCATACAATATTCATCTGCTGCGATTTTAATATTGGATTAGGTGGATGGAATTGGTGTAGCTTGTTTTGCTTTCATTCACTGTTATGATTAATACTTTTAGAGTTCGGAAGTCGACATTGTTTAACTTAAGATACCGATGTATGGCTCGTGATATGGCAAGGTGCTGGGATGCGGATCCCTCTCAGTTCTCTAAGAAAGTTATGGAACACATTATCAAATTGCAAGGGTCTCGTGTCTTTGCATCATAGTTTGGTGAGGATGAGGAACATTGATATTCCATCTGATAAAATTTGAGAACTGAATGGTTCGAGAGTCGAGAGTGCATAAATACCGCATATCTGTGCGTATCTAATTTAAAGACGCAGTATAAGATTCTAATTTGCTATCTGCATGTTCTATTGTCTTGTTTCGTGTTTTGTTCAAACCGCATAATATTTTTTCGTTTCTTTAAGATGTTTTTATATTTGTAAAATAGATTTTTCGCGGTATCACTCTCAAAGGCTTTTTATAAGATCTGGCTGGATCGCATCCATCTGCATCTTGTTTCTATTATTTCTTGCTTCTTTCTTATCCTACTAGATATCATAAAGAGTCTATAAGAATGATCAGCGTAACCGGGAGAATCCACCTCTTGTACGAAGAGCAAATTCCTGGAATAAGCGTAATCCAGTTTTAAAGGCATATTTGAAAAACGAATTATTTTCCAAAATTAAGCGATAAGGCCATGCAACAAAGTTTTCAAGAACACAAACAAAAGAAAAACTGTCAAGGAAATAAAATCATTCAACAGCTAATTCGATTATTTTCTTCCTATTTAAAATCCGCAACTAAAATAACTAATTAAGCCTTTTCATTGAGGAGAACAAACACTGGTATTGTGATGCTGAGTTTCAATATGAATTAAAATTAAATAAGTATTGTATGGGCGGCCAAACCGTTTGAATTTGCCAATATGGAATGATTACATTGACGCTGAAATTTTGCAAAACGGCTTGAACTAAATAGGAATGCCCATAGAAACCGTAAAGCATTAATGGGAAACGGGATCTCAGTCATGGATGAGCAGGCGATCCAACTACCGTCGATACCATGCGTCGGTAATGCTTCAGTGGTGGTTAACTTACCTGTTATAACTGATGCAAGCACTGCTGCCTCAGTGACAAAACTTAACTATAATATCAGTAATGTCCTCAAACGATAAAATTGTCAAGAATGATGCGAAATTTAACACTTATCAAAGAAAAAAAATCTGGGTGAAGACGAAAAACAAATAAGAAAAAAAATTATTTAGTGAAAGGGAAAAGGAGAGAAGACTTAGTAACGAAACCACTGAACAGAGAAAAAAAAAGATTAGAAGTGGCGAGAGAGCGGCAAAGGAAATGCATTGCAAATGAAACTGAAATTGAACGTAAAAAGCGTTTGCAAAATTTACCATTGGCTCAACAAGCTCGACACGCAGAGAAATAATTGGTCCTATTAACCAAAAAAGTAAGATAACTTTACCAAAAAATTGTTACAAGCTCAACTTACTTATTGATTGGTAAACAGTATAAATGTTAAATAGTAAAATTAACATAGGGAATAGTAAAATAATTTAAAAAATTTTTTTTTTTAGTTTACTATTGAGTAAATTCGACTGATTGGAAGCTAAAATTACTTACAGAAAAGTTAATCTACACATTTTTTTTACTAAAATGTGTTGTAAAGTTATAGAACATTTATGGTTAAACTATCCACTCACCTTAGTAAAATTAATACCATTATATATGTAGATTTTACCACAATAAAAAGTGAAATATGAATTGCATTTTGGTGAAATTAACTGAACGATTAAGTAAAACCAACAACCTTTTAAAGTAGATTCAACACAGTTATCAGTGAATTTAGAATCAATATATGTAGATTTTACTACGATAGAAAGTGAAATATGAATTACATTTTGGTAAAATTAACCGAACGATTAAGTAAAACCAACATGGCACATTTATGCAAATTTTAAATAATTTATAATTATTTTAAGGTTAATTACAAATTCCGGTCCAAACGGATGTTTATAAAGAGGCCATTCTTCAAATATTGTAGATAGAGATGAGTCCTCGTTTTGTAAAATTTCTGATGTTCGTTCTTTTGATGTTTCGTTCCATTTCTCAATCATTAAAGCTTTTGGGCTTCTTAAATTTCGTAGTTCCGTTTTTGTTTTATTATAATCAATTGAAAACCCTAAATAAAAAAGTTAATTAGCTTGTTAAATAATTCAGATAAACGACTGTTTTAACTTTTCGTATATGTTTTGGTTTTGGAACCCCGACTGAAATGTAGTTGATTTCATGCCAGAATTGGTATTGATAAATTTTTTTAGTTTGCGAATTTGGTACTTGAATTTGTTATACAACATACCACATGGTGGGTTTTTTTGATGAAAATAAGTTATCTGAAAATATTTGGTAATAAATGAATTTTAGATTAGATTATATTTTAATGTTACATGCACATTAATATCCCTTATAGTATCACCAAATTATGAACGATATAAAATTAAATTGATTGAATCAATTGAATTGAATCAATTTAGACATAACATTAATAGTGTAGCCACTTCGAACTCTGAAAGATTAATATCGGACATGCAGTAAAATTAATTATGTTTAAGAGCCTGGCGGGCAAGGTTTTGAGGCTTGATACAAAAAATTTAAATGTAAATATTATAAATATTTTAGTAATTTTTGTGTCTTTTATTGTACAACAAAAGTCTGACATGCTATAACTTTTACCAAGTTTTCTCCCCGAAAATAGGTTGTTATTTGTTCAGCCATCGTTTTAATTTGTTGCGTAGAGGGTTTAGTATTTTTTATAATCAAATAGTATTCAATTATAAGGGAGCATATATTTTCACGGTGTGAATTTTCAAGGTAATTGTTTCTTGCAAAAACTCTTTAATTGATTTTCCACTATCAGTTTTTTCAAGAATATCTTGTATTGAAATCTATAAAATCAAAATAATTAATAAAATGATTACTTAGCAGTGGTTACTAATTGACAATACCAAAAATCGAATATTATTTTCATAATTCTCGCTGGCTTGATTTGACGTTGAAGGTTGAGACTCGATTGTAACAGGAATATCGGGAGATGATTTAATTGAACTCTTTAAATGGTTAAAATATAAAATATTTTCCCTGTTTTCTTTTTGCCATGATATTAGGCAATGTTCAAATTTGACCTGCTTGCCGTACTCGGAAAACCCGAAAAAGGGCCTTTTTGTTCCAATTTTAGGTATTTTAAATATTCGAGTCCTATTCCAACATCTGTAAGATACAAGAGAAACGCAAATTAATTAAAAACATATTTTGCTTCTAGCATGCATATACTTACTTTTGAATCGGCCTGCCAGACACTCTAAATCCCACGATTTAAACAGATTAATCATAGGTTGCTCCGGGTCCAGATATATGTCTTCCTAAGTTTGAAAGGTATCATCTGGAATGTCTAATATATCAACATTTGAAGTTTCTTGCTTTTCCGAAACCGCCCTTGATGTTTCCGTTTGATATGGTGGTTGATCTTCTGGATTTGGGTTGACAGGAGTAAAATGATTTCCTTTTTCGTTTAATACGTAGGCATTGTCGCGATTCACCAGTAGATTAGTTATTCTATATACACTTGGTAGTTCAGTTATATTCGATGCACCATTTTCGTTATTAATTTCTTCCATTATTGTATTATAAAGTATGTTTTCAACGGTATTAGTAACGTTATTCTTAGATAATAATGATTTGTATGTATAATGTATGAATTGAAAAATCTGTTTAGATAGAATACAAATTCAAAAGCATTATATTTAATATGAGAAATGTTTGCATATAATAAGACGTGTTTAGTCTCGAACTGCCCTGATTAAATACCATCTCAGTATGAAATGGTAAATAATTTCAAAATGTACTTAGCGGAAAATGGATCGGGTATCAAGTATGGACAAAATGTTTTCTTTGAAAGATTAGAAAACATTTGTAGGCACTCTAAATATAGCAAATTACAATAAATACAAATACAGCTAAACTCGTATGTTTAATATTTATAGAATATTAATACTTATAGACAGTGTATTACAAATTTTCGAGAATTTTGTATATTTAATGATTGTGCTCAGATTAAAATTAAAAGTAATTTTTAATACGAATAACATTTCCTTGATGGGTTTTATATTCATATAAAGGCGGGCTGTTAAAATATGTTATCAGACATATTAAAAAAATGTACTTTCAGATAATTTGTGTGATACATAATGCTTAATGTAAGTCGTTGAGTACTTTTTCACAACTAAATAGGTTTCTGTCGCTTCGTCGAGAATAAATATTCCTAAAATTTTAAATATTTCTATATTCGAATAGATGGATCTGATCATAAAACACATTGTATGAATTTTTGTGCCCTTGTAGATAACACTAGAAAAAAATTGTAATTTTGACATATTAAAATCGTATCGATGAAATAATTCTAAAGGAAAAGTATTTAAAATTTTCTTGCGGTCGTCGAATTGTAATGACTTGTCAGGTGTGTCCAGAAGAAGATGAGCAAATTTCAACTGACATTTAATGGCTATACTTAATGTTATGTTTTTACGGCTAGACACATTTTTCGCATATGACTTCAGCTCAAAATGCTTCGCTTCGTAACGAAAAACATAAATATTTTTTAGTGGGCCGGCTTGCTTGATTAGTCCTGGATAATGAATTAAGAAATGTAATTTTGGTTTGATAGTATCCTCAAACAACCGAACATACTTTTCGTTGTGAATTTTGATTTTGTTTCTTAGCAAATTTAGAATATCGTCATTAAAATTGGTTGACAGTAGAATATCTACCATTTCAACTAACTCGCAAAGAAATATCCAGATTTCATCATTTTGTGGAATAAGATTTCCGATAATTAGAGGCAAAAATGTAAAAAATTCCACATTTCTTTAGCAGAAAAATGAATTTTTTTGTTTTTTAAATGTTTTTCGTTTATATTTGTGCCAATGTTTTCCATTTCAATTTCCCCATATGGAAACGTTGAGATTAATTTATTAAGGAGATCAAAACTCAAATAATATTTTTTAAATATTAAGTGGTTTAATACGTGTGATAAGTCATAGTGACAAACGCCCTCAAAAATATCGTGCATTAGATCAGCAGCAAAATTTTTTGTAACGTGAAATGATTGAATAGTGTTAAAAATCGATTCTTCATGTATTCCAGTTTCCTTAACATTCATTTTCAGTACATCTTGATTATAATTTTCAACGGTTCGAAGCATTTGTACATTTTCCTCGGATTGAATAGCTGTTATAATTTTACTAGCTTTGCAGAAACGACAGTAAAATTGTGTGAAAAATGACTTGGAAAATCCAAGAAGACTGTTTATGCCCAAATTATCACCTAATACTAATCCCAGAATAAAGTGTACATTAACAAATTTTCCTTTCACCTCTATAAGAATTCCATTAACCTCTAACGATTTTTTTTCCTGTAGAAGTGTAAATAATGAGATATCATTTCCAAATTCTTCTACAAATCGAGATCTTATTAATCCAGCAATATGGATATCTTGTAATTTGGAAATTGAATTAAGTATTGGGAAGCTATAATAAATGGGTCCAGGTCGAAATTGCATATTTTAAAATGATTTTTTTTAAAACGACATTTCTCAAAACTGCATATTTCAAAACTGCATAAGGTACAAAACTGCATAAGGTGCATAAGGTGCCGCCCCGGTGGCAAAGTGGTCAGCATGCTTGCTCCAGCGACCGGAGGTCCCGGGTTCGATTCCCGGTGGTGATAAATTTCACGGCTGGTTTAGGATCAATGAATTAATCACTCATTATTCGAAATGAAAATATGATTATGAAACCTCATTTGAGGCGGTCAAATCCCTTGATGGGATATAGTGCCAGAGAGAGAAATATAGTACAAAACGGCATAAGGTACAAAATTGCATTTTTCAAAACGGCATTTTTCTAAACTGCACTTTTTAAAAAGACATTTTACAAAATGGCATTTTTTAAAACGGCATTTTTCATAATTGCATGTTTCAAAACGACATAGGTACAAAACGGAATTTTTCAAAACGGCATTTCTCAAAACGACATTTTTTAAAAAGACATTTTTCAAAACGGCATTTTTCAAAATTTCATTTTTCGAAACGACATAATTAAATCTTACTCGACTAAGAAATAGTCAAGTTCCTTTTCATTTGACTTTATCCTAGAATTTAATCCAAGAATCGTTCACAAATGTTCAAAAATTTCATTCATTTCAAATTTCATCGTGTAATAAATAACCGTACCTGTTGGTCATATTCCAGAAATTAATGAAAAGATAATTCTAGATTCATAATCGATTAAAATATTTCATTCTGTCTTGTGCAGTTTTGAAAAATGCAGTTTTGTACCTATGCCGTTTTGAAATATGCAGTTTTAAAAAATGCTATTTTGGAAAATGCCGTTTTGAAAAATGCCATTTTGTACCTATGCCGTTTTGGAAAATGCAGTTTTAAAAAATGCCATTCTGAAAAATGTCGTTTTAAAATAAAATGTCGTTTCGTACCTTATGCCGTTTTGAAATATGCAGTTTTTAAAAATGCAATTTTGTACCTTATGCAGTTTTTAAATAGGGCGTTTTGAGAAATGCAATTTTAAAATATGCAGTTATGAACGGAACCCATAATAAATACCTGTTATCATACGAGAACCTGCATGTGCTCCAAGAGGATTGTTTATTTCGAAATCGTCCACGTAAAGGAAAACGGTATTAAAATTTTATCAGGTTACATTTTACGTTTTTCTTTCCAAACATTTCCTTGCACAAAATGGGTTAATATGTTTTTATCATTTTCCAGTTTACTCATATTTTTCAAAGCTGAATCAAGGTACACCGTCCAATTCAAAAATTTTTTGAATTGAAATTTTAAGGGAAAAATAATACCTTTACAGCTAACGTCATTTAAAATTGGAATGCCGTTTTGATAAACCTCAGAAATTCGATCATCTAATGAGAATTGTATGACGTTCAGAAAGAGATCAATCTCTTTCAAATATTTTATCATCTTGTACTCAGTATCCATATTTTCAAAAGGATCAAACAAATCAAATATTGGTTGAAAAGTCGCTATATGAGATTGAGCAACATATTGATCTTTGGCTAGATTAGAAATAATTTTGTTTATTTGAGACTTCAACGGTTGCATTACAAATGTATTCAAAT
This sequence comes from Nephrotoma flavescens, assembly GCA_932526605.1. Taxonomy (NCBI): domain Eukaryota; kingdom Metazoa; phylum Arthropoda; class Insecta; order Diptera; family Tipulidae; genus Nephrotoma; species Nephrotoma flavescens. Next base: position 127,712,650 of record OW052220.1, read on the forward strand.
GTGCCTGAATATCAATACCGTCTTTTCTTGTAAAATTGTTTTTATTGTGCATAGCGAGGATAAACGAAAGCGATGTGTTTTTAAATAGGGGATCATATTCGGAAGCATTTTGTTGAATGATGGATGTAGTATTGGAGTCTTGAACGTTATTTGCATCTTCGCTTGAACTAATGTCTAGCCTATCATTGATTAAGAAAGTATCATTAAGTTTATCTACCATGAGAGGGGGAGCCTGATTTATGCTTATGTAATAAATGCCTCTTAAATGAATTAATGTTGTCAAAATTTTGAAAACAATTAAGTATTTTGAATACAAATAAATAATCCCTGGCTTTTACATTTATGGTATAACTTTAAATGTGTAATTAATCGATCACAAAACTCCTCGCTTGATTTACAAATAAAACATTTAAACATAGCAAATTTTTTAAATGTAGTAACGTTGCTAGCGACCGGAGGAATAAGTTTAAAAAAACAAAAATTATATTCGAAAATTACGGTTTGTTTATAACTCCTAGAAAAATATACAAGTTATAAAAATCTTAATTGATTTTATAAAATCACTTACCAATTCTTATTAGCCGCGTTCGAGAATCCACCGCTTATGCCACTTTATGGTTCTCACCTCACCGAGTGACCATACAAATCTAGTCACATTTGCATAGTAATTTTAAGTGAGGTGAGGATCGTAATAGAGGCCTTAAACGAGTATCTCGAGCGTAATCAAAATAGTAATGTATGAATTAATAAACCGATAATAACAAATAAACTCATCTGAATGTCAATGCTTTTAATATAAAATCAAACGGACGACACGAGTTTCTTACGCTCTACAATTTACGAACGACTTAATCCACCGCTTAAATACAGTGATAAATATAATATAATGTCATATTAGTTACTATATTATATTTATATATACTTTATATTATATTTATTATAATTACATTAATTTTATTTTAAATTACTTATGCATAGGTATGTATATTAAATTAAATTATAAATTATATTTTGAATTAATTATTTTTATTTCTACTTTTAACAAAACAAAACGGAAATAAAAAAAAAAAATAGGGACCCCCTATTCTTTAGTGTAGCCCGTTAAAATTTTGTATACAATTAAATTCTTAATTTAACACATACACAAAATAAAAACTTTCTAACACATTTCAAAAGCTACATCATATACACATTTAAACCCGTTAGAACCTGTTGTACGAGTACACGAAAACTTCTAATGTAACACGCAAAAAATTACAATATTTTAAACTTCAAAAACACTTGTCACTAATTTGGCAACAATAAAATTCCTCGCACAAAATATTCAGTGTAACACATACCCAAAATTGCAATATAGACCATCTGCAATCTTGCTTCTAGTATTACTGTCTAATAATTACGTACAACAAATAATTTAAGAAATTGTTAATTTTTTTTTAATGAACACTGTTAGGACAAACACACACACAACGACAAAGTTCTAGAACATAGGTGTTAAATATACACTTACTTAGGACACACTACTGACTTAGAAAATAGGTGTAAAATATACACTTACTTCGAAAAACTTTAAAAATCTTTATAATGGGGTACAGGGTTTATGTTTTGGATTTCCCCGGGATGGGAACGAATAGTTTATATTACTACAATTAAAAGAACTGATTTCAGACAGCGGAACAGTACAAGAAAAAAAGTGTATTATTCTATTCTTATACACTCAACATTACAAATTTCTTAACTAAATTTCAAAATAACATTTTTTTAACACTCACACAACATTCAAACACTTCGAACTAATAAAATTAAAGTTAAATATACAAAAAATAATAATTGAGCAACAGAAACACACACAAAATTATATTGAATAATTAAACAAAATCAAATAAAGAGCAAAGTATAATTTTACAAAAACTCACATTTTAGAAGTAACATGTGCTCTATACACTAAACTTAGCTTTATGCGTTTTTAATAGTACCATGCCACAACGAAAATCGTACAAGGACTGAAAGTGAAAATATTAAAAAGACACGATCATTCTACAATATACAAAAAACTCATAAATCATACAAAAAAATTAAAAAAATCATTAAACCCTTTGCACGTACCAGAAAACAGCGTCACACATAAAATTATATACGCAACCACAACATTCAAACACCCATCTTATAAAATTAACGTTAAATTTACACAAATTTACCAGCAATAGAACTCACAGAACACACACAAAATTATAATGTATAATTATTAATTAAACAAAATCAAATAAACAACAAAGTATACCCTCTAAACATGGTGAAACGTAAACGAACCGCAAGCGAATAGTTGTTTATATGACATACATACTTCGCAAACATTACACCTTGACGAAGCAAAAACGAATCACTTTTCATACGTTTGGCACATGAAAATTAAAATGAGCGCGAAGTCTTGCGTGTGTATTGGAGTTCGCTTTATCTTCTCAGTGGATTCATTTATGTAATGATTTTGAAAAAATGCCGAAATGCATAGGATGTGAAAACGTTACAAAAACGAATTATTTTTTATTACGTAGTTATTGTGTTTAAACTATATAATTACAAAAATAATTGTGATATTGAAATAAAAATCGTTAAACTAATAATTTGTTTTATTTATTGTTAATAATCCATATTCTTTAAATTGAAAATATGAAATTCTTGATTATCAATTTAAGTTTAAATATACATAATCTATAATATTCAGGAACTTAATTCATTATATAGATTACTCCACAGATAATTCACGGTAATACTCTAAAGTAAATTCACGGTAATACTCCACAGGAAATTCAGTAGACCATCATTTTTAAATTTTATTCCTCGAATGAATGTTTTTTATTTGCTTTTCGTACTCGGTCCTTAGCGTAATTGAACCATCTTCGAATTAAACGTACGAGTTCATCTGTTCGTACTGATGGAAAACGTTCGGTTGTTATTTCTGTAATAAACAAATATAATATAAATCTCTAAATACTTTAATTAGCATATATTTCACCTTTGATTATTTTCATTATACTAAAGGATTTCACCGGAATATTTTTATTTTGACCAAACCAGGAAAATTTTGTTGCCGCACTATCGGAAATAACTGCTTGCAAACATGCCCGTACGAATTTGTCCATGTTGGGTTCTGTTATACGTTTTAATGTTTTTATCTGTAATCAGAAAACAAAAAATATTTAGTAAGGCATTAACAAAAGAGACATTTCATCTCATCATTTCACATTAACGGATTTTTTTTACTGTGTATACATTTTCTAAAAATCACAATCAAAATTATTTTGTATTTTTGCGTATACGTATACAAAGTTTAATGAAAAATCACAAATACAAGTTTTGGTCGTATCGTCCACTAATCAATATACAATATAAAATATACATTGCCTTACCAGAGCCTTTTCAAATTCTTCTAATTTTATTTTCTCCTCAATCCCTTTGAAACTTTCGACGGAATCTGCAGGTAAGTCCAGGTGAGGTAGATTATCATTTTTTGCAGCTGGATGGTTTGTACTATGCTGTTGTTCACGCCTTAAATATTTTACCTCCTTTAATAGTGCGTTTAGAAGTGCAGTATTAGCTAAAATTAGTTTCTCATTACTCTCACAGTTTGAGCAAACCAAGGTGTTGTTGGAGATGGATGAGTTATTTATCATATTTTTATTTTTGTGGTTAGGTGTTGGATCTCTTTCATTTGGCTGGCCTACAACAGAAACTTTTGGTGTAACAAAATTACATACACCGACAGAAGTATGGCTGGACTGATATAAACTTTCTCTCGCCACGTTCGAGTTAGACGAAATTCTTTAGTTTTGTAAATAAATTGCGAGATGGTATGGTCTGATGATAAGTGAGAAGCAGAACTTCTAGACGACTCACGACTGTAAGGGTGATATACATGTTTCTTCTCGTGTAATGGCTTTTGAGTGCTTGTTTTTGGATTTTTTTCGGTTTTAAGGAATTTAAAATGATAATTCTCCGAATCGTCGTTTCCGAATTCGTTTGAATTCAAAAGAATGTCCGGTGAATCTTCCATGTTTAAATTGAAATTAAACTGTTTTTTTTAACATTTAGTGTTTTAGTTAAGAGCTAGGTTGTGAGTAATAATTTTCACCGTTAGTTCAATTTCACCGTAGAGCATTAATGGCAAAAATCTATATTAAAACTTGATAAGCAGGTTCACTTCAATTCACTTATATCCCAACTGAAATTTACGAACAATATCTGTAATATAAGAAAAAATAGATTATAACTTTTGTAGCGGCAGATATACTACTCCAACGTCAGTAGTAAGCATACCAATTTTTGTTTTAATGTCCGAAATGTAAAATATTTTCATTTTTTCGTCGCATTGTTCCACATTTGTGAAAAATATTAAAATATTTGACGATGGTACGGGATAATTAAAGAAGTCATTTAAATTGGTTATAAAATTGCCGTTTATAACTTCATTTTCAATTTTTAATATTTTGAAAATTTTATCTTGTATTAAACAATAATTGTTTGGGTACGAAGAGGATAACGAAAATACTTGAGTGTCCAATAAATCATTTTTTGTTTTTGAATAAATTTCTTTCTCTTTGAGACGATTAAGAATTTGTTGTATTGGAAAAGCTCCTTTTTTCACCATTTTTTTTATGTTTTGCATTTCATTCTCAAATTTAAATGCACTATAGGCATCCAAATGACCAAAAAGTTTCACATCGGCAGTTAAGTGAAGTAAGCTGTGAACGTTATAAGACACATTTTCTTAACCATATAGTTCAGAAAATTGTTTCACAAATTCTTGAAGTAAATCACCAGCACATTCATTATTTCTTAAACTGTCCTCTGGGTGGCACAATATTCGGATGGCACATACCAATAATAAAAAATGGTTGTAATATTTGCTCTCAATAATATCTTTAAAGACAACCAATTCTGTATAACAAACAAACATACGAAATTCTGTTGCTTTCCAGTACTCTATGTCATCCAAAGTACGTTGTTTCCTTGCGAATTCTGATGGCATACATTTTTTATAGCTTTCAGGCGCTCGTTTATTGCGATTACAGCATTTCATTTTAAAGAATTACGCTTTTTGCGTTGCTTAATAAGAATATTAAGCATTTGCCTCACTACTCCAAGTAAAACACAATGCATGTAGTCAATTGGAAATCTCGTAACACAATCGAAGTTTATACTTTCAAAAAGTCCGTCGAAACGCACGTGATGAGCTTGGTGTATTTTATTTATAAAACTATCATTAGTACGAAGCGGATTATCCATCGATGGAAAACAGACCTTGTGTTTCAAATAAACACCTCTTATCGTACATTTTGTGCAACTATTATACCCCGAATGAGATTTGACCCCTAAATAAATAAAAAAAAATCATTTAAATCCTAATGAGTTTGTCAATTTTAAATAAAAATTTGTTAAATTATCTAGTTGCTGTTTGTTAAGATTTAAATAAATGAAGTTTACTTATTAAACTGATTAAATAAAAAATATATAATTTAAAATACAACATGCACATAAATAATATGAATAACTCACCCAACAAAAATGATCGTGCTTGAGCATCGCAAATAAATGATCGTATTTCTATATTTATTTTCCTGTTTTCATACCAGATACCATTTTCGTTTAAATCCACTAGTTCATCGACGAGAGCATGTAGAAAACTATTGGCACAAAATGGTTTTTTATTTCCATGATATACTCCAATTAAAAATATATCTTTATATTTGACCACATTTCCCAAAATTGGCCACAACTGATGTGTTGAGCTTTTTGCCAATGGCACACCATCAACTCCTATATCAATACATATTAGGTTGTTGTCGTACTTATTATTCCTAAGAAAATTTTCAATATATCTTTTCAATCCAACGTGTGAATAAAATCCTTGACCCATGGGAATAATAACTGAACTTGAATCTTTTGGTGTTTTTTTAACGTCCTTATAGTTTGTGGCAAATTAGGATGATATTTTCTTAAAAATGTTAGCAAACTGTTTCCCGCTGCCTCTGTGATTTTAAAGTTAATACACCATTCGGCTATATCACTAGATAAATTTAAAGTTTGGGCATCGTCTAACTGATCAGATAAAACCGTAATGTTTGATATATGATCGTTTTCACTGGAATCATCACTTCCAAATTCCTATTTGTTTTCGATAAAATCACTACACACCGCTGTTTCTGAAATATCAACATCTTGTTGTGCTGTTGAACTCATATCTTGTGCCGGTCCGTTTGAATTACTAATATGATTTCACATATCAGCAATTTCACGCCTTATGTGGTAGTAGGCCCTATTGCCATCTTTCAATATTAAAAAAAAAATCTAGGCAAATGTACTTACCTATCGGAAACTCATACAAAATTTGCAATTGATTTATGTACCTACTTATGTAGGATTTTATTCAATTATATCATGTTAATCAACAATTTTATTCCAATTAAATTATATTATTATAATCGACAATTATATTCACATTCAATTATATACTCGTAAATCGTAATCACAAGCAACTTGCTACACTCATTTAACATCAACTGCAATGACATTTAAAGAAAAAACCCAAAATGGATACACCACAGAAAATAAAAAGTAAATACGGTGGATTATATCTGTTTGTGTATCAAATAGAAACAATATGAATGTGTAGGTGTCATACATTAAAAATTATTTTATTTTAGTTTCGTTTTCGTTTCCCTTTGGCGATACTTTGCTTTTTTGTTTAGAGGGTAATTTAAAAAAAACTTACCAATTATTTTATGTGCTCTATACACTAAACTTTGGATTCATTAAAAACGCGTGATACTACCATACCACCACAAACAATGAAAATCGAACAAGGACTGGACAAAAAACTAAAGACACGATCATCATCATGCCATGTAATGTGTGCGGGTGCCATTCATACGATATGTAGTTCGTCTCCGTTCGTCATACATATTTTTTTTATTCGTTATTGTGTTTTTCGTAGGAGGAAACGGATATTATTTATTTGTATACTGAATAAACAAATTAGTTTTACTATTTATTAAGTAAAATTTATTTAGTTTTTAACTAGAATAAATAAATAACACAAGAGATTTTATAATATTCCCGCTATACAAAGCGATTCGTTTACGATACGAAAACGATGTAACATGTTCATACAAAATATCGCAAACGAAACGTTTTTTCGATTCGAAAACGATACGTTTACGAATCCATGGTGCTATGATAATTAGACTTTTTTACGATGTTTGCCTATGTATTAGTGGGCATCGAAAAGAGTACGAATACGCATTAGTATCGCTTTTCCTGTAACGGAAACGATACGAAATTTGTGATACCATTACGAATCGATATTTTCGTAACATTAATATCGCGAATTAAAAAGCTTGTTTAATTAAATTTTTGGTTATTTATTCATTAAAATTCAATATGTAGTAGTAAAGTAATAACGCTTATTCTAATATTAATATCGACTAAATTCTAATTCTAAATTTTCTTAATAATTAAAAAAGATTCTTTTTGATTTCTTTAGAACATCTTTAGAATATAGAAACTATTTTTTTATTATGCTGGTGATTTCTGCTTTCTTAGAGGTGGGGAATTTTGTTTGGGCACAATCTGTAAAATTATTGCAAAGTTATTTTAATATACTAATCTAAGTGTATAATATGAAAGTTTACCTATAATCAAGTTTATTAAATGGAATCCCTCGATAGCCTTGTTACCGTGACGGCCATACCACGTAAATTTCGTCGCAGCTTCAACACCTATTATTAATTTTAGGCAACTTCAGACATATTTATCTAGGTTTTGCTCGCCTATATTATCGAATAAGTTTATCTGGAAAGAGAATGACATAAAACATAGAATTAAAATAATGCAAAGTCCAAAGTATGCAATTCTTACCAACTCAGTTTCCATTTGTTGGTCGCTTTTCACACCTGACTCCAACTGAATGAACAGCTCGGTTGAATTTGCCGGTATTTTTAGTTTCGTTAATGGGCCTATTTTACGTTGATTAGGAGGATTATGTTCTTTTAATTCGCGTCGAATCAATTTCACTTCTCTTAACAAAACACAAACCATTTTGCGCAGTTCATTTTGATTTTTAATTACATCTGCTAAAATCGGTGATGATGGTGATGGTTGCTCTGTGCTTGAAATGTTGGTAGATTTTAATAAGCCGACTGCTGTCTGATTCTCCTTATCCGAATACGGTTTAAAAAAAATTGTTTTTGTGACGATGGCAATTGAGAGCTTGTTGATGGTTTTATTTGACTATTAATTAACAAAAAATTGGCATAATTGGCCTCATCATCTGATGCCAAAAACTCGGTATTATAATACTCTTCTTCTTCTGTTGATATGGTTGACTTTTCTAATAGAAAAATTAAAAAATAGTTTTGATTTAACTTAAGTGCTACATATACCACATTTTTTCTTGATCTCATTTTAATTATTTTAGCTTGTATATCATTTATATCAATCGAATATCTTTTGGTAGGGGTATATTATGTCTCCGCAATAAACTTAGTAATGAATTTGCGCATTTTAGTGAAATGTTGTATTCCACATACCATTTAGCAATATCTCGCGATAAACTATTTACATTTATATTATAATTTATGACCTGGGGATCAGGGGATGAAAAATCTAAAATTTCGTTTGTAGTTGGGTCGAAATTATAAAAATCAAATAATTCCTCATCCATTCAATAGACGAACCGTGATGTGATGCATGTGGAATGATTTCTTTATCAAATTGGATGGATTCAAAACAATTTTTTTTTATTTCCCGTTGTATTTCATAATATTTTTGTTTACCCATTTTTATTAATTAATTAACTAATTTTTTTTTAATTCTTTCACTTGCAAGTTTTTAATAACTATTCAATAACACAACTTAAATACAACAATAAACTATTAACACTAATTTAATAAAAACTTTTTTAACCAAAACACTTATTAATATTGCGTCGTTGGTTAAAAATTAAATACAAGTTTTACTTTACTTAGATCAACATCTAAAACCAAAATGAAGCGCATGGTGATTTTTTTATATTTCTCTCTCGTCATTTGTAGTTGAATTTTTAATGTGTATTGTATTGTATGTAGTATATAAATACACGAAACATTTCTTAGTATTTGTAAAAAATCATATCGTTTACGTATCGGCAACGTATCGTTTTTTACGATACGCTTATTTTGTTTAGCGGGATTACTATACACTTATTTGCACATTATCACTTATAAATTTTCGAATTTTTACGCACACCACGACTGAAAAGAAAACATTCAGCCGTTCCACACGGCATATCAAAGAAATTAATTTCTTTTTCGTTTCTTTCCCCGTTTGCCTATGATACCGGTTTTAATTGCGACTTGTTTATCAATCTCTTACCTAAAATTTTTGTATAGGCAAAGAGGAAAGAAACGAGGAAAGTACATCATGTAGTGCATACACGTCTAAATAGGCCCATGTTTCAACAAAAAATTTTTGATGAAGTAGCTTTAACATAAATAGAAATGAAATAAACAAATTTAACGCCACTTTTGAGATGTAGATTTTAGTTTAAATTTTATTTTCGAGAGAGCAGAATAAAACAATACAAATAAAGTTGGTGTTTTAATATAAAATAAGGGTTTAATTAGCAATAAAAATCTATTACGACTTAGTTTGATGAAATAAATAAATTTTAAAAGAAATGCAGTGTGGAACGGGCCAATGAATATGCGACGATCATTGTACATAGATTATAAATAACACGTCGAATTACGACATAAATAGACGTGAGAAAATGCTGGATGGTAATATGAGGCTGATTTCGAAAATAAATAACGAATATTCGGTACACGAATTTGTCCTTGCAGTAAACATAGTTAAAAAAAATCATCATTTCAGCTCTAGTAACCTCGGGAAACTTCATCATCCGTTTATACCGGCTACCACGCTGTTGAAGATATAGTTGCTTACCCGTTACCATGGGTGGGATGTTGTAACATCACTTTTTTCGATACTATCGAAATTTACATCTCTTTCATCTCGAATAAAATTTAACGTTATTCCATTTATCAATTGCGTTGTGTCTATTGCGATCTCTTTATTCGAATCAGCCATGCTACATTAGATTTTGATTTCTGGATTCAAACTAAGTCGTAATAGATTTTTATTGTTAATTTAAACCTTTATTTTAAATTAAAACACCAATTTTTTTGTATTGTTTTATTCTGTTCTCTCGAAAATATAATTTAAACAAAAATCTACATCTCAAAAATGTCCTCAAAATTTTTTATTTTCATTTCTATTTTTTCATTTCGGATTCACGGACAAAAAATTAATGTCGCACAATTTTTGTCCGTGAATCCGAAATGAAAAAATAGAAATGAAAATAAAAAAATTTAAGAACATTTTTGAGCTGTAGATTTTTGTTTAAATTTTATTTTCGAGAGATCAGAATAAAACAATACAAAAAAAAATTGGTGTTTTAATTTAAAATAAAGGTTTAAATTAACAATAAAAATCTATTACGACTTAGTTTGAATCCAGAAATCAAAATCTAATGTAGCATGGCTGAATGAAACATTATGTCACTTTACTCTTATTCTATCACCTACGTTTTTTATGAGTGATACTTTATCGAAAAACAAAAAAGAGATGAATAAACAAATAATTCTAGCAGCGTGCAATCGCAATATAAAAAGCAAAATTGAAAAGCGAAATAGCAAGCCATTTTATTTTAGGAAAAAGAGATATAATATTCGATAAATATCTATAAAAGTGATGTTACAACATCCCACCCCATGTTTCCATGACAGAGCTAACCTAGGTTAACTTAGGTTTATGCCCATAGAAACGCATTTTTGGGTCGAGTTTCGAAATCCAAATTAACTCAACGAAACTAGTGAGGTTGAGTAAGATCTGTCAATTTTTTTTTTTTTTCATTTTTTTAATGTGAAATCTAGTTAGCATCAAGCAATTTAAGCAAAATATCGTTGGGCGTATATTGGAATAATGATTGGCGCAAAATTTTATTTTCTATTTTCGAAATACAAAACATAAAAAAGTATTGGTATACACATTAGACGCCAACTGTCAAATTAACTCGATTTATGCGATGTTCGTGGAAACGGTAAGGGTTAACGCCGCCATGTTTTAAACTCAACGTAACCTAAACCTAACTTAACTCGGTTCATGGAAACATGGTACATGCTCATTAGTGCAATTGAGAAGAACGTTTACAATTTCATCGTTAAAAATTTTATTGAAGATTTCAATTGGTCTGAGTCACTAATTTCGATTTGCATACCAGATAAGCTGGCTTCAAAATGAAAGTCTGGTATGTCACGAATGGTGTTGTATCATCTTCATCATCTCCACTAGATTCTCGTCTCCACTAGATTCTTCGTCAAATGGAGAAACGGAAAACCACATTCAATATCCATCATGTGAAAGCAACGTTTGTTATTACCATCGTGTTTTTATTTATTATTTTATTTGTGTCGGTATATACCGACGTGTCCCACTGTTGTAGATAAATTGAATCGTCGATATATCCTTTTTGGTTTATACGTTCCTTCCTGTGGTTAGATAGCATCTGGACTCCCATAATTCGCAGATGTTCATAAAGATACTAGTAAGTTTGCTCATTCACAAACTATTAATTTTGACTTTATTTACAGTTGAAATTATTTACAAGACACTGAATATTTTTGTGTCACTAACTGGATTCGCTAAATTTACACACTGGTTACAATAACAATCCGCAGCATATATATATATATATATATATATATATATATATATATATATATATATATATATATATATATATATATATATATATATATATATATATATATATATATATATATATATATACCTATATATATATATATATATATATATATATATATATATATATATATATATATATATATATATATATATATATATATATATATATATATATATATATATATATATATATATATATATATATATATATATATATATATATATATATATATATATATATATATATATATATATATATATATATATATATATATATATATATATATATATATATATATATATATATATATATATATATATATATATATATATATATATATATATATATATATATATATATATATATATATATATATATATATATATATATATATATATATATATATATATATATATATATATATATATATATATATATATATATATATATATATATATATATATATATATATATATATATATATATATATATATAT